>CM068386.1:25393242-25978969 GCA_034770075.1 Aralia elata
TTTTTTCCCATTTCAAAGTGAGGAGAGTTTATGTTTGATGTTTGAGAGAGAAAGAGAGCATTTGCCCCAGGATGATTATCTCCAACGATTGAGAAGTGGGAGCCTCCACCACAACGTACTAAGATGGGACCTCAAAGGAGGTTAGGAATATATGTTGGATATGAATCCCCATCTATAATTAAATATTTAGAACCATCAACACTCAAGATGCTCTCTTTTCACTTTTAAGATACTAAATGACTTTTGAGTGTATTATACTTCAATAACTAAACATAATGCATAACTCTAAATAATGCAGATTAGAAACTCCTTTCTAATTTCATAATGTCTATTTTGAAATTAAAAGTCAATTTAACTACTGTCTTATTTGACTGATAAAACCATCTTCACTTTCAGAAGCCAATAAATTAAATACATTGATTTGGCTAACAAAACAAAACTGTTAAAAGTTTTTTAAAGGTTCTTCATAAAAGAAGGGAAAAAACTGTTAATCAGCCACTTGCTGTTTTATTAGAAAACTATATTACTAATCTTTATTTCAGTTGGTCTTATTATACAATTAATTAAAATGTTGTTTAGTTTTTATGGTATTTTTTTATAAATATATTATTAAAAAGAGTAATTTGTTTTCAATATTTAAATTTTAATTTTATGACCAGATAGTAAAGTAATACTTAGTGCAATGGTGACTAAAAATTAGATACAAAATGATTTGCTAGGATAGTCCATTAATATGTATTACACACATGGGCTATTAAATCAAATAACACATAGTCACACATAGTTATCTAGCAACAAAGGGAAGCCATCCTTGTTTTCCTTTTCTTCTTTTTCTCCATTGTAATTAATTAGATTTTGTTCTAAGAATGTAATTGAATCCTTTGCTAGTTTGGTCTAATGCCACTTGCTTTGATCAATATAAGCTTTTATAGATTGATTGCTTTTATTCACTAAAAAGTTCCATCTTTACCGGAATGCGCCCCTCAATTCTAGGGACAATCTTATCATTAATACTGTGAATGTCAGATAGATAGGAACTATTGATATGAAAGAGATATCCACAATATATGAATCTATACATCCAAGTGAGGGTATCCAAACACAGATAATAGTTCTCGTCAATGAGTTTTTATAAATGGGGTCTGCGTACCTCGTCTTCTCTAATTTTTCTTAATGTAAATTCTATCTCCCTCATATGTACTTCCCCTTGACTGCTGATCAAGGTTTCTAAAATAAATAACAAAAATAATTAGAGCATTGCATAAAATGTTAATATGAGCACCAAGGCCCATCACAAGGTATAAAGCATCTTTTTAAAATATGCTTTAGAGAAAGAAAAAGGAAGATGCAACCAACTATGACCATGTATGTGTGAGTCTTGCTTGTTCTTTACATATGCATGTATATATATATATGTATGCATTGTTCGTTGTGATGGCTACTATTTGATGCAGGGGCCTTCATTTTCATTTGTGAGTAAATGTTCTTTTTAACCAACTGATGAGCATCATGGATGTGTATCCATATAGGGTTGGAAAATTGACACGTGACGTATGAGTAATTAATTTGACATTCTAGTGTATTAGGCTACAACGTGTAGAGAAACCACACCAAAGGGGGCCAAGTCCTTTAGAGAGGTTCCTTGGGCTTGTGGAGACTATGGAATGTAGCCACCACAAACCAACAAGGAAGGCCTCTTGATACTAACAACTTGGTGTTTGTGATTTCTAGAGAAAGAAAGTTGATTTTAGAGAGAGAAGCTCCAAACTAAGCGTTCTCGCTTCTTACGAACGACTGTCGTACCCGTTTTGACCTGAGGATACTTTTGGTCCGACTGGCTCATGCGGTACCGACGTCGAAGAGGAATGCTACCTGGTTGATCCTGCCAGTAGTCATATGCTTGTCTCAAAGATTAAGCCATGCATGTGTAAGTGTTTTATTTTTGGATTGTTATTGCTAAGTATTTACATAATTATGCCTTTTATATCATTCCATAGTGTTATGTTTTCCATTAGAAGAGTCAAGTAGATTATAATATCTACTATCTTCTATAAGTTAAAGGATCACCACCAATATTTTATCCCTGTAACACCAATCAACAGTTCCTGTTTATGAACATCCAAATCAACAGTTTATATTTAACAGCCTCTCTGTATCATTCCATTGGTAAAGTTAGATTATCAATTAAGGAAATCCTAGCTCCATTTCCATTGGTTTAAATTTTATTTTTGATTTATTTACTTACTAATTAAACCTAGATTTTTGCTAATCATGTTTAGGATGTTTAAATATGTTTAGTAATACTTTAATTAAGCTAATATATCATAATTAAGGTTTATCATTCTTCTTCCAACAAATCTAAGTTATCCCGAAGCCCCTCGCTGTTGAGAATTTCGACAAAATTAAAGTTGTTCAAGTTATTGACCCAGTACAGTCTTGAATCTAAATCAAAATGTCATCTTAAACAGAGACATGCATTTACCTTTTCCTCTCTTATATTATTATGCTATTTTCCAAATCTATTTAGTGTGTGATACATTGCGCTTACAACAATTAAATACATCTAAAGAAACTCAACAACATTTATGTCGGAACTGAAAGTCAAAAATTCACTGCGAGTAGAGAATCAAACTCAAATTTTAAATGAGTTAAACCTCTCACTTAACATTAGTAGTTTGTGTTCTTCTTTTGCAAATCTAGACTTCTTCTCCTTTTTTTTGCTTTTATTTTTATATCTATTGAGTGGTATAAGGTAGTAGATTTGATATATCTATTGCTATGTAGAGGAATGGGTCTTGAATCTATTGTTGGTGTTTATGTAACCACATAAGTGCATGTGTCAAGATTTTCATTTTAACATTTGAGTGAAATTAAGCAGATTACCAAAACTAGGATTTAGTGAAGAGAGAACGCAATGGGCGGGAGGGGAGTACGTTCTAGTTTGATTACATCAAAAGGAGCAATCCCCTCACTATCGCGTTCAAAACGATGTGTACATCTCAGACAAGTCTTGATTTAGGGAGACCTTCTTATTGTTTCATTAGTTCATTCAAATTGCCAAAGAAAGAGGTGATTAGGAGTCCTATCAAAACAAAGTCTAAACATCACATTAACAAGTCCAGTAATCTGAAATATATTTTCTGGGTAAGCATATAGAATTCCAGACCAATAGGGAATAAGAATCACCTCCTTTAGAATTTAATTCCTTACTCATGCACATTTAATTTCTTAACCCAATTAGTCTTACTTTAATTAGGTTATAAAATTAATTAGTTGAGATATATAAAATAAATCTCTTAGAGTCATCAAAAAACCTTGCCAACAACGAAACTGACTCTGAAGTTTTGTTCTCAATTTTTGTTACTACAAATTGCTTATTGATCCGATCTTGTAGATATTTCTCTTTTGCTCTTTGATTTGTGAATGAATTAAAAAGCTACAACACTTCATGTTGATGCATCCAGTACTTCAAAAACTACTACTGCACTCACTCCTGAGTAAATTTTAGCTTTCCGAAAATTTTGTTCCAAATCTATTTTTTCTCATTATGTCCTCCGCCTTGCTCAGATCCATTTCTAGTTTGTGTCATTGATCTACTCAAGAGCGTTAAGCTTTAGATAAGAGAACCAGCTCTGAGATCTAAATTCTAGATAGCTCACAATGCTCAATGACTGTGATGACCCTGATTTTTAGAAAAATATTAAAAATAAGAATTTAATAAATAAAATTCTTATTTGGTGATATGCTATGTAACATGTGATTTTTGTGAATAATAAATATGTTATTATTATATATTTATTATTTCATGAAAATAAATTATAGAATCAATTTATTTAAAGAGATGGATAGCTTTAAAGATACAAAACTTTTGTATCTATTAATGAGAAAATTAAAATAATTTACAATATTAAATTATTTTAATATAAATATGCTGTAAATAAATTATTAGAAATAATTTATAAATGGAGATTAAATTTAAATTATATTATGAAATAATATAATATAAGTGGATTATAAAGTTTTGTAATGAATTTGTTATGAATTAAATTTCATGAGCAAGTTAATTAATTCACTTAATTAAATTGGTGACTTAAGGTAATATTTAAATTATATATTAAAGTTATATATTTAATGAATAGCAATAAATTGTTGAAGACAATTTATAGAAAGAAGAAGATGATTAAATTTAAATATACAAAATTTATTGTATATATTAAATAAGTAAATTAAAATAGTTAATTAAATATTAACTATTTTAAATGGTGTATTACATGGAATGAAGAGAAGTAAAATAATTTATGGAATTAAATTATTTTAGTATAGAGAAATTATTCCATTAAATAAATTATTTTTATTTAATGTATAGCTTCCATTCTTATGGAAAAGATTTATGGATATTTTGTCATGATATTTAAAATATATCATGTATATTTAATATACATAATACTTGGTGCGATAAGTACAGAGGATATTAACTTATATATTTCTAATATAAATACATTGTTGAAAACAATTTATAGAAGGGAACATGAAATACTCGAATGTATTATTACATATTTGTCTTGGTTAAGGATAAATTATGGGATTTTGTGTGACGAAGAAGAGTAAGTAACTAAATTTATATATTGCATATAATGTAATATATTTATGTAATGACATAATCTATTATGCCAAACGAATATAGATTAAATGTGAAATGAAGTAATTAGTTCACAATTGAAAATTTGTGAATTAAAATATTAATTTTGATTAATTAAATAAAGGAAGATATTTTCTTTTAATTGGTTAATAATGAGAATTATGTTACTTTAATGTAACATATAATGGTATAATATGTAATATTATACTAAATGAAAGTAAATTAAATAAGAGATGCGATACTAATATATATATATATAGTGGTGTCAGATTAGTAAATTTTTAATTAATATCTAATTTGGGATGAAATGTATATATATTAAATAAAGTGTGTAAAAACAATTTATGGAAGGAAGTAGCAAGATGTAATTATTAAAGTTTAAATCAACTATTTAAATAAAATGACATTAATTAAATAGTTGATTCGTTCCATTGCGAGTGTTTATTTTAATTATGAATTTAATTTCATAATTAGTGAAATAATTTTATTATACATTTTTAAATGTATACTTATTTCAATATTTAATTGAGATGCATGGCATACATAATACATATAATTTAAGTTATGTATATGTATGGCGGATATATAGTATGTAGAAGGTAAATGTATGCAAAATAAGTATGCATTATGAAATATAATGTAAATAATATACATGTATGGATTAATTATGGGCTGAGAATATATAAGTTAATCAATAATTCATGAGAATGCATGTGAATAAGGTACATTCGTATGAATGCATTAGATAATATATATATATATATATATATATATATATATATATATATTGAATGAGGAATTAATTATATATATGCTGAGTCATGGTTTATGAAGCAGGAGCTGTTAACATTTTAAGCCAGTATAAGACACCAAGCTAATGCTTGATACTTAGAAAGGCTAATAATTACAATCCATTTTCTCTCTCCTCCGAGCATTTTATATGCATCTAGCGTCTTTAATTGTATGTTTAGAAAAAAAAAAACCCCAACATCTATCTCTCTAACACGTTGATAGTACCGTCAACATTAGTTTTTTTTAAGGACTCTGTTTCGTTTTTTTTATTTCTTCATATGAAGCAGAGTGAAAATGTTGTTCCAGATAAATTCACTCTCCCTCGTTGATTAAAGCTTGCTCGAGGGCATTAGCGTTGACGGAAGGCCGAGTGATGCATGGGTTAATTGTGAGGTATGGGATTGACGGTAATGTAGTTATTGGGTCCAATTTGATTGATTTTATGGTAAGTGTAGAGATATTTATTAAGTACGAAAAGTGTTTAATGAAATGCTAGTGAGAAACTTGGTTTTTTTTGGACAACTATGATTGATGGGTATGCTAAATCTGGTGACATGGCATTCACAAGGATTTAGTTTGATCGGGTGCTTGATAAGGATATCATCTCTGGTCAGTGTTAATATCTGGTTATTGCCAGAATGGGCAGCCTAATGAAGCTGTAAATATTTTTGTTGACATGCGTTTTAGAAATATTATAGTTGATAGATATACAATAGTGAGTGTGATGTCGACTTGTACCCAACTTGATAAATTGGAACTGTTTAACTAGATGAATTCATATATTAGCCAGAGTTCATTTGATATACGTAGAGTTTATGTTGCTGCAGTTGTTGTGGACATGAATGTAAAGTGTGGAAATATGGAGAGGGCTACAGTGTTGTTTGAAAAGATGCCTAAATGAGACCTAATTTGCTATTGTTCAATGATGCAAGACTTATAGGAGTTGTTTTACACCAATATAATGTCACTTTCTTATTTGATGTTAAGGACCATTTTATCATTAATAGGAGAGAAAATCAAATGGGATATTAAGATAACGTGGCTTGGGAGTTCTCCTTATGTTTCGTTTATTGGTTGCTATAATGGTGCAACCATGCAAGAATAAGATTCATCCGCTCAGAAATTAGAATTTCTTTTTGGATATTTAGACTCAACCAAGTATTAAGATTTGCTTTTGGTGGAACTATTGGAACTGTGATTTCAAGAGAATTGGGCTGGTTACTTTCAGTAGTCTAAGTCTTGTTGGCCAAGGTTCATCTCAACGAGGTACCGATAAAAGATTCACATTTAAGCATGAATGAGGTATTTGAAAAATGTCAAAACACTATCCGTTCATTCTGGAAGAAAAAGAAAGGTGGTCATCTTTTCAAGAGAATTGAATTATCAGTCAGGTCATTTGATGAAGGATGAATTAGCGTAAAATTATAAAGGACCAAGGCAAGTCTTTCAGTTCCTTTGTATTATATGAACTTGATATTGTATGAACCTGATGAATTACATGTTATGCTTTATGAATTCTGAAAGTCAAATTATGACTAAACTTGATTGAGTTACGGAACTCAATCTTTATGTGATATGTGTTATATCAAGCGTATGAAATTATATGGTTTAAAGTTATGATGCATGAATACTATGCTTACTAGAAGTATTATGAAAGATGAGCTGAGCATGAAATTCTGTGCTATGTGTTGCATGAAAACTATTAGATTTGCTGAGCTGTCGAGCTCAACCTTGCAAAAACACAATTTTTGCAGATTCAGGATGCAATGCCAGACTTTAGCTTTGAAGATGATAATGTCTAGAAGACGCATAAAAGAATACTGCTTTTTAGTTGAAATTTTTATTATATCATGAAAATGGTGTACGATATACGAGGTAATTGACAATTTAAAATATTCAATATACAAAAGAATGTTTGCTTCAAAATCATTGTTTTGAATGGTTTATAGAGTTAATCAATATAGTGATAATACTATATAATAAAGAATTCGAGTGTAAAATTGAGTTGTATATACTCATATCTACTTCGATATATAATCGTAAAGGTTGCGATTCAGGGAATAGAAAGAGAGATATATAAAGTTTTAAATTATTCCGCATTTTTAGCTATTTTAACATTGAATAATGTATTAAAGCTAGAACAAGACAATATTAACGCACAAGGTCGGGATTAAGAATAATCCTGATTTCGGATTAAGTTAGTCCCAATTTTGGGGGCGTTACAATGACATTAGCATGCCTGGTGATGATGAGTTTTCCATTTAAGCCCATGGAATAGCCTGGATAGCTTAGGATAGTTTTTCCTGCATATACAATTTTTAACTTATTAGCTCATTGACTTGTCAACCAATACCTAGACTTAGAACTGTTCTAAATTTGTGTCATGTTTCTATCAATTTATTGAACTGTTTATGATTATTTGGTGATATGTTAATCCAATCTAAGTTGCTTTGGTGTGGATCCTAAGGTTATGACTGAGTATGAACAACCGTAGAAATAGGAGTACTTATATACATAAAGTATATTTTATATTATATATATTGTCAGTATCCTCCTGTAAATTAACTTGTGTATTTAATTACATGGAATTCCAGACTTCCTTGGCTAACCAATCAGATAGTACAACACCAAAGTTTATCTTTTGTTCTACATTTTCTTCCGTACAAAGCTTCAAATGGTGGCATTCCTATGCTGGCATGGTAACTGTTGTTATAAGCAAACTCTACCAAAGGTAACTGATTCTCCCAACTTCCCTTGAAGTCCATGATGCAAGTTCGCAACATGTCCTCCAATGTTTGAATTGTGGAAGATCCCTCTCCAAACAAACCCTTATCCTTCATACCAGACATTATTAGCTGTAAATCTTCCAGTTTCAAACAAAATATTATCACTATAAATAGAACAACAATTGTTCTTAAATATAATACCAGAACCTTCCTTGTCCAACAAGGAAAGTAATAATGTTTCTAAAGAGAACTGGAACATAATAACAATTTAAAAATGTTTACTTGCATATTTACCTTCAGAAGGAGTTAAAGTTTTACAAAAACATTTTCCCTTGTACATTATTATAAGCGCGTATGTAAGTAACATGTTGGTCAAAAAAAAAAAATTATTCTTTGCATCACTTGCATGTTCTTTGCATGAGCATAGCCTATATATGTTTCCATGGCTGTTCAAGGATGCGGCCGCAGAGTATGGTGGTGGGGCAAAAAGTAACCCAATTATATTTAAACAAATGAATTCACCAAGATTATCAAAATTGATTAACGAAGTAACTACGAATATAACTATATGTCAAAAAAAAACATGTACGCCTAGACTTATTTGTCTTGACTATTTTTTGCAAACAAAACTCTTACTAATCTGCTCTTCTCAAAAAATCAGCAAACAATTGCCTTATATAGGCACCTATAAAAAAAATTAAAAAAAAAAAAAAAAAATCAAACTGGGGCATTAGCTTCGGAGTACATGCATGTGCTTTTCTCCATAATGTTCCTGCCTGATGTTAAGATCATAAGATGTCAAGTTTCTAACATGGGGAAAAAAATGCTTATCACTTGGCACTAATTCCCCACTAAAAAGATTCAAAGAAAGAAATAGTACATAGCATTCAAGAATGAGGTAGCTTTTAGCCATTTAAAGAATCCCTAAACTTATCACTTGAACCAAGTGATAAGGAATTATCTATAGTGAGATAATGCATGTCCACAAGTATGAATTGAATTCTTCTTATATGTCTCATTTATAATTAATTACTTATTTGCAGCCACAAGCTCATTTGGCAGAGCCATCTATTAGTACTTATTTGCATACTTTTATATTCTTAGTGCTGATATAATCATTGTAAGATTGTCACTTAACTTTTTCTGCATAGTAAGTGAAACTACCTCAGATTTAACACTTTCGACAATAATTAATAACAAAACAGTTATCTTAAACGCGTTTTTAAGCATGAAAATACCACACACGGAAAATGACAGCAAGATAAGGGGTTTTTTTTTTGAAGGGATATAAATTAGTGTCACACTAGATAAGTTATCTACACACTCATGCAAAACGATGTAGTTTAAAATAATGAGTAACGTATTAATAATATGAAGATATTTAATAAATGCAAAGCCAAATGCACATATTTACAAATGTATCCCTCATTAATTTAAACTACGTCGTTTTGCATGTTTGTATGTTTGTGTAGATAAGTATTTGTGTAGATAACTAATCTAGTATGACACACCAAGATGTTATTCTCTCTTTTTCTTAATATACTTCCTTTGTTCCAAAATTAGAGATACATTTTTATTTTAAGACTATAAAGTGACAATCATGTTCCTAATTTGCAATTACTTTTTCACTATCATTTTCAATATCACACCACCACAACCGAATTCTTAATTAGCTAATGCTAATGTTATATTTGAGAACATAAAATTATCCTTAAAAGTCGTCGTTTTACAAATGTATCTCTAATTTTGAGACAGGAGTATATTTTTCATCTCTTGAACAAGGGTATCCAAAGTTCTTATAACTTTTTTAGTGCGACTCCCCTAACAAAACTATCATAACATATCCTTGTAAGAATACAAAATGTGTTTACCAAGATAGCAAGAACTACAAAACTACAAAAATCAAATTAATATTAAACAGCATCTTATTGAAAATTTCTTTTACATTCAGCATTCAAATAAAAAATAGGACTCGGGAGATAGGTTATACGCATCAAGGAAACATGTACCCATGAAATACAAAATCAAAAGGCATATGACAGAAACTTCACGTCGACAAGACAATGTTAGAAATAGCACTAAATCAATACCATACCTAACAAAGAAAATGAGTGAGGCATTGATGATGCAAACAGCGTTGAGCCTAATCAATATAGCCAAAAAAATGCCCCTCAATCATCAGCAAACAGGACCACAAATCTGCACAGTAGCATTATCATGAAGGCAGAATCAATGCTTATCGTAGACTGAGGATTCCATTAGAAACAATTGTATAAAACATCCATGCAGCAATGCCAATATGAATTCTTACATGTAAGAAATAGAATATGAGAGAAGAAAAGGTGAAGGGGACTATTGCAGGTTCAATCCTTACTGAGAAATTTAGACCTTACTAATGACAAACTGACTCGGTGAATTACAACAACGAAGTGACAAAAGTCACTTAAAAGTAGAAAAGAAAATGTTTTTCCATAAATTATTATAACCACAACAATATTATGAATGGGGGCATTCGATGGTTCATGAAGGTGGAATAAAAAACTGAAGTAGCATTTCCACTTACAAGCTCTTGTGCACTATGGCATTTTAATCTACCCTTCAGCAGCAGGTCTGCTAAACAAGTATGTAAAACCATCAGAATCAGAATCAATGCCCGGATGTTCCCAAAGGGCAAAGCCGCAAAGCTATAGCACCTTTCCAGCCAGTCATTCCAATAGGAATGCTTAAGATAACGAACCTTGACCAATCTCCTTGTTCAAAAACAGAGAGGTAAGCCCCAACCGATCTATCTCTTCGATCTGCTTTCCCGAGCGGTGGGTTCATTGTCTTTTAATCATCTACCTACCACTGGCGTGATGGTCAATTAGCTTGAGTTATATAGTTGGTGTTAACAAAGTTGACCGGAACTTATCAAAGAAAAAGAAGTTTCAAAATATTGCTTCCTTACCATGAAGTGTTGTTCAAGCTGGCCTCTAAGCTATCTAACATATTAAGGAAGCATTTTTATCATTCTTTTACTATAATTATTAGAGGCAATGGAGGCATATTTGACGAGAAGTGTCCGGACTCCGGAACATATCTCATACCCTTAACCAAGTGTCAAATGTAGGATACGGACATACAGCCGTACAGGTACTCAAAAGCATTTTGAAGACTGCGTACATAGGTCCAGAGATAACGCATCAAATGATTGAAGATGATTCTTGGGGATTATTTAGAAGTGGAATGCATTTTTTCAGAAAGTTGTATTATTATGTGTATTATCATCACATATATTTAATAAAATAAAAGGGAAAATAACTAAAGTAAATGGGAGATGTAATAAATGAGGATATTTTTTGGCCAAGCAGTTTTAGAGGACGAGGGTCCATAGGACCATAACCTCCATCCTTCTATGCCAACACCTCCTAGAACTTCAAATCAAAAGTAGCTAAAACCTTCTTTTTTATTTTTAAAAATTTTAAACTGAACTAGAATGCATTATTAAAAAAAAATAAAAAAAAAAGCAAGATAAATTCATGATGAAGAAATGTCAAAGGATGCCAGTGATGATGCAATCAAAGAAAACAAAATAGAGATGTCAGAAGAGGAGGATGCATTCTCATCTGGCCATTCCAAACTGGGGCTTAATATGTATCCATATCAGTATGTGAGTTGGCAATGGCTGGAACTGACAAGGAGAGTAACAAAGATTTAATTTAGAGCAGAAGCACCTTAAAAAAACTGACAAGAACGGTTTACACAAACGTACCTTCTGTCGAAATTTATGTTGCTGTCATAACTCAAAATCGTAGAGAAAATAGACTGCAACCCTCTGTTAATGAAGACCGCCTGTGGGATGTTGGACGCATTACGGTCTTGGATAATCGGGGTCCATCAACTGCCATAAAAAACCCAAAAAATCTTGCAGGAGATTCAGAAAGGGCGAATTTGGTTTATAATTTGCACAATTATATTCAAAAGGTGAGCCAAACAAGTTTTTGGCTTGGTTTCCATTTCTCAGAACAACAGTTTTTCGGAAATAGAATGGACTAAGCTTTGGTTAACTTATATAGGGAGGCCATTCTTTTTGCTGCCATTGGAACCACATAATACGTATCCAGATTTCTACTATGACCGGCTGTTAATGGCATTATCTCCAACTAAAAAGGATAAAAGAAAGTAACAGAAAATGAGGGAAACAAGGAGCGCGTGGATGTCAATTAAAAAGTAGCACAGAAACTCATTTCCACAGAACATACAGTCACACAAACACACAGACACACACTCAACCACACATGTGAAGTCATCACCATTAAATTACTGTTTATATAATTGAAATACGAGTCTCAAATGTCATATTGAAAATGTCAAACAAGATAACAGATCATTGACATATTTAACATAATGTGGGAGGTTTAGAATCATTGATCATTATAGTAAAATAAAATAAAACAATGAAGAGAAAGAAAAGAAAATAACTAAGAAATATTTCTGTAGTTCTGATTAACTTTTACTGACCATTTAAATATAGGTGGTTTTTTATCTCGTAACTTTTGAGCTTAGCTCTTATTTAATTTTCCCAACTGATTAATTATGTCATTGCCACTAGAAAATCAGAAAAGAAAGATATTAAAATGATCAAAACAAACAATCTCCAAGCTCGTAACTTTTGTGTAACCCTAGTTGCTCATCCAATGAACCCATTGTGAGATTAATTTTTGCACAGATATAGTACTCCCTCCGTCCAATACAGCTCTTTCTTTAGAGTTTGCGGCACAATTTTTAGGACATTCCGAAATCATATTTAGGTTTTATATATTTTAATGTATACAAATGTTATATTTTTAATTATATTTTAAATATATACTATTCAAATATACTTTTGACACGTCTAGAAATCTGTGCACCAATGTGGTGCGGAGGGAGTATAAAATTTGCATCAAAACATAATCCTTTAGGAATCTAGAACACAATTGTCTGAATCCATATGAACATGTTACAATAAAAAAAGGTAATCACTGCACAGGTTTACAAATGTTGTAAGATATTTTTACAAAGTAATTTAGTAAGTAAATTTTTAGAGTAATTTAATTATTTAAAAAATAAATTGCAAATTGAATGCATGAAATTTACTATAGCTTTTGATAGAATACATCCAATAGGCTATTGAGTTTGAGCATACCAGTGTTTGGCCTCTCAAACTCTGTAAGTAATTGGAGAAAATGCTTTAATACAAGATGGCAGGAAGTGAGGCCTTAGCTTTGGCATCATACCATATGGGGATTTGTGTACTTGAGTGTTCTCTAACTGGACACAAATCGAAGCAGGCTAAAATTAGAGGAAATGAAATTCTGTTACCTCTAGAATTCAGCATAATACACTTTAACTCATGAAGAGATCCCGGCCAAACTTAGCAAGACTAAATAAAGAGCAGCCAACAGTAAGAAAACTGCAACTTTCATTCCAATAAACACATGTGCATTATCACAAATAATTAGCCAAGAAAGAAATGGATATAATGCAATACCAATGTATCAAAAGTTGTATACAGATGAATACCCATGGAATGCGGAGCTCATGTGAAGTCTGGAATCCCTTAATAGGGCCAATATCAAGATCCAAAGCAAGAGCAATCATTGGCGAAGATGAGCATTAAAATACAAAACAAAGTCAATATTGAAATGCTCAATGCAATGCATGTTAACCTTGACACAAGCTAGATGGTATTGCACATGTATCTTAGTCCAAGAAAAACGCAACTGAAGTTCATGAATTCCAGTTTGGAGGCCTTCATTCAAAAAGACCAAATAAAATTACGTAACTCTAAACCATCTTGTCTGTTGCCTAACACTCTTCCTTACATGTAGAAAAGATTTTGCAAACTCAATATTACTAGAAGAAGGAAAGTAAAGACCAGAACTAAGTAAATATGTAAATAAGAGATACCACCGCTTGCAGAAACTTTCTTTCATCTGACCACCATGAAGGCATGAACATCATAATGTACTGGTCAAGATTTTTTGTAAGCTTTAGAATTCAATGAACCAATTTTCATCTTTCAAAACAACCCCAGAAGGCTATGTTATGAACTAATGGATTAGTAAATATATATGGAGCTCTAGCTGCCTTCTTGTGTGTTACCCTCACTTGATTTTGGAGCTATGTTATACGCACTCGAATCGAGTGTCCAGTTAGATACGGTAGTTTGAAGTGTCCGACATGGGTACTCCCAATTTTGTCAATTTTTTACACTAAAATGAAATGTCCAGTATCCACACCCTTGTCCGAGTGTCGAGTGTCGGACATGGGTACTTTAGGGAAACTGAAGAGTTTGTGTTACATAGTGTTAGAGCATAAAACGAATAGAAGTAGAATACAATACGATAGACAATATGAAAATTCTGAAAGGAAAGATCTTGGCATCCTTTGATTTACCAAGACCTCTATATGTTATATGAAGCAAAATCTCAAAAAGAAAAGGCTCAGACCCAATCCTCCGCCACAATTAATCCCAAAAAAATATGTCCACAACCTCTAGCAACTGAGGAATTATTAACAAATCACCGCTCCTTTCTTTTTCTACCGTTATACTTCTTTTTCTAGATTGAGATAGAGCAATATCCTACATTCCTACTCCCTCCTTCCAAAATTGAGAGTCCAACTTTCATTTTCAGGATGTTCAGAAACTAGAGTCCACATTCCTAATAAATGCACCAAATCACATTATATTTAAGTGGTTTTAATCTTAACCATTTATTATACTAAAGCAAATTTCCTGAAAAGTTTGACTTCCTAGGTGGACTCTTATTTGGACAGAGGGAGTACAATGTAAGATTTCTCAATCACATGTTAGCAGTAGTTGGAGAAGTGTCAAATCAAGGATTGAAAATTATTTATGTCAAGTTATAAACTAATGTCTATGTCTTCCTTGTGTTTAGTAAGATTCCCTTCCTTGTAGGAGTTGGTACTTCTTACCTGATAATTGCTTTTAGGATATAATATGGTTGCATAATTACATAACTGAAAGAGTTCAAATAACGGCTTGGACTAGAACATAAATGATAATGGAATTGTTTTATATATATAAATGCTGCCGTCATACCTTAACTGTACAACAGACTATTAGATTAGGTCAAAGGTAGCAGCTTTTCATACTACAAGAGGATGCTCCAGAAATGATGCTACAGCTTAATCACCAGGTTTATGTATCGATGACAAAAACTGATCAGCATCAATGCTAATACCGTATTTCAGCAGTATTTGTTGCACCTTGAAAGCTGCAGTTTCAACAGGATTCTGAACCCATTTTTTCTCGTAGCCAAGAACGAGTGCCTGGTAAGTAACATCATTTGGAACTATACCATGTTTGACCATCATATTAACCAACTGGCATGCATCATCAACACTGCCTACACTACAAAATCCATGTATAAGTGTGTTATACAACATCAGATCTGGAACCAAACCTATACCAACCATCTTATTAAAAAGAGCATTAGCCTCCTCCATACGATGTGCCCTACAGTACCAATTAAGAAGGGCACTACACGTCACAACATCAGGCTTCATATGGTGCTGACTCATGTAAAACCACACAAGAAATGCCTCTTCAAAGTTTCCTTTCCTTGAGTACCCGCTGATGATATCAGTAAACGTTACAACATCAGGAGAAAACCCCCTTCTCATGAGCTCATCTAGCATATCTTTAGCTTCAGTCACAAATCCTCGAAAGATAAGACTGTGAATGATAGTATTATAAGTCACAACATCAGGAGATATGCCAGCTGATTTCATCATATCTAAGATAGCAAAAGCTTTATGTAAGTTGCCCTTCTTTCCATACCCATTAATTAAGGTGTTGTACACAGTAATATCAGGTGCCAAACCCACCTTTATCATATTGTTAAATAAATGTTCTGCTGTATCCACATCTCCAGACTTGCAATAACCATCAATCATAATGGTGTAGGTAGTAACAGATGCTTTAATTCCCCTCTTCAACATCTTCCCCAAAAAGATAAGGGCATTATTGACATCCTTCACTTTGCAGTATCCTCCGATGATAGTGGTGTGACTACAACAATCAGGAAGCAAGCCCAACTCTATCATCTCTTGGAAAATGTTACACGCTGCAGCCATGTTACCATCTGTACACAATTTTGAAATGAAGCTGTTGTAGATGTAAATATTAGGGGGAAGACTAAATATCTTCAAAATATCAATTGCTTTATTGGAATCACCCATTTTGCAGAACCCATCAATCAGAGAACTAACAGATACCGAATCAGGGGTGATACCCATCTGGCCCATTTTGAATAATAAAGAGGTCGCCTCCTTTAAAAGACTAATTTTACAGAGGGAATTAATCAATATAGTGTATGCAACTACGTCGGGATTAATCCCATAGTTTTTCATTTCCATCAGCATCTTCCAACCACATTCAAGATTGCCTTCTCTACAGTAATTGTGTATAAATAAGCTAAAAATTGAAGCATCAACACACAGTCCCTGGCTTTGAATCTCTTCCAGAAAATCCCATGCCAGTTCAATCTGTTTCGATTGTAATAATGCTCTAAGAAGTGAATTGCAAACCCCTAAAGATGGAAAGAAATTATAATGCTTCATTTGACAAGTTAATTTCAGAGCCATATTTGTCATATTTTCCTTAACATAGCAGTCGACAAGCATGCTATATGCAGTTCCCAAAGTGTTTCGCTCAGTATGGGTTTCATGAAGGACTTCCAACAACAAATGCCACTGATCTTCACCATCGCTTTCCCTCACGAGGTAAAAGATTAGATCCATTGATCTATGATTCATATTCCCTGCAATTAAAATATGTATCATTACACAAATTGAACGGATATTATGCTTTGATCCTGTGCTACATTCCGACCACCTGAAAAAGAACAGAGCAAGAGCAGCATCCTTGCTTTCCTCGTACAGATCAATCAAAATCCGTATTATGCTACGTTGATCTAAATCAATCTCGCTGTAACTATTTTTTTCATAGCCTAAATTCCAACCACGCCTCTTAAGAATAAATTTAATTCTTCTCAACTTATCTGCATCCTCAGCTTTCAGATGAAATCCATACATGGAATAATTCTTGTCATTTACAAACTGAAATACATTATTCCCACGAAGACCAAGAGAAGTCTTATCATGTGATTCTGTAGATTCAGCTGAAATGCATGTGTCACTTGGGAGAACATCCTGACCGTGTTCATTATCATTCACACCAACACAATCATCACAGAAAGAGACCTGATTGTCCTTGAAATATGAGGAAGGTAGTTCTAATAAAGCATGAGACGAAAAAATCCTAAATGGTTTAATCTTCCTATCAAATATCAGCTTGGATCCAGAACAACAAGCTTTGATAACTGAAACCAATGCCTTCATGAAAAGTAATCAGGATACTCGCAGGAATAGATGCTGTACACCAAAAAAAATTGAAAAATTGCCAGTGTTAAAAGGGGGAAATATATCTGAGCATATGAAATGGGCCTCGGCACATATAATGTAGAAATTTGCTCAAATTATAAAATACAAAAGTTAGAGCACATTGAGACGACGACTCTATACTTCACAAACTGCTGGCAAGTACTATTCTGGAAACATAAACAGAATCACAAGGTATTTCAATGTCTTTTGCTTCACTAAAGCAATCATTTTGTCATGTTGCCTAAAGAAATCCCCAAACAGGAAATAGTTACTTCTAGATAGAAAAATAAGAACAAAGTTGTAGTAAATTACTTTAAGCCTTAATATACAGACTAAAAGACAAATTGCACCCTAAACTTTACTCCGGTGTTGATGTTTGCACCCCAAAGAAAAAAAGGTGTCTAAGTACACTCCATACTTTACTTATGTATAACAGATTGCACACTTTGCACACTTAACCGGTCAAAAATGACCGGCTAAGGCACAGATCCACACAAGAAGGGGTATTTCAGACTTTTTTCTTCTTTATCTTCTCCAACGCTATAACAGAGTCATTCGGTAGCAAACAAGAGCTCGATCTTAGAAAATCGATCAAGAAAATCAAGAAAAATTAGGGTTCATGGATCGAAACTGCTGGTGCATGAAGAAATCAGTGATGAAGACAGCTTGGAGAAGCTCAAACAATGCCGGTAGAAGATTCTTTGGTTGTCCAGATTGGCGTGAAGATGGGCACGGTGGTTGTAATTATTTCGCTTGGGCTGATCCTCCAATGTGTGAGCGTTCAAGGGAAGTAATACCTGGATTAATAAGAAGATTAGAGAATTTGGATGCTGAAATCAAAGCTGTGAAAGATGATCTCGAACAGTCCAAAACTAGGGCAAGGTTTGCAATTTGTCTGTTGACTGCAACTTGGATTGCAATTTTTTATTTTATGTTTATCTCGGACAAGGATGAACCACCCCTCCAGACTTGAAAACAAGCAACTTGGGTTCTACTGAGCAACTTGGGTTCTCCAGAATTGAACAGTGCAGAATTGGGTGCAGAATTGGGTTCTAGCAATATAGTGGTAGAAATTAGTTGACTTATGGAATGTAATTGTTGGGCATCTTTTGTGGGTAATTTATTGGTTGTAATGTATGGGCAATTTTTGTGATACCTGCACCTTTTAACCTACACTGCAAATGCACATTAAGGGTATTAATGCACAAAACAGACAAATGCAAAAAACAAACTGCAATTGCTCAAAACAGAGCCTACACTGCAAATGGCCACCTGTATAACACTGCATACACACACTGTAAACACACACTGCAAACACACACTACACACACTGCATCATACACACACTGTAAACACACACTGCAAATACATGTACTTAAACACTGCAAACACACACTACACACACTGCATCATTAAGGAACTGGTATTGCCATTTAATTACCAAATGAATCCCCAGTACAATCCATAAATCAGAGGCATTTAATAACAGTTGATGTCATAGGCCTAATAAGAATGGCTTAATCCTATTAACAATCCCAGCCACACCTTCATAAGTTTAGGCCCCAAAAAATGCATCCTATGCACGAAAACATACATAAAAGTCTTAAGTTGATTCCCAAAAATCCCCTAAACTGGATATATACATCCATATAAGCTTAGTACCACAAAAAATCCCAAAAACCCCATGTTGACTGCTATTAATCTGCATCATCCCCTCCACCAGTTGGTTTCCTAAACTGGAGCTTCTCTCTTTAGGATCTGGCTGCAGCTTCAAGGTCTCCAAGTGTTGTACATTGTGACCCCTTCCATGTGAAATCCTTAGGTTGTAATATATCATCTGAGACATTTCTTTGGCTACTCTCGTAATGGATTCCACCTTGGCACTTTGTAGAACCACCAGCTTGATCCACATTCATGCCACTCTCATGTGTTGATGTCATTGGTTGAGAAGCTTGAGTATGAGGCTGCCTAGTATTGTGAACCCTTTTTGCCCTCTGAGCCTTTGGAGTAGGTTGAGATGATTGACTTTCTGTTGCATGTGATATCACATCTGGTTGACTTACTGGAGGAGGTCGAGATGATTGCCTATTGAATTTTTGAAAACCAACACACAGAAATATATTAAACCCAAATATATGATCTTGATAAAATAATCACATGAACACACACTTAACTTACTTGAGGACAGGTTCTTGCATTGTGACCCCATTCCTTACAAAAGCCACATTGTAGTGATGTTCCTTTTCTCTTCAACTTTGTACCTTCTATATTTGATTCTGGAATATCCTGCCATTTCCTCCTAACAAGTTTAGGCCTACCCACAGGAGTATGTTTAACTGGTGGCAAAGGTGGGGAAAGGCCAGTGTGATCCCACTCATCTTTGTGTTTTATAGGCTCAATGTTGTGACTGTAAACCTTTAGATACATGTCCTTTGTTAAACACTCATGTACATATGTGTATGGATCATGTCCTATTTTGTTCATGCATGATATTGCATGAGCACATGGTATTCCAGAAAATTCCCACCTCCTACAAGTACATGTATTTTTCCCCAAATCCACAACAAATGAATGACCCCCAGAAGTCATTGTCACTGTAAACCTCCCACCACCACCTGACCACAATGGCAATCCACCCCCTGCCTGCCCTTTCCATTTTTCTATCTTTTTAGCTATTCTAGGGCACACTAGACCATCTTGTTTCATCATCATAGCTCTCCTGTTAACAATCCTATTCATGCAATATAATCTTAATGCTTCTAGACACCCTATTACTGGTTTCACTCTAGCTTTTAGAATTTTGCTATTAAATACCTCACAATGATTATTGACATACATGTCACTTTTGCATATGGTGTTAAAATGAGACCTACTCCACTGAGCAGGTGGCTTAGGAGCTAACCATTCAAATGCACTCTTATCCTCTTTATGTAACACATCCATTGCCTTTTGAAAGACATATTGATTTGTAGCTTTGGCAGCATTCCACACCAATTTCCTTAATCTAGAGCCTTTATGCTTTTGCCAAAAGTTCCTCTACAAATGCATAACACAATGTCTGTGTTCAGCACTTGGGACTACATCTTCTAAAGCATTAATCAAACCCTGGATCAACACCAATGAAATAATCAAATATAATCATAAATCACATCTTCTAAAGCATTAATCAGAAACTGATACTCAATGAAAAGTATATAGAAATTGAGAGATGCTTATACCTTTTGTTTATCTGAAATGAATGTCCAGCCTCCATCATTTGAAATCCCAAGATCTTCCACCAGTAAGTTCATAAACCAGGTCCAAGAATGAGTGTTTTCAGATTCAACAATGGCCCAAGCAACTGGCCACATCCCATTGTTTGGGTCAACCCCAACTGCAGTCAATAACTGACTCCCATATGGTCCTTTGAGAAAACATCCATCAAGCCCCACCAGTGGTCTACACCCCACCTTGAATCCTTCTTTTAGTGGTTGGAGACAGACATAAAACCTCAAGAATCTGCCTAAGTCTTGTCCTTGTTCTGGTTCTGCTCTCTTCAAAATACAAGTACTCCCAGGCATGGCTCTTCTGAGCTCTGCAGCATAGTCCAGAACCAGACCATACTCCTCCTCAGCACTACCTTCAATGCTTCTCATTGCTCTTTTCTTAGCTCTATATGCTAGGCTCCTTGATACTCCAATATCCAAATTTTTAACAACTTTAGCATGAAACTGATCTAATCCCCATGTTGGATTCATCCGAAGATCATCTTCATATTTTTTTGGCAATCCACTCTGCATTTATACAATAATTATCCCACTCTCTACTACAAGTATGGTCTTTTTGTAACCTAGTAATTTTAAATGTCAGCTCTCTTTGCACCTTTGCAGCATAGAAGTACCATGTACATGGCTCCACACACCTTGCTTGGAGCTTATTGGACAGGTTTTTCTTGAAATACACCTTCTTTCCATGTTTGATACCATGATTTCTGATTGCTGCCCTCACTTCATTGACATTGAAAAATGTCATTCCCAACTCAAACTCAAGATCCCCACTGTCACCTTCCCTATATTCTGGATACCCTTTATGTTCTTGTTTAGGTTGTTCAGGGTCCCACTCATCAACCCTAGGCATCCTTTCCACATCACTGTCATCATACTCAGAGGTTGAAAATCCAGGTTCTTGTGGTTCTTCAACTTCAGTTTGGGGCTCTGCAGTTTGTTTTCCCTTACCTTTGTTATGTGCAAATCTTGTTTCTTTGCCTTTGCCTTTCTGTGTTCCAGTTGCACCCTTCCCTTCCCTTTGTTTTCCCTTACCTTTGTCAACTGCATCATCCTCAGTCCCCCTCCCTGCCTCAGTTTTATCTCCCTCGTCCCCCTCCCCAATTTCAACATCCTCTTCATCCTCAGTTGATTCTTCCACAGAACTATCCACATAACTTTCATCAGTTGACTCTACTTCATCATCCCCAATTCTCCTAAAATCTCTGCATTCATTATCAACTTCAATATCAATTTCAAAGTCAGCTTCTACTCCCACAGGTCTAACAACCTCCAAATATATTTCAACAAGTCTACTAGAATGGATAAGTGTACACATTGTTAACACATCATCATCATTTTCTAACCCAAATAATCCCCTCTCCATATCAGTTGCAGGTGACTTTATAATGGAACTTGAGGTGTCCACCTTTATAATCCAACTCATTCCCTATGTTACATATGTCAAGTAAAGATATGAAGTCAGGATGACAGAAATCAAAGAAATTAAATGTACCTCCCACATACTGTTTATGTGAGCTCTCTTCAAAGTGTCCACCATGAACAAATTTAACAGTAAAATACTCTGGGTTGCCTGCATAGACACAAACACAAAGAATTCCCTGTCGGTTAAATGTGTGGACCACATCATATTTAATTGACTAAAATCCAAAAAATGTAAGAAAAGAGACAAGGAACTTTGAATTTGATCATCAAAAAGGGTTCCACTTTATACTACAAAACAAAACAATATACTACAAAAAGAACATGCCCTAATTTCTAAAGCGGATTATTCAAAATAGATGCTCGTGGAAGATCTTCTGTGAAGTACTTACTGTATTCTGGTACACCTTTAACTCCATAAACGTCGTTGTCTGTAGAATCCCTCATGAATCGCGAATCACTCATTGTGATTCTTCTCCTTCAAATCACGAACCCTAGCCTCCTACTTTGATTTGGGATATTTGTCTGATAACCAACGACTAGACGCTGTAATATCCCAGATATTTCAGAAATTTAAAATAAGAATTTAATAAATAAAATTCTTATTAAGTGATAAAGTAGATTTGAACATATATGTACATATGTGTTTCATATATATAAACCCAAGTATGTGATTTTATGTAATGGACTAAATGTATATATAGATGTGAAATATATACATATATTGGAAAAAGGAGATTTAATATTTAATTAAATTATTAAGAAAAATGGATGAAATTAATTAAATAATATTAGTTAATTGAGATTAAATTATATTATATTATTAAATAATATAATTTGAATATTTAGCCTTGGACGGTGATAGAATTATTATGAACTAAATTTCATATACGAGTTAGTTAATTCACTATTCGAAAATTAGTGGGTTAAAATATTTGTTTTAATTAATTGAATAAAGAAATTTATTTAGTTAATGATGATAATTTTATTCATATTACAATAATTATATGTAATATGAATAATGGTATGATATTTAATATTATGTTAAATGAATGAGAATTAATAGTTAGTTAAAACTAATTATTTAGTTTACTAACTAAGGAAACGAATAATTGCATATGAGACAAGAATAATGGTAGAAAACTCAAATTTGAGTTCGGAGTAGAATTTGGAGACACGGGCTGGACGGTTGAGTCCGAAACGTCGAAAATAGTAAGAATAGACTAAAAACGCAAAATGTGTCGGGGTTGACTCGGTTGACTTTTCGGTAAAAAAAAAAAAAGTCAAACTAGAAATTTGGAGAGGAATTTAATGAAATGGATATGCCCATGATGTTGGGAACGTCGAAATTAGTAGGAATCGACTGTAAGTTCGAAAAAGTTGATTTTTAGTATCCGAAATGGTTAAATGGACAGTTAATCGGATAAGTGAGTAAATGAATTTTTGGAGAATGTGGGTCATAGGGAGAAGTGTCGGCAGCTGATAAATTGAAGGGGGAGGGCTGTTATGCATATGAGTGGCAAAAGGAGGAAAAGAAGGAATAAAGAAAGAAAAAGAAAGGAAAGTAAGGAATAAAGAAAGAAAAAGAAAGAGAAAGAAAACAAAGAAAGAAATAGAAAGAGGAAAGCAATTATGAGCTCCCACCCTCACCTCACACTCCCTCTCGGCCGGGAAAAAAAAAATTTAGATGAAAGAAGAAGAGAAAGATAGAGAGAAGAAAGAAGAAGAAGAAGAAAAAAGAAGAAGAAGAAGAAGAAGAAGAAGAAGAAGAAAAATAAAGAAAATTAGTTAAGGTAATATCTAAATCTTGATTATTTCTTAAGATTTTCATACATGGATGTTAAATTTTATGGGTTTATGAAAGAAGATCATAATTATGTATGTATGTTATGATTTAAACTTGTATAAACAAGAATTAAATATGAGAAATCAAGAAAATCAAAAGAAATTAATTTCGCCAAAAAAATTATGAAACTTGGTGAAAACTTTTATAATATCATTTTAGAATTTCTGGGAAAGTTTGGTAAATTATTGAAGATCAGAAGTATTTATTATATGTTTAAAGCTATTTGAAGTTAGTTTAAAAATAGTGGAAATTCACAGAAAATCATGTGAATGGTCAAAAATTATAAAATTTGGTGAAAAATCTTAGAATATTATTTATGATTTTCTAAAAATTTTCGGTGAATTATTGAAGTGCATAACTATTTATGGTATTTTTAAGCTATTTAAAGTTAGTTTAAAATTAGTGAAAATTCACAGAAAATTATGTGAATGGTGAAAAATTATGAAATTTGGTGAAAAATCCTATAATATTATTTCAGAATTTCTGGAAAGTTTTGGAAAATATTTGAAGAGCAGAGGTATTTCTTGTATTTTTAAGCTATTTAAAGTTAGTTTAAAAATTAGTGGAAATTCATAGAAAATTCTATGAATGGTGGAAAATTATGATAATTGGTGTAAAAACTTATACTAAGATAAGATAAATATTGATGATATTTTGAAGATATAAAAGTAGGTTGAGTTATTATTTCTATTTTGAAGCTATTAAATTATAGTTTTTACAAATAGAAATAATTATAGAAAATTGTTGGATAATCTGAAAAATGTAAAAAATTGGTTGAAAAGTCCAGAATAATATTCTAAAGACTTTAGAAGTGTTAGTAAGCTCATGAAGTGTCGAAACATTATAAGATATGGAATAGAGTTATATAAACCAATAATTGGCGTCATTATGTGGCTAATTGGTATATTATTACAAATGATATTGTGTAGGCTATTTGAAGAGTATTATAACATAAGTTGTAAGCAGCGCTTAAGGCAAGTTTTCTAACTTACACAAACTTTATATTGTGCAAGTTTCTAATATCATTCAATTATATTCTTATGAATGATATATGATGTATTGAAGCTTTAATTTACCCAATGCTTATGTTGTGTGAATTTTAAACTTATGCAATCCTTGTATTTGTACAAGTTGTCCAAACTATGTTAAATTGCAAAATCCTATGTTTGATTATGGAATTTCATTTGTTATATGAAATTCATCTTATGATGTGAAATGATTTATAAAAGAGAGTTAGTTGTCATTCGATTCGGCCTAACTCGATTTGTGAGCTATTCCAGTTGGAATTTTATTGTTAATAATATGAATTGTAATAATTCTTGAATTGTGATAATTGATTGTGCCAAGTCAAAATTAAATAAATCTTGGGCAATTAATAATATAGGTTGCACACTGTGCAACAATGTATTTTATGTGAATCAATAAGGTTATGATTGTACCTCGTACAATGATCTAATTGTTAAGCGTTAATTCCAATAACATGTTAGACCAATATTAGCACTTATGTAAAGAAGAAATGTTCCATAAATGAACTGTTGATGTGATTAAGACTATGTTATTAATGAAAGAAGTAAAGAAAAATTTAATTCCTATTTATTTGAGCTGCTTCACAATTATTGTTCAATTGTTGAAGTTTTCATAAAGATTATTCTATTCATGAATGTTGTTTATTCAATGCTTATACTTGCTGGGCAATTAAATGCTCACTCTTGCAAATTCTAAATTTTTGCAGCTACAGCGAAAAGACCAAAATGGTCAGAAGAAGATAAGAGTTACTAATTGTTAAGGTAGAATAGTTAAAGTATATGATGGGTTGTAATATTATATAATAATGTTGTAATATTATTTGAGGTAATTATGTAAAGGTCTTCGTACCTGGGAGTAGGTTGAATTATATTGTAATATTTTAATATTTACTTTGATGTTGTAAGAATATGTTGAGTAGGTAGTATCTTGACGGCAACGGACTCGGGTTTAAAGATAGACCGGATTTTCGGGCTGTCACAGACGCCTTGAACAAATGTAACTTCTTTTTTCAATAAATGCAAACTACCGAGCTTACCCCTCTGCAATAAGACCTACCTCCTGAGCCGGTCATTTTTGACCGGTTAAGTGTGCAAAGTGTGCAATCTGTTATACATAAGTAAATTATGGAGTGTACTTAGACACCTTTTTTTCTTTGGGGTGCAAACATCAACACCGGAGTAAAGTTTAGGGTGCAATTTGTCTTTTAGTCTAATATACAATAAAAGGTAACATGGGTTATCAATATACTTGTATCTTTGAGGCCCAAACATACATAAATTTAGGCATTCTACAAACTCCATTTATAATTAAAGAAAAATGACTAATGGAGTAATGATATGGAAGAGAGAATTATACCACTGACAATGGAAGGAACCTTGATATGCTCCCCATCGCTTCTGCTGCTGAGAAAAGCAGCATTTTTCATGGGACCTTCATTATCAATACTTTTCTTCTGGGTCAAGAAAAAAACAGCATTTCGAAATCAGATTATACAGAAGAAAGAGTCTTTTCAGCCCAAATAGATGAAAAAATCAAATTGGCCACAGCAAAAAAATTTTAAAAAAAAACAAATAGGGAACTGTTGTGGATTTGGCTGCGCTACCAAATCAGAGGGATTTAGGGGTTTTACCGGTGGTGCTAATGGGAGCAAGAAAGCTGGGTTTTTGTGGGGTTTTGCTGTTGTCAATCACAATTAGCAAGAGGTGGGTTTAGTAATTGGAGGCGTTGAAACCGGCTGTAGTAGCTCTTAACAAATAAGCGAGAAGAGGCTTATGCACAATGTCTATAGTTAAAATGTTATGTCCAATATTTCTTTTTTTGAAAATAAAAATAAACCATACAGATGTAAAGAGTATTTAAAATAATAAAAAAATTCAAAATTTTTATATGATCAAGTGATATCAAACGACTCAATCTCACAATTTTTTTTCTAGGGAGTTGCATAAATTTTAAGACGTTGTCAAGTCATATTTAGAATTATATTTTATATTTATATATTTTTGATATGTTTAAGAAAATAATTATATCGCACGTATTTTAAAAATATAATATTTAAATATATTTTTGACACATCTTTAAATTTGTGTCCCACGCTCTAAAAGAAAAGCTAAGAACAATATGGAGCAACCATTGCTCTAATAATTATGAAATAACCCAAAACCTCATTACTCTAATAATTATTTTTGGGCATCATTTAAAACTCATATATCCAAAGAGCGTCCACATCAGTTCTTAAGGAACGTGTAAAATGTGGATTATTCCATATAATTGTAGAAATGTAGTTTGGTTGATCCCACAACAGTGTATTATCGATCGGTCTGAGAATGAAACACCAGCCCCCATCATTTACTATTTCAAGATCTTCCACTAATAATATGAGAAATCACATCCAAAAATCAGTGTTCTCATATTCCATCACCGCCCATTCAATTGGCCACATACCATTATTAGGGTCAACCCCTACTTCGTCAATAGTTGTCCCCCAAATGGTCCTTTCAATTAAGAAGCAACCATCAAACCCCACAAGTGGACTACACTCCATCTTAAACCCTTGCTTTAGAGGTTGTAAGCAAACATAGAACCTCAAAAACCTTCCTAACTCCTAACTAGGTTCTGGTGCATATCTTTTTATTACACAAGTGGTCCAGACATTTTCTTTCTAAGTTCTTCAGCATAGTCACACACCTATGCATATTGCTCTTCAGTATCCCCTCCCCTTCAATTCTTTTCAGCGCCTTCACCTTTTCTCTATATATACCAAACTCTTAGATACACTAATTTCAAATCTTTAACCACTTTAATATGAAATGTATCAACACCCCAAGTAGGATTTATTCTAATATCATCCTTATATTTCTTTGCAATCCAATCTGCATTAATGGAGTAATTTTTTCATTCTTTACTATATGTGTGGACATTCACCAGCTTCCTACACTAAAATGTGGATTCTTGTTGTACTTTTCTAGCATAAAAGTACCAGCAACAATCCTATTCAAACAGTATTGTCTAACTCTTTAAGGACACTTAATAATTGGTTTCAATCTAAGATTTAGATTCTTATTATTAAACACCTCACAATGATTGTTCACATACATGTCACTTTTACAAATATCCCTAAAATGACTAATACTCCATTTAGAAGGATCTTTACCTGCCAACCATTAGAACGCTTCTTTGTTTTCTACACTTCAAGGGCTACAATCATGAAGAAACCAAGTCAAGATTCTATCGTTATCTGATAGGAAAACAGTTCACAGGGTCTAGCACGAGTTTTGAAAAATTTGTTTTTCCCACTAATGCTGCAGATTGTTATTTTCCTAGTGGGTCCCGAGATGAATTACAAGGAAGAAAATTAATGAGTCAATAGTAGATTTGGAAAGGTAAGAAAATTAGGAATTTTGTTATAGTAGTTTAGTAAAATTAGGATATTGTGTATATAATTTTAATTGTATTCTAAATCTTGTTAGGGTTAATAAATTAAGAGGCCTATAAAATACTTGTTAAAGGTCTACTAGAATAGTGAATTTCTTTTATCGCAGCGGCTAGACTTCAGGTTTGAAGATCTAGTGCAAAAACTCTTTTAACACCAATGGAGACAAAGAATTGAATGATGTTTGGAGATTGAAGATGTATTCACAAGAGTTTTTCTTCTCTAACTTTTCTTTGATACTTGTACTATCCATGTATGTTAATTAATATTTGAAAAGGTTTAATTTATGTGTTATGGATTAAACTTTTATCTGTTTAAATTAAATTGGCTTGATTGAAATTGATATTTGAAAAAAATATTAGAATTATTTCCTTGTGGGAACAATACTCTACTTACTCTTTATTACTTGTTGACCACGTATACTTGTATGTTTTTGCTAGTACGATTTTTGGCAAACATCTTCTATTGTCTTGTGATATTTCTTTTATTTTTTTCGGTATGTCCACGCTCTTGCACGGGGCAACCAACATATGTGATAAATTAGCATGTTAAATAATCACAACTAGTTTATGAAATAACAATATGACTATAACTATAAGTGCGGGCAATAAGATACCTGAAGAAGGGTTAAACAACCATCGATGTTCTTTGCGTCGATTCAGGTGGCTTTTGTATAAACTTCTATATAAACACGCCAAAATCGTTTGCTTCCCATGCGTAGGAAGACACTTGATCAACATCTTCGAGAAATAGAAGATATCTTGCATGCACCACATTGCGGTTTGACATAGGAAATAATATATTCCCAATAACGAATAATACATAGGCTTTGGTGTAGGTAACCACCATTTCCATGTTTGCATCTTTTGAAATTTGGCAAAATCTACTAGCCAGCCATGACAAAATATTCCCCCCTCGATGTTAAACATTATCTCCTTTCACTATGTATCTCATAAATTCACTTTGTTCTAAGAGTTGTATTGAATTTTTAATTAATGTACATGTAAATATGTAATAGTATACCACTAACATGCAATCCTAAAATGAAAAAATATCTTCTAAGGTAATTGTCATCTCACCCGTGGGGAAGTGAAATGTGTTTGTCTCACTCTGCCAACGCTCTACCAATACTTCTATCAATGAAGCATCTAATTGATTACAAACATTGGTGTTTGTGAATACCCCAAAATCCCACTGATGTAATAATTATTTTTGGGCATCATTTAAAACCCACATATCCAAAGAGCGTCCACTCTCATCAGTTCTTAAGGAACGCGTAAAATGTGGATTATTCCATACAATTGTAGAAATGTGGTTAGGTTGATCCCACAACAGTGTATTATCGATCGGTCCGGGAATGAAATCCATTTTTTCAAACTAAAACAAAAATACAAAATTATATATTAATCATACAATACTGAAAACAAAAGAACCCTAAATCAAACCAATATATTGAAACATAATAAATGTAAGCAAACAATAATGAAAACTATCAAAAATCATTCATTGATGCATACAACAAATGTTTGTAGCCAACAAATCTTTGTATACAACTACATGGAGTGTATTCAACAACAAAGAATGCATGCATATATATGGGGATCTATGACGAATGTAAAAGACTTATATAACTTCGATTGAGCAAAGATGGAAGGAAGAAACGCTTGCATTGCTACTTGATTTGGTCGTTGTTAAGCTCTTAAAATCCCAGAGGTAGTCTAGATCTGTGATGAAGGAAGAAAGTCGTCTAGTTGATATTGAATATAACACTCAGAGTCCGTAGTTTAATTCTATGGACTGATGGTTCACCAAAAACGAGGTCGTTTGAATTATATCATTAATAGACTCGGCGTCCGCAGTTTATTCTGCAGACGGGTCAACCAAAAACGATGTCGTCTTTAAGGGGAGCCATACCTAACGTCCGCAGTATTAAACTGCGGATTGACGAGGGGTATTTTGGACATCATCCAATTCGCGGTATTAAACTGCGGGCAACTACATATTAAACTGTGAATTGGAAATCCTCCTTACCGTTCGATCCGTAGGTAGACGACTGAGATTTGTTATAAGGATAACTTTATCCTTACAACGTTGGCTATGGATCAATCCATATATATATATATATTATCAAAACAAATTAATGCATGATTAAACTTTAGTTTCCAATTTTATCATAATAGTAACTTAGTATTTTACAATAATTTTATTCTTTATACGATTCCTTTAGCTTATTAGTTGTACAATTTTATCTTTTTGAGCAAAGTTTGTAAAAATTCTAATAATAGTAAGTTAAGTTGTGAAATTTTATAAAATATTTTATAATTATTATATATAAAATAAATAAAAAATAAAAAATTATACTATTTAAAAAAGTTAACCATTGCTTCGCACATGGCAATAAGCTAGTTTACCTAATAGCGTATTAATTCAATATTTGGACAACCTTTTTTCTTTTCTTTTTTTTATAAAAAAAATAGAAAAAAATTAATCGATAATCATACAAAGTACTCCCTCCGTCCCAAATTAATTGCTTTTCTAATATTTTTTTAAGTCAAATTGACTATTTTTAAAATTAATAATTAAGCATATATAAATATATTTCTAAAATTATAAAAATTGAAATTAGTAATAAATTGTATATACTTTCTTTTGGTTATAATATCTTCACCTATATATTAGCAAAAATAGTAAAAAGATTAGTTTTAAAAATAGTCAATTTGACTTTAAAAAGTCCTAAAAATGTAATTAATTTGGGACGGAGGGAATAAGATATTTTAGCCACTAATTTGAGACCAAGCTGAAGAAGCAAAATTGCTTCTTGCCCCAAGAAACGGAACATGTTTGGCGAATCCAATCTAAGCAAGCATGTCTTAGCAATACTGGAGAAATCCAATCACCTGAATCATCTAAAACAGCTCCAAGCCTTTCTCATAACCCTCGGCCATGCCCAAACACAGTTTTACGCCTTCAAGCTTGTTCGCTTCTGTACTCTTTCTCTCTTCGACCTCAACTATGCTCGTTTCATCTTCGATCACCTCAACTCCCCCAATATTTATCTTTACACTGGGATGATCACTGCTTACGCGTCTCAGCCCGATCACAGTTCCTCCCTGCACTTGTACCGGGACATGCTTCGCCGGGCAAATCCTATGCCTAACCATTTTATCTTCCCTCACGTTCTCAGGTCTTGCCCTGAAGTTTTGGAATCTCACGGTACGGAATTGTTGCATACCCAGATTTTGAAATCGGGTTTTGGTGAATACCCAGTTGTCCAGACAGCCCTTGTGGATTCTTATACGAGGTTTTGTTCTGATATAGGGATTGCGAGACAGCTGTTTGATGAAATGTCTGAGAGGAATGTTGTGTCTTGGACGGCTATGATTTCTGGGTATACCAGAGTTGGGGAGATGGGTAATGCCGTGTTGCTGTTTGAGAAGATGCCAGAGAGAGATACTCCGTCCTGGAATTCTGTCATTGCCGGGTACACCCAAAATGGGCTGTTCTCTGAGGCAATATCGCTTTTTAGTAGAATGATTAGAAGCAATAGACCGAATCAGGTTACGGTTGTCTGCTCACTTTCGGCTTGTGGGCACACTGGTATGCTTCAGCTTGGTAAGAGTGTACATGGTTACATTTATAGAAATGGCCTTGGGCCTGATTCATATATCTCAAATGCTCTGGTTGATATGTATGGGAAATGTGGGAGCTTGCTAGAAGCAAGAAGGGTTTTTGTCAAGACTTCAAAGAGAAACTTGTCGTCATGGAATTCCATGATTAACTGTTTTGCGCTGCATGGTCAAAGTGACTCTGCGATTAGTGTTTTTGAGGAAATGATGGGGCATGATGGTGATATAAAGCCAGATGCAGTTACTTTTATAGGCTTGTTGAATGCTTGTACCCACGGTGGATTGGTTGAACAAGGCCGTAATTATTTTAGTTTGATGACCAACAGTTATGAGATTGAGCCTCAGATCGAGCACTATGGGTGCCTGATTGACCTTTTAGGCCGAGCAGGTCGATTTGATGAAGCCATGCAAGTCGTAAAGGAAATGAGGATTCCACCTGATGAGGTTGTCTGGGGTTCTTTGCTCAATGGATGTAAGATTCACGGCCGCACAGATTTGGCTGAATTTGCAGTAAAAAGATTGATTGATATCGATCCAAATAACGGTGGTTATCGTATAATGTTGGCAAATGTTTATAGTGAGTTAGGGAAGTGGGATGAGGTCCGAAAGGTGAGGAAGGTATTGGAGGAGCAAAATGCGCACAAGACACCCGGCTGCAGTTGGATTGAGATTGATAATCAAGTTCATCAATTTTATTCTGTTGATAAAACACATCCCAGAACTGAGGACATATATTTGACTTTAGAATGTCTGTTTGGTCCTTATTAGTTTATAGCTGCCAAGGTTGTCTGCCATCACCTTCAGAAACTGTGTTCTATCAGAGCACCATGAGCTTTCTGATTTTAAATTGACCTCTAAATCTCAAGTTTTATAAATCTATCAAAGTTGAGCTAATTTTGTCCCATCTACGATCTCAAAGAAAAGTTTTCTCCAGTTGTGGGTGCTTTGATCAAGGGTTGAGCAGTTAGTGCCTAGCAAAGAGCATATGAACTATGAGCTCAAAACAAACCTTTAGCCAATTAGTCCCTAGCACGGAGCATAGGCATAGGGCTAGGTTTTATTTTCTTTTCAATCATCAATACTCTTATTCTTGCAACAATTTGGGCTGCTGAACTTGGAGTTTGAGAGATGGTGTAAGTTGACAACACAGTCTATTGCAATGTAACAGGGTTTTCTATTGCTATGTCCAATTTAAGACCCTCCACTAAGCGTAAGCGCCCTGGTGAGGAAAATTCAAGGAGGAGGAAGAAGAGTAAGGTGGTTTCAAATGGAGATGAAGAAAAGAAAAGGACTGCCACAATATGGGGTGAGGATGATGAAATTGCTCTCTTGAAAGGGATGGTTGATTACCAGTTGGAAAAAGAGGTTGACCCGTATTCGAATATGGTGGAATTTTTTGGATTTGTTAAGGATTCAATTCACTTTTATGTTAAAGAGGAGACAAGTGACTGATAAGCTCTGGAGGTTCAAGAATAAGTATTTGAACAATGAGTTTGTTCTTTCTAAGCCACATAAGAGAAAGTTGTTTGAGATTTCCAAAAAGATCAAGGCTTGGGGAGGTGGTATGAGCTTTAGTAATGCAGCGAGTGATATTAGCAATGTTGAGAGTAGGGGAAGGAAAGATAAGAAGAGGGGAAAAGTAGTAGTTAATAATCATGTGCCTAAGTTGATTGAAAATATGAAAAATGAATATGTGAAAGAGGAAGATTTGGTGCAAGAGGCATCTTGGAATGAAAATAAGAATTTTTACTCTATGTATCTACAGTTGAGTCAGTCTTTGGAGTCCAAGATGTCGTTTCATTTGTCGTTGCCCAAGGATGTGAAGAATTATGTCAAGGAAAGAATTAGCTTGACAGGGAGAGAAAAATCAAATGAATTTAAGGGGAAGTGGAATGATCTTCACTTAGAGGAGTTTGAGTTATATGCTAAGAAGATACAGTTGATGTATGAGCAAATTAATTTGGTGTTGGATGGAATAGAGTCTTCTTAGACTTAATCTTCTTCTCTTTTTTTTGACGCAGTCTTAATCTTGGTTGAAGTACGTAGTGCTTGATGATTTTACAGTTTTGATGTGATAATTCAAGTAAATAGGTTTATTGGAAGGGTCATCTTTTTTTGTTTGATGAGTGATTGTCATATTCTGGTTCTATTCTTGGCCTCGAGTCTGACCATTATAGTTGTTATTGGCACAATTATATGTTATGGTAATAGTACTTGGTTTCTCTCCTTGTCTAAGTTTATTCTAATGAAATATTAATATCTGCAATTCAATTTATGTTTGTTTTTATATTTATTTTTTGTTTGTGGTGTTTGTGATGAATATTTGGGTTGTTTGCAAAGAAGCCCTTTTCTCCACTATGGGCAATTATGTTGTATCTTATGGCATGGAATCATGGACATTTTGTAACAAGTGTAACCTAATGCCAGCTTTTGTGATTGCTCATGATCGTAATCTTGTGATGAGAGTAAGTTGTGTTAGTCTTTACTTTTATCTGCACCTTTTGATGTTTAAATTTCTTCCCTTGGTCTTGTACTGCTTTTTAAACTGTTCATATCCTTTTTATGTTATATGTATCCTGATTGTAGTTGTGGTGTTTGCTGGTTATTGATTTCTGATGAGCAAGTGTTTGAAGGTGGTGGTTCAATCTTAAATTTTTTGTACTTCGATTGTTAACAGCTTGCTTTGGGGCATGTGATGGTAAAACATGAATGAAGAGCTCAGAGTTAAACCTAATTCCTAAAGAGCCACATACTGAAATGTTGTGCAAATAATTATTCCACTATAAACATAGCAGGAAAACCAGAAGGAAAGAACACTTCATTGGGGTGCCACAGATAATTTTGTTGAATAATTATCAATCTGATTCTTTATTAGCTGAATGATTGGAAAAATATATATTAGTGCTCATAAATTTGAAAACCTTGCCTTTTCAATGAATTTTTTTTATATGCGAATGATGATTATCATGGAAGCAAGTTGAAATTGTGATATTGGGCCTATTGTTATGGCAGCTGCTCCTCACAGATGGAGGCAGCATTGTTGCGTGATCTGGACTCTGGAGCAAACCAGGATGAAATGGCATCAACAGGTAAATTTATTCTCCTCTTGTTTATTGCAGATTCTTTTGATATTGAATGTTGTAATTCTACTGACTTGTTCAGCTTTATATTCATTAATTTCCAGAATGTTAAACCACATCATTGTAGAAACCAGTGGCACAAATATAATCAGTTATTTATTTTGATGGTTTTTATATTTTTGTTGTTGTTTGGATTGTCAAGTTGAATCAGATATGGAGGTGGACAATTTCAGGCGGAAAACATGGATTTCTCCCTCGGGAAGCCCTACCTTGACGAATACTTCGGATTGCTATTAGCAGTACCTGAAAAACAGCATCCTAGATATGGAAAAATTACGACGGAGGTGTTTCGGGTGACAATCAATATACTAGAAGGAAGACAAGGCTACCTGTCTGGTAAAATCTATTTCAGTAATCGATCTGAGTTTATATATATCTACAAGCGAAAAGGTGAACATGGTCAACATATTAAGGAAGGGTGCGATCTGCTGACGACTGCGAGTGGCGTTGCCATTCAGGCTTATGGTTATGTCTACATCTTTGTGGATCTGCTGCTCTCCACCTCTGAACACCAACCCCTCACCAACTGCAACATACCCCAACTCGTCAAATGCATCCCCATCATGGGCCACTTTTGTGACGCCCCCAAATTCTCTACTCCCCCTGTAGCAGAATTTGTGCTCATGTGAAACTATACAACTGTAAATACTCAATAATATATGACTTCTATCTATCCAAGATTCACAGTATCCCATAACAGGTACTAGTTCTGGCCAGAACGTTGTCTGTGTTTGGATACCCTCATTTGGATGTATAGATTCATATCTTATGAATATCTCTTTTCATATCAATATTCTCTATCTATCTGACATTCACAGTATTAACAATAAAATTGTCCATAGAACTGAGGGGCGCATTCCGGTAAAGATGGCACCTTACCCGCGCTCATTAAATGTAACCTCAGAGCTTATAGGACTCTCAATATCATTCAAATACCCTCATTCAGATGTATAGTTCATATAGACACTGTATTTAACTTAGTATAACTATTCTAAATAATTTAAAGATCAGAGTATAACGCAAGCGATGAAATAAAGGATCGTAAAACATTACATATCAGTTGGTTCGGTTACATCATTCTCAATACTAAGTTATTACAACAAAAGCCTTTAAAAGACTTAAAGTATTCAAAACAGAAATTTAAACTAGTAAACATGGCCTTTCCCTTTATCAGTCCCAGACGTACCAGGATTATTGTTTACAGCTGCAAAAGAAGATATGCGCAAGAATGAGCTACAAATGCTCAGCAAGTTCATTTAAAAATGTAAAAACAATGTGTTTGATTTGGAAGATGTCAAATGATGTATAACTGAGGGTTCTGTACATGAACCAAATAATTCAATATGTTCTATCAGTCTTCAATGACTTAGAACCATTTGAGTTCGGATATCTGGTAGGGGATCAGCCTCACCAATATTCTAGAAGTATGCATATCATCCTACCACATTTTGGTCAATTCATTTAATTGCCAATTTAAATCTTATTTGAAGGTTTGTCGGACCACCTTCCATCCACGGTGTCCCTATTACTCAGTATAGATGTCATACCAAAACAATTTGGCTTGACACAATAAATTTAAGCCCAAACAATCAATAATTGATTTTATTTCTTAAGTTATGCTGAACAAGTAGCAATAACTTCACAATAATTGATAGCAAGACATAAAAGAATTGTTTAATATAAGTTGAGAAAGGTTAGGACACTTGCCTTAGCGTAGTTCGTTTTAATCTAGTATGATCGGTCAACGCACGTAGTCTACGTATATAAATAATAAGCGTTAGAATGTATACTAACATGTATTACGCTAATCTAGACAAGTTTCGTTAAGGTTCGGCGTCGATTCGGTATCTCGGTCGCGTCCTTAATCAATTAAACACATAGGTTGTTCGATAAAACTTTATTTGGAAGCTTAATTATTAGTCTAAATAATTTATTTATTATTTATATCATTGTTAGAAGCTTAATATTATTTTTAAATAATTTTACAAACTTAGGAATATTTTTAAATGATTTAATTATCATTTAGAATATTTTTAAAATATTTAATATGTATTTTAAATTATTAATTATCATTTATAATATTTTTAGAAAGATAGAATATTATTCAAATGATTTATTTAATCATTAATAATATTTTTAGAATTTATTTTATCATTAAAATAATTTAATTATCATTTATAATAATTTTCAAAACTTGATTTAATATTTAAATGATTTAATTATCATTTATAATATTTTTAAATATTTAATATATTATTAATAATATTTAAATATTTAATATTTTATTTAATTATTACATCTAATAATTTTATTTACTTTAATATCATTTTTAAATAATTAATATAATTATTTAAGAATTTAATATTATTTTTAAATCATTTATTTAATATATTTATTAAATAAATTAATATTTAATTAAATTAAATATTTATATAAAAATATTTTCAGAATATTGGAAATTATTAAATATAATTAAAAATAAATTTTTAATATATTTTTTATTAATTAATATGAATTTTTAATATTTATTTATAATTTATTTAATTATTTTTATTTATTTTTATTAAAAATCTGTCGCTAAAGGGCTTTAGCAACAGTCGTCATATATTCATGTTTTGGATTTAATTTTTGTTTGTCGTTAGAGCCAACATGGTAGGGTATAACGACATGTTAAATTTCATCTTAAACAATATCAATTGATGCTCTAAATTTGATGGTCAAACTAGCTAGTTCATCACTGTTCTTGAGTTTCTGGGAAACCCAGAAACTCTTACAGGCTTATTGGTCAACGCTATTTGACTGTTAATTCCGTTCAATTGATTGTTTGTTTAGGTGTTTTAATGGTTCAAAATTATAGTTTACATAGCATACAACAACTCTAGTCCAAGAAATAACATAAAACATTTCATTTAGACCAAATCTGGGCAGCATGAACTTCTGACAAAACTTGTCAGAGTTCTTCAAAGATTTTCTGGGTTGCCCAGAAATTACAAAATCAGAACGGTCAAAGGACTTTGACCACTTATATCTTCCTACTGTGAAATAATTTTGGACTTCTATCAATTGGCTATTAAAGTTAACATGGCATACTATTGGTTCATGCTTTAAAACACATCAAACAACCATTTTAAGCCGATCAAAAGCTCTGACAAAAAGGCTTGTCAGACTGTTCTTGACTGCCAAGAACAATTTGAGTTTTTCATTAAATTCAACCCTTTAATTATTATGAAAACATGATTTAACTACCCAGATCACTTAATAACATGTTAACAAGTATTCCTAAACACTAAAACATAACATCAAATTCAAACTTAAAGATCTAGCATAAAATTAAGGTTTTTGCACCTTTTTCTTCAAAGATTGATTTCTGGCTTTTGATTCTGAGCTTGTGATTGCAGAGGCTTGCTATGGTATGTTTGTAAGTGTATAAGGTTTCAAAATTTCGTAGGTTAAATGGTCAGCTTGTTGTTCTATTTATAGCAACTTTGAAATTAGGGTTTCTAGGTCATTTTTACTAACTTACCCCTACAAATATCTTGACCTCTTAACTTGTGCTACTTGATATCTGATCTTATTCACCTACTTGTGCTGAAAACTTGAAAATATTTGATTTTGTGTTCTTATCTTCTTTTGATTGGTTTAAACTTTGATTTATTTACTTACTAATTAAACCTAGATTTTTTCTAATCATGTTTATGATGTTAATTTAGTTTTAGTAATACCTTAATTAGGCTTATATATCATAATTAAGGTTTTACATTTCATAAATTAGGGTTTAGATAACCTAATTAGAATTGAGGTTTCATAATTAGGGTTTAGGGTTTCTAATTCTACAATTATGGTTTTAATCTTTCGTTTAGGGTTTAATTTAATCTTAATGATTCATAATTAATATTATGATTCATTATTTAGAATTTAATTATATTAATTAAGATCCTTGTACAATAATTAGGGTTTCAGTTAGACAATTCGAATAAATTTTATCAATTAGGGTTTTGAAATTAGGGTTTTTGATTCCGCTTATCATTTTAAACCATATTTAACTTATTCTTGATTTTTATCAGTTAATATAATATTATATTAATGTCGAAGCACGACAAAGCACTTCGTCATTTCCAAGCACGACACAACAACTTACAAAAATAATTTGCCGAGACGCTTTTCGGTGAATTCGCCGGAAGCACGACAAATCATTTTGTCCGATTAAGCACGACACAGCTGCTTGGCGAAAATTTTTTATTTGACCTAATTGTTTAATAAAATACACAATCACATAATACAAAGTCGGAACAAGAAATTTTATTTCATAAACACATAATTTACATTTACAAATCTTATTAGGGTTTGGAATATTACATTCACCCCCACTAATAAGAATTTCGTCCTCGAAATTTACAGTACAGTCTATGAAAATAAATGTGGGTAGTGGTCTCGCATTTTACTCTCAAGCTCCCACGTAGCTTCCTCGATGTTCTGATTTCTCCAGATAACCTTAACTGAAGGTATCTTTTTATTTCGCAGATTTTGTTCTTTCCTATCTACGATTTCAATAGGAATTTCTTCATATGATAAATCTCTTTCAATCTGGATAGGTTCGTAATCGATAACGTGTTTGTAGTAAGGTTTATATGGTCTTAATACGGACACATGAAACACGTTATGTATATGTTCTAGCTCGGGAGGTAGGGCTACCTCATAGGCCACCTCACCTATCCTTCTCAGTATCTAAAACGGTCCAATAAATCTCGGACTTAATTTCCCTTTCTTCCCAAATCGGATTTTGCCTTTCCACGGAGACACTTTTAGAAATACGTGACTACCGACTTCGAAATCTCTTAGCTTCCTATGTTGATCTGCATATTTTTTCTGTCGATCTTGTGATGTTTGTAATCTTCCCCGTATAGTTCGAACTACCTCAGCGGTTTGTTGAACTATTTCCGGTCCTAACATTTGTCGCTCACCGACCTCATCCCAACATAAAGGTGTTCTACATTTTCTTCCATATAGGGCTTCAAATGGTGGCATCCCTATGCTGGCATGATAACTATTGTTGTATGCAAATTCTACTAAGGGTAACTGATCTTCCCAACTCCCTTTGAAGTCCATGATGCAAGTGCGCATCATGTCCTCTAAGGTTTGAATGGTCCTTTCACTTTGGCCGTCGGTTTGTGGATGATACGCTCTGTTTAATCTCAGCTGAGTTCCTAAATGTTTTTGGAGACTTGTCCAAAAATTTGAAGTAAAATGAGGATCTAGGTCTGATACTATAGAGATAGGGACTCCATATCTAGCAATAACCTCATTGATATAAAGTTTGGCTAATTGGTTGAGACTGAAGCTAACTTTTATTGATAGAAAATGAGCAGACTTGGTAAGACGATCTACAATTACCCAAATGGCATTGCGACCTTTTTGTGTGGTTGGAAGGCCAACTACGAAATCCATGGTAATATGCTCCCATTTCCACTCAGGAATTTCTAAGGGTTGTAATAATCCACTTGGTTTCTGATGTTCAGCTTTAACCCTTTGACACGTTAAACATCTACTCACCCACTCCGCTATTTCTCTTTTCATGTTCGACCACCAAAAGTGTTGGCTTAAATCCTTGTACATTTTTGTACTCTCTGGATGCACGACAAACTTAGAACTATGGGCTTCATTTAGGATTTCATCTTTTAGTTCTTGTACTGAGGGTACACAAATTCTATTTTCGTACCTCAGCACCCCATCTTTGTCCACTCTGAATTTGTCATTCTTTTTATGAGTTATTTCAGTTTTACACTTCTGACACTCTATATCTACCTCTTGTAGTTCCTTGATTCTCTCCAATAAAGTCGAACTACCCTCGATGACAAATAACTTCTGGGTAGAGTTAACTGGAACTCTCACCTCGATCTCCAGTTTATCAAACTCTTTTATCAGTACCTCGTTATTGGTCATCACATTTAATCTTTCTTGGTTCTTCCTACTTAGTGCGTCTGCTACGACGTTGGCTTTCCCGGGGTGATATAAGATTTCACAATCAAAATCCTTTATCAACTCTAGCCATCTCCTTTGCCTCATATTTAACTCCTTCTGTGTGAAAATATATTTCAGACTTTTATGGTCTGTGTATATCTCACATTTCTCCCCGTATAAGTAATGCCTCCAAATCTTCAAGGCAAATACTACAACGGCTAACTCAAGATCATGCGTAGGATACCTCTTCTCATAATTCTTGAGTTGTCTTGATGCATATGCAATCACCTTCCCATGTTGCATTAACACACACCCTAACCCCTTGTGTGACGCATCACTATAGACAACGAGACCTCCTATATCATCTGGTAAAGATAATACTGGTGCCATGCTTAACCGCTTCTTCAACTCTTGGAAGCTTTCTTCACATTTATCCGTCCAGACGTATTTTATCGTCTTTCGAGTTAAATTGGTTAGCGGGGTCGCTATCTTTGAAAAATCTTGTATAAAACGCCGATAGTACCCTACTAAACCGAGAAAACTTCTTACTTCTGTTGGAGTTGTTGGTTGTTCCCAGTTCACAACCGTTTCTATCTTGGCTGGACCTACCGCTATTCCGTTCTTGTCCATTACATGACCCAAGAACTGGACTCGTTCTAACCAGAATTCACACTTGGAAAACTTAGCATAAAGTTGTTCCTTGCGTAATATCTCCAATACGCTCCTTAAGTGTTCAGCATGCTCCTCCTTTGTTCTCGAGTATACTAAAATATCATCGATGAACACTACGACAAATTTGTCTAAGCATGGTTTAAACATTCGGTTCATTAAGTCCATGAATGCTGCCGGTGCATTCGTTAGCCTAAAGGACATTACAAGAAACTCATAATGTCCATAGCGTGTCCTAAACACTGTCTTCGACACATTTTCTTTTCTTACCTTTAACTGATGATAACCTGATCGTAGGTCGATCTTTGAAAAGTATTCGGCCCCTTTCAACTGGTCAAACAGATCATCAATTCGTGGTAAAAGATATTTGTTCTTTATGGTTAACTTATTTAGTTCTCTATAATCTATACATAACCTTAATGTTCCATCTTTCTTCTTTACAAATAACACCGGTGCTCCCCATGGTGAAACACTGGGTTGTATGTACTTTTTATCTAGGAGTTCCTATAACTGTACAAGTAACTCTTTCAACTCTACTGGCGCCATCCTGTACGGTGCTTTTGAAATAGGCGCCGTACCAGGTGCTAGATCGATAACGAACTCGATCTCCCTATCCGGAGGTAGACCGGGTAAGTCATCTGGAAACACATCCGGAAATTCTCTATCTACAGGTATTTGCTCTAGCTTTACTCCTTCTTTTCGAGTATCTAATATGTATGCCAAATAGACTGTACAACCTTTCCTAAGCAATCTCTCTGCTTGCATTACTGTCAGACAGTGAGATCGTTTAGGTAAACAACCACTATTGAACACTACTTTTGACTCTGAAGCAGTCACTAGATTTACCCGCTTCCGCTGGCAGTCAATTATTGCATTATAATTTACCAGCCAATTCATTCGTAGGATTATATCAAATTCCCCTAGTTGTATAGGAATGAGGTTCACAAGAAACTTGTGTCCCTTAATCTCTACGGCACAATTCTTATATATGGTTTTGACAGGAATTATCTCATTGTTTGCGATTTTTACATTAAAAGGTATGTCTAATTCTTCGCATGGCATTTTCAACTTCTTAGCAAAGCTATTAGACACGAATGAACAAGTAGCACCAGAGTCGAATAACACATATGCATTTAAATTGTCGATAGGGATGATACCTGTTACCACGTCTTGCGAAGCAACAACATTCCTCCCTGTCATATTAAATGTCCTGGCGGTCGGACGACTCTGTCCCCCAGCTCCTGCTACTGTCGGTTTGGGGTTATTATTTGGGACTTGATTTCCTCCCCCAGGTTGGTTCCTATTCCTCGGGCAATTCCTAGACACATGCCCAGTTGCACCACAAGTATAACAGGTGACATTCGGGTTACCCTGACGAGTATTATCATTACTCTTTTTGGGACAATTAGAGGAATAATGTCCCTCTTGTCCACAATGGTAACAAGTAATCACTCTCTGGCGGCATAATCCCACATGATTCCTTTCGCATATGGCACAACGTCCCACCTTATTGTTATTGTTTCTGTTGGTGGTGTTGTTGTTATTATTATTGTTGTAATTGTTACCCCTCCTTACAAAGTTTGTAGGAACCGTGGCATCCCACTTCCTTTTATTGTTATTGTTAAACCCACCAGTACTTACTTCCCCTTTAAACCTTCCTCCTTCATTTTGACTCCGTTTCTCCTTATGAAATTTTAACAAAGCTTCATTCTCATTTTCAGCTATAATAGCTTTCTCGAGAATTTCAGGAAAAGTTTTCACTTGGAACACTGACAACTTACTACGAATTTGGGGTTTCAATCCCTCTTCGTACCTCCTGGTCTTCCTTACCTCCGTATTGACTTGGTGTGGAGCAAACCTAGCTAATTCATTGAACTTAGCCGTATACTGGGATACAGTAAGCTCCCCTTGTTTCAACTCTAAGAATCGTACCTCCATACGATCCTGCATCGATTGGGGAAAGTAGTTTTCAAAGAAAAGTTCCTTAAATCTAACCCAAGGAATCAAACCTTCACCTGCACGAATCCTAGTATTTTCCCACTAATGGTTTGCCTCATCCTTAAGGAAAACGGTGGCAAAGACCGTCTTTTGATCTTCGCCGACATTAGTTACCACAAAGACCTTCTCCATCTCGGTAACCCAAGTTTGTGCCTCAATAGGTTCTGCGGCTCCCTTAAATTCAGGTGGTCCTACGAGTTTAAAGTCTTTGAACATAGTACCCTGTGGATTAACTGCAGTAGGTTGATGTGGTGGATGATTTTGCAAAGCTCCTAAGAGTATATCTACCAGTTGTTGGGTAGGGTTTGACTCATTGGTTTCATTTCTAGTTTGGTTTCTCCTGCCTGATGCCATGTCTCTATAAATAAAGAAAAACAAGTATAAATACAAGAATGTATTACACACAGAATTAACAATTTAATTTGCACAAACAAAATTTGTATATCACAAACAAAATGTTTACATAGTCGACTAGTAGTTATACCACTACTAGTTTTTACAAGGATTTCCTATCTTACAACTCAAAATTTTTATCATACAAGGTACAACAAATAAACTTAAACACTACTAAACTGAGCGATCATGCGTTCCCTTGTAAGCATCCCGTATCATATGACCAACCACTGCTCTATCTATCATATAATCATCCTTCTCATACTCTACAGGATACCTAAACACCCTTCGCTCTAGGCCCTCAAATGCAGTCTTACACTTCTTGTCAGCCCTGTATATCTGCATCTGTGCCTCCTGTCTCTCCCTCTGAGTGTTCTGGAGAAGTGTCCTCAGGCGACGAGTTGTACCTTTCTCACTTTCCAGCAAACCTGCAGCTATGTCTGTCCGAGAGTTAGCAGCCTCTAACTCTACTGTCGACTGCTGCACCAACCCAGTAACTATCTCCTCGTGTCTATCGACACTCATCATCTGACTCGCTCCAATTTCCTCATCAGAATCAGGATCTACTAGCTGCCCATCAATAGGGTTCTCTGCCTCCTCTGCATCAAGTATCTCCTGGTCATGGATGGAGAAGTTCCTCCTCTTCCGGATCCTCCTCCGGGTCTGACTCAGGTGTAGCCGGCTCGTAATCTGGTACATCATCTGGCTTACTCTCTGATAGCCATCCTACCATGTGTTGATCTACCACTGACATTCTACAAAAGAATTTTAGTTGTTTATTATTATGGGAAAATAAATTTACACATAATATAAAGCTTTTAAGATTATTTTATGTATAATTAAGTATTTTACGGACTCAAAGACTATATCCTAAGGTATTTCCTAACTACCTTAGAATTATAATCTACAGCTCTGATGCCAACCTGTGACGCTCCCAAATTCTCTACTCCCCCTGTAGCAGAATTTGTGCTCACGTGAAACTATACAACTGTAAATACTCAATAATATATGACTTCTATCTATCCAAGATTCACAGTATCCCATAACAGGTACTAGTTCTGGCCAGAACGTTGTCTGTGTTTGGATACCCTCACTTGGATGTATAGATTCATATCTTATGAATATCTCTTTCATATCAATATTCCCTATCTATCTGACATTCACAGTATTAACAATAAGATTGTCCATAGAACTGAGGGGCGCATTTCGGTAAAGATGGCACCTTACCGGCGCTCATTAAATGTAACCTCAGAGCTTATAGGACTCTCAATATCATTCAAATACCCTCATTCAGATGTATAGTTCATATAGACACTGTATTTAACTTAGTACAACTATTCTAAATAATTTAAAGATCAGAGTATAACGCAAGCGATGAAATAAAGGATCGTAATACATTACATATCATTTGGTTCGGTTACATCATTCTCAATACTAAGTTATTACAACAAAAGCCTTTAAAAGACTTAAAGTATTCAAAACAGAAATTTAAACTAGTAAACATGGCCTTTCCTTTTATCAGTCCAGACGTACCGGGATTATTGTTTACAGCTGCAAAAGAAGATATGCGCAAGAATGAGCTACAAATGCTCAGCAAGTTCATTTAAAAATGTAAACACAATGTGTTTGATTTGAAAGATGTCAAATGATGTATAACTGAGGGTTCTGTACATGAACCAAACAATTCAATATGTTCTATCAGTCTTCAATGACTTAGAACCATTTGAGTTCGAATATCTGGTAGGGGATCAACCTCACCAATATCCTAGGAGTATGCAAATCATCCTACCACATTTTGGTCAATTCATTTAATTGCCAATTTAAACCTTATTTGAAGGTTTGTCGGACCTCCTTCCATCCACGGTGTCCCTATTACTCAGTATAGATGTCATACCAAAATAATTTGGCTTGACACAATAAATTTAAGCTCAAACAATCAATAATTGATTTCATTTCTTAAGTTATGCTGAACAAGTAGCAATAACTTCACAATAATTGATAGCAAGACATAAAACAATTGCTTAATATAAGTTGAGAAAGGTTATGACACTTGTCTTAGCGTAGTTCGTTTTAATCTAGTATGATCGATCAACACACGTAGTATACGTATATAAATAATAAGCGTTAGAATGTATACTAACATGTATTACGCTAATCTAGACAAGTTTCATTAAGGTTCGACGTCGATTCGGTATCTCGGTCGCGTCCTTAATCAATTAAACACATAGGTTGTTCGATAAAACTTTATTTGGAAGCTTAATTATTAGTCTAAATAATTTATTTATTATTTATAACATTGTTAGAAGCTTAATATTATTTTTAAATAATTTTACAAACTTAGGAATATTTTTAAATGATTTAATTATCATTTAAAATATTTTAAAAACATTTAATATGTATTTTAAATGATTAATTATCATTTATAATATTTTTAGAAAGATAGAATATTATTCAAATGATATTTTTAATCATTAATAATATTTTTAGAAATTATTTTATCATTAAAATAATTTAATTATCATTTATAATAATTTTCAAAACTTGATTTAATATTTAAATAATTTAATTATCATTTATAATATTTTTAAATATTTAATATATTATTAATAATATTTAAATATTTAATATTTTATTTAATTATTACATCTAATAATTTTATTTACTTTAATATCATTTTTAAATAATTAATATAATTATTTAAGAATTTAATATCATTTTTAAATCATTTATTTAATATATTTATTAAATAAATTAATATTTAATTAAATTAAATATTTATATAAAAATATTTTTAGAATATTGGAAAATTATTAAATATAATTAAAAATGAATTTTTAATATATTTTTATTAATTAATATGAATTTTTAATATTTATTTATAATTTATTTAATTATTTTTATTTATTTTTATTAAAAATCTATCGCTAAAGGGCTTTAGCGACAGTCTTCATATATTCATACGTTTCTCGGTTTGCTATGCATTTCGTCGCTAAAGGTGTTCTTCATTGAAGAACACTTGGTCATGGTCGAACAGTGACCTTTGACCTCAAATTATTTCCAGTTGGTTAATGTTTTGGATTTGATTTTTCTTTGTCGTTAGAGCCAACATGGTAGGGTATAACGACATGTTAAATTTTATCTTAAACAATATCAATTGATGCTCTAAATTTGATGGTCAAACTAGCTAGTTCATCACTGTTCTTGAGTTTTTGGGTAACCCAGAAACTCATAAAGGCTTATTGGTCAACGCTATTTGACTGTTAATTCCGTTCAATTGATTGTTTGTTTAGGTATTTTAATGGTTCAAGATTATAGTTACATAGCATACAACAACTCTAGTCCAAGAAATAACACAAAACATTTCATTTAGACCAAATCTGGGCAGCATGAACTTCTGACAAAACTTGTCAGAGTTCTTCAAAGATTTTCTGGGTTGCCCAGAAATTACAAAATTAGAATAGTCAAAGGACTTTGACCACTTATATCTTCCTACTGTGAAATAATTTTGGACTTCTATCAGTTGGCTATTAAAGTTAACATGGCATACTATTGATTCATGCTTTAAAACACATCAAACAACCATTTTAAGCCGATCAAAAGCTCTGACAAAAAGGCTTGTCAGACTGTTCTTGACTGCCAAGAACAGTTTGAGTTTTTCATTAAATTCGACCCGTTAATTGTTATGAAAACATGATTTAACCGCCCAGATCACTTAATAACATGTTAATAAGTATTCCTAAACACTAAAACATAACATCAAATTTAAACTTAAAGATCTAGCATAAAATTAGGGTTTTTACACCTTTTTCTTCAAAGATTGATTTCTGGCTTTTGATTCTGAGCTTGTGATTGCAGAGGCTTGCTATGGTATGTTTGTAAGTGTATAAGGGTTTCAAAATTTCGTAGGTTAAATGGCCAGCTTGTTGTTCTATTTATAGCAACTTTGAAATTAGGATTTCTAGGTCATTTTTACTAACTTACCCCTACAAATATCTTGACCTCTTAACTTGTGCTACTTGATATCTGATCTTGTTCACCTACTTGTGCTGGAAACTTGAAAATATCTGATTTTGTGTTCTTATCTTCTTTTGATTGGTTTAAAATTTGATTTTTGATTTATTTACTTACTAATTAAACCTAAATTTTTGTTAATCATGTTTATGATGTTAATTTAGGTTTAGTAATACCTTAATTAGGGTTATATATCATAATTAAGGTTTTACATTTCATAAATTAGGGTTTAGATAACCTAATTAGAATTGGGGTTTCATAATTAAGGTTTAGGGTTTCTAATTCTACAATTAGTGTTTTAATCTTTCGTTTAGGGTTTAATTTAATCTTAATGATTCATAATTAATATTATGATTTATTATTTAGAATCTAATTATATTAATTAAGATCCTTGTACAATAATTAGGGTTTTAGTTAGACAATTCGGATAAATTTTACCAATTAGGGTTTTGAAATTAGGGTTTCTGATTCCGCTTATCATTTTAAACCCTATTTAACTTATTCTTGATTTTTATCAGTTAATATAATATTATATTAATGTCGAAGCACGACAAAGTACTTCGTCATTTCCAAGCACGACACAGCAGCTTACAAAAATAATTTGCCGAGACGCTTCTCGGTGAATTCGCCGGAAGCACGACAAATCATTTTGTCCGATTAAGCACGACACAACTGCTTGGCGAATTTTTTTTATTTGACCTAATTGTTTAATAAAATACACAATCACATAATACAAAGTCGGAACAAGAAATTTTATTTCATAAACACATAATTTACATTTACAAATCTTATTAGGGTTCGGAATATTACAACTTTGACGGCAAGGGCAACTTCTACGACGACAAGGGCATCTTGACCAACTTCTTCAGAGAGGACGGCTATGACATGGAGAACGAGGACACCGACGATGAACGCGAAGACATCGTCGAGGGCAACTTTCGTCGAGGGCAACTTCATCTGCATCAGCAACTGTAAGGTTTGCTTCGGCAAGAATGGCAGGTTCAAGGAGGGCAAGTTCCATGGGCTATTTTTTTGCCCAATGACACATGAAGAAAATTTCGACGAAGCCTCAAGTTACACGGTTCGTAGCAAGGATGATACATGTTCTGTAACCATGTTCTACACCTTATTCCGTGAAGCTGTTCAAGCCACTGTGGATGTGGTTTTGGCTGAAAGATGAAGAACCAGAATTATGTGTTTATGGACTTATTGCCGCTAGAAATGACATGATTAAAGAGGATGATTATGAGATTATCCTCTTCCTGAAGGAGGACTTGAGTCGAAGCGTACCAGTAGTATCTGGGCAGCCAATTCAATTGTCCAGATCCGTAGTAGCCGTGCCAATCAATTCCAACATCTTAGTTCGTGTACATCTGAGAACCAAGGACAAGCGCTTTCCTAGTGCAAAACTACTCTTTCCTGCACAACAATCTGGCATATCAGAGCTTCCTACACATGGCACAATGCAAGTGAAGGTCACTTGGCAACACATTCCGTAAACCTGGCAAAACCAGGCCTTAGATTGAAGGCACCTTGTATGGACTGATCCAGCAGCTGTGTCAGTGGAAAAGATCTCAGATTGGAGGCACCTTAGAATTCGAATTTGCTATTTGTAGAGATTGCTGAAAGAGAAATAGGTTATATTGTCCATGGTAATGAGGTATGTTATTGTCTATTGACTGTCAAACTAAGTTATTTTAGATGCAATTTCTTTGTAGTAATGCAAAACTCAACTCAATTACGTCTTTTATTCCAAACTAGTTACGGTACAAATTATTGTCTTGTGCTTGATAATGTGTACTATAAGTTAAAATTTACAGCGTATATTTCCACGTGATACTATAGTGTATTGTAGCTCTACTATTTGATGTGTGTGTGTATATATATACATACATATATATCCTTACAACAAATCTCAACCGTCTATCAGCGGATCGAACGGTTAGGAGGATCTCTAATCCGCAGTTTAATACTGCGGACGCTAGGTATGACTCCCCTTGAAGACGACGCCATTTTTGGTCGGGAACTTTAAAAAAAAAGTTTGTCATTTGCAGTTTAATACTGTGGAGCCAGGTCAATCCATACAGGGAACTTTAAAAAAAAATTGCCATCCACAGTTTAATACTGTGGAGCCAGGTCAATCCATACAGGGAACTTTAAAAAAAATTGTCATCCACAGTTTAATACTGGGGAGCCAGGTCAATCCTACAGGAGACTTTAAAAAAATAATTTCATCCGCAGTTTAATAATACGGAGCCTGCTGACTTTAAAAAAATAATTTCATCCGCAGTTTAATACTGCGGAGCCTACTGAATCCATACGGAGACTTTAAAAACATAATTACATTCGCAATTTAATACTGCGGAGCCTGTTGGGACTTTAAAAAAAAATTGTCATCCGATTTTGCTTCTACTCTACGATTTTGAATATATTGTTCTACGATTTTGCTCCTACGATTTTGAATATTTTGCTCCTACTATACGATTTTGCTCATACTCTACGATTTTGGGAATAACATATTATAATTGACATTAATACAATCACACAACATGAATTTATTAAAATGTTGTTAAATACTCAAAGTACTTGACCGTTTTATATAACACTCAGAGTCCGCAGTTTAGTTCTGCGGTCTGATGGTTAACCGCAAAACGGCACCGTTTGGATTATATCATTAATAGACTCAGCGTCCGCAGTTTTGTTATGCGAACGGGCCAAACAAAAACAACGTCGTCTTCAAGGGGAGCCATACCTAGTGTCCGCAATATTAAACTGTGGATTGACGAGATGTATTTTGGACATCATCCAATTAAACTGCGGGCACCTACATATTAAACTGCGGATTGGAGATCCTCCTAACCATTCGATCCGCGAATAGACGACTGATATTTGTTGTAAGGATAATCTTATCCTTATTCTTACAACGTTGGCTATGAATCAGTTCCCTATATATATATATATATATATATATATATATATATATATATATGTTTGTTAAATTTTGGAGGAACTTTAATGGTGACGAATTATACAAGTAAAAATACCAAGTGTTGATAATTAGTAGTAGTAAGTTTGAGGTAGAGAGAGAAAGAAAAAGTGTGTGTTTAGGTCACGGGCAAGAATGGTTATAGTGTAGCCTTCGTGAGTGAACTTGCGGGCTATTGATCGGTCGAGCTTTGGACCAACGCCCACAGTGGCAGCAATACCTTTGGACGAGCCGGAACTCGCCATGCTCTGCATCTTCGCTATCACTAACTAATAAGAGTAATAGAACGTGATGTGAGAAGTAGATGAAAACGTCTTTTTCTTTCTTTTGGTTGATTTTATTAGAACACTATAACCAAAAGCCAAAAACTTGGTATTTATTACTCAGTTCTTCATCATGAAAAGTTCATTCGTTGATTATTTTCACCAACAAAAATGTCATTATGCATAAAGGTATAAAATGTCTACGAATTTGTTATTATTAGCTTCATTATTATCGTATCACTGACATATTAACAACAATTAATGAGGTATTGCTAAGACTAAGGCCCCAATGCCATTACGTAATAATGTTTTCAAAGAATTTGTACTATTATAATTTAGTTATAGGAATAGTTTTCAGTCTAGGAGAAAACTTTTTGAGGGATCAAGAGGCGAACTAGGAGAGAATCTTGGAAAAACTTACCTTCTTTAATTTGTAGTATCTGTTGATTTTTACTTTTGCCAAGCGATAAACTTGAACTTATGATCTGATTTATCAACACTTTCTTTTTGCTTTCGGAGAATGGTGTTAATTAGTGTCCGCGACCTAGGCAAGCACTTTTTCTCCGTTTACCTCAAACTTACTACTATTAAATATCAGCACTTGGGATTATTAATTAGGCACCATTAAATTTTCTCTAGCTTTTAACAGATATTCTTCTCCCTTTTCAATAGTTTCCATTGCATTTATGATACAAAGGCGAGCATCACACACACATACGCACATGTAAAACGAATATAAAATAACTACGCTCTTATCACAACCTGTAACCCACTTAATTTCACCACTTACTATCTAATCAACTACAACAATTAACTCTTCTGGTACTGACTAAAATTTATACAAATAAAATATATTCTCTCCGTCCTAAATTAATTGCTCAGTTTTGATTTTTTTTTAAATCAAATTGACTATTTTTAGAATTAATAATTAAACATATATAAATATATTTCTAAAATTATAAAAATTGGGGTTAGTAATAAATTGTATATACTTTCTTTTGGTTATAATCTCTTCACCTATATTTTAGCAAAAATAGTAAAAAGATTAGTTTTAAAAATGGTCAATTTGACTTTAAAAAGTCAAAACTGAGCAATTAATTTGAGACGGAGGGAGAATAACTAATGAAATTGAAAATTGTTTAAACAAATAAATTATTTACTATTGTAATCCCTGAAAAAATATAGTCATGGTGATCATGTTCACTAGTTTTTTAGTTGCAAGCTACAGCCAAGTATCTATGTAAATGTTGCCCGATAAAAGTGCACAGTTTTCTAGATAAAAACCAATTTGAAATATATGTAACAATTAATCTCTTTTTTTATCACCAAACGCTTCCTCTGCCTATAGGTGGAACTAGAACTGTAAATGGGTCAGATCAAAACAAATTATACTTTGATTCAATATGTTCCACCAAATGTGATAATGGATCACTGATTTGATTTATCATGTAATGGATCACTGATCTGCTCATAACACACTTGATCCAACGATATGGATCATGATCCAAATTGACTCATTTCAAAAATAAAATAAAAAATATTTGTATAATTATTAATTTATAAAATATTCTTATTTGTAAAATTATATCAAGTTATTAAAGAGTATTAGTTCGCTCTGACTAATTACATTAAAGTCAATTTGAAAAATTTTAAAATATTTATTTCATTCCGAACACATACTTTTTTTCTTGAGTTATTTCTACTCCCATAGCATTATATAAATTTAGAAACAAATATAATATGTAGTGCGACTTTTGTATTGTAACTTAATTGGGTGTATGATTAACGTGGCAGTAATGAAACATATGGGATTGCACTGCGATATAGCTGTTAGGCCTGTCATTGGCGTGCCACGAATGTTTGCCACATATGGATTTTTGTATTAGCCTATATTGCTCTTTGGATGAGTAATGGAACATATGTACGTTTTTGCTAATTCATGATTTGACCCATTTAAAATATTGATCTATTGAATCAAATTATAGAATAAATAAGTTCAAACAAATTAAATCAGGATCAAGATTTGACTCATTGACAGCCCTAAATGAAACTAATTGTCTAGTTTTTTTATAGCACTGATACCTTATGGTTAACTGTTTAGTGTCATTCTCTGTCTAATAACCCCAAAACAACCCCCATAAACGAAATAAGGAAAAACATTTAGTATTGCAATTTGCATAATGAACTAAGTCGAGATAATGAACCTAGTAGAGAGTGCAGGGTGCTTAGGATTAGGCTTGCCTAAAATTCTACTCTCTCCGTTTCACAAAAGAATACTATTTGCAAAATGTTTATCCCTAAATTCATTCAATACTCTGATGGCATAGTAATGGGATGATGATAAACTTGATGACATTTTGTCATTTTAAATTACCATCAAAAGAAATAAGATGAGATTTTTTTCTGGAACAAAAGAAATGGGCAAATGTGACTCATTTTGGAGAATCGGAGGATAATTTGAATTCTCACTCTATCTAAATTATATTATATTGTTTTCAGGTGTCCCGTTGAGATTTTTTTATTTTATTGTTATTATTCTTTTTTTGAGAACACCCGTCGAGGAGCTGATAGAGAAATTACAAACTACTATCCTGGAGGTTCTTGGTACAAATGCTATTCAGATTTATCCTTTGATTTTTGTTAAATCAATTGACCGGGGAAAAGGAAAATGATAGGTTTATTACACATTGTTGGTCTTATTTTGTAGGGGCTTGGCCTGTGCTATCCTTTGCAAAATGTTTAATTTCTAAATATATCTATACATGCTTGCGATTGTACTATTTTTTTTTTTTTAAATTTAACACTAGTTGAGACTATATAATTCTTATGAGAGACTATTATTCTCGTAAAACCATTTGATAGCTTAAAATGAGGGGACTATTAATCTCCAACTCATCATGAGATTATATAAGCCATCATAAATAACTTTAGGAATGACAAAATATAGTCTATGAAATTATTTAAAGAACTATTAATCTTTCAAATAGTGTTAAATTAAGACAAATAGTCCAATCCCAAACATATTTTTTGCCAACATGGCTGAAGTGTATGTATGCAAATAGGAAAGGGTTCAAATGTAAATAGCACCGAATAAGAAAGGGTTTAAATGTAAGTAGCACCAACTTCAGGGGAGGTTACTATTAACAACCACCACAAGGTTGTGATCAATGGGGCAGAGGTCAGAGTTAATGATACAATTGTTCTTGATTTCTTTCAATGACCGCATTCAATTTAACATCTCTTTCTTCAACTTCTTCCTATGGATATAAAAAGCTGCAAATTGTTCATTATTGCGGTTTCGCCTACACTTACCCTACAAAACGTGGACTGAAGTTTTTGAAGATGATTTTTTACGAGTAAAAGAAACATCTTTAGTGGTGCCACACACGTCTAGCATTCGTATTGATGCTTCGCAAACCTCTGTCAACATATTTTTTAATTTGTTGGTTGTGGATTAGAGCTTGTTTGATTATCTCGGAACAAAGCAAATCGTTTGCAGAGTTGTGTACTTCTCTAAGCGCAGCAAAATTTGGGTGCGACGTAGCTTTTCTAGCGGTTGAGCAAAGACACAAGGTTAGTGCAGCTTTGAGAGAGTTTTTAAAGCTAGGGGTTTTATGAGCTAAAGGATAATGGCAAAAAGTTAGGGAACCAAATTGTTAATTGTTGCAATTCAGGCATTATGTTAATTGTTGCAATTCAGGCATTATGTTGCAAAATATGACCTAAACAATGACATATATGTCTTTCTATACGTTATAACATTAAATCTTTGGTTAGGATTCTAGCTAGCTATCATGCTGAGATACGGAGCTTCCAAGAAATTCAGGATTTATGTTAGCCACTTGGCCTGTAAATTAGTTGTTGTTTCTTCAAGTATTTATTAACAAACCATAAATTAAATGGGTAACGAAAAAAAATCTAACGTAAGAGACAGTAGGAGTAATTCTCTTAGGTTCTCCCTTGTTTGGCTTAGGACCATGCTGGGGTGGTTTTTTCGGTGTATACTAAGTGCCACCTAGAATGTTGGATCAATTGTGGGTCAACAAGATGGGTCAAAGTCTTGATGACAGAGCATAATATGGGTGGGTCTTGGAATGGATCTCCAGGGCACAAGCTCAACCTTGATGGACAGTTATATATAACAATATTAAAAGATAAAATAAACAAGAAAAAGAACATTTATCAGGAAGATGAATATCCACAAATAATGGCCATCAGGTGGACTTCCTGGTTGGTTGCTTGACTAGGAAGTAGCCCATCCCAAACGCATGATGGAGAGCATGACAACACCTGAAGTATATAGCATCCCAGATCTTAGGGAAGAGGAGAGCTCTGGGGATCAGAGGTTGCAACGGTTACCCTTGGCTGGTTTTCTTAGGGTTCTTCTCTTTATCTTTCTAGATCTCTAGATCTATCTTCTTCCATGGATCAAAAATCTGAGGTTAGTGGTGGACGAATAGTGTAATCTCTCCTCTCTTTCTCCGTATAACTTCCTGTTTATGGTGGTGTGTTGCCTCTGATCTCTCTTGACTTTATTTGGTTATATCTTTATTATATCCTTGCCAGCCATCCAACTCTATTTTACACATGTTTAATAGGTTATGTGTCCCTTTCCCAATGGTTCTCATTTCTCTATAGGGTGGGTCCCTTATATGATTTGTCCCCCCCAATAGGGAACACAATCTATTACTATTCATATAGATATCTAGGGATATTTCTCCCTCAAACTGTTTTCCTTCCCAAACAACCCCCAGGTACATGAGCTGAAGGGGACAAGCTTGGAGGTTACTCTTCATTGTTTGGGGGGTAATGACAATGCCATCATTCCATACATAAGCATCAATCTCCTTGTCTTTCTTCCCTTGATGCTCTCCAAGTGTGCTATAATATTCCAAATCTTTATAATAAACTTTGTAATAATAAATGCAAATGTTATTAAATTTTAAATTATAATTTTGAATATTGTAGAGTGTGTGTGTAGAATATATATAAATATATATATTCTTTGAGCAAGCTTAATAAAGAGAAAAGTAACTATAAATGTAACACTTCAAAATTAAATTATAATATCATAGTTAATTATATATATAGGGTCCCCATCCGTGGCAACCGGTTGCTACGGACACTATTCCAATAACCACATCTTACACCGTCCATCATGATATCCAAAGGCTATGATTAAATTGAACTTGGACCCTGCCGCTACTCCTAGTGATAGACATATTCTTTCTAGCGGCTCAACAAATTACTGCAGTGCCTTCCATTTAATTATTCACTGCCACTAGAATAGATTCATTTGTTTTTTGACAAATCTTGACATTTTTAAAATTTAACTCTATTTTCCTAAATGATTTTTGTTAAAAATATTTATTTAAATATTGAAAATAAAATATTTCAGTATACAAATTTACAAAAAAAAGAAGAAGAAGGAATACTAGAATTCAAATGATTCATTCTTAGACTCAGTTCCTGAAGCTCCCTAAGTTTACCAATAGAAGAAGGAATATTTCATTCAAATGAGTTGTTAAAGAAATCAATTGTTTGAAGGTGAGGGAGAAAACATATACCTTATGGCGGCAGGTTATATATTAGTACACACCCCAAGCTCAGTAGGAAGTTCCATGTTTTTGTTGTCAATGATATCTTCTTTATGTTTAGAAACTAGATGTTACTGTTTATTTGCCTAGTCAATTCTTTATCATTTTCACTTGTGCACATGTTGAAAATTAAAAGATATAGAATAACAGAAAATATGATTCTATTGTAGAGTTTTTTTACAAAACAAGCTAACACAAAACACATGACTTTGTATCAACACTTAGATCGTAGAGTAATGACTTAACGATCGTAGAGTAATGACTTAGATCGTAGAGTAATAACTTAACGATCGTAAAGTCATGACTTAGATCGTAAATTCATGACTTAACGATCGTAGAGTAATAACTTAACGATCGTAGAATCATTACTTAAATCGTAGAGTTTAGAGTGACTTCGACCTTTACTATAACAGAGTTACTCTACTATTGCAGAGTTACTCTACTATCGCAAAGCTACTCTACTATCGCAAAGCTACTCTACTATCGTAGAGCTACTCTACTATTGTAGCACTTATTATTTTATTTTTTTTGTAAATTTGTATACTCCAATATTTTATTTTCAATATTTAAATAAATATTTTTAACAAAAATCATTTAGGGAAATAAGTTAAATTTTAAAAAGGCCAAGATTTATCAAAAAGCAAATGAATCTATTCTAGCTGCAATGAATAATTAAATGGAGGGCACTGTAGTAATTTCTTGAGCGGCTAGAAAGAATATGTCTGTCGCTAGAAGGAGTAGCGGCATGGTCCAAGTCCAATTTAATTTCAGCCTTTGGATATCATGATGGACGGTGTAAGATGTGGTTATATATATATAGTGTCCATAACAACCTGTTGCTATATATATATATATATATATATATATATATATATATACACACACACACACACATAGTAAGGTTGGCCAAAGAAGAGGATAAGGAGGGAGAGGCTTCCTTGGGAAGCCTCCTAAGATTTTTTTTTTTGTCGTTTAAAGTTATCCAAAAGCTTGACTTGGTTTTGACTAATTAACTTAATAAGTTGCTTAATTAACTAAAGAGGGTAATTAACTAAAGTAAAATATAATTAACTTTACTAATGATGGGGAAAATTATAATAAAAATAAGTTAATTAGATGGTTTGACTAGGAAAGAAAAGTCTTGAGAGACTTTCTTACAAACTTGTAAAACTTTGATTATATATATATATATATATATATATAATATATATATATATATATATATATATATATATATATATATATATATACAGTACATTTCTTAAGCTCACCCTTATCCGGCTCACCCAAAATTCACCCCCCTTTTGCGACGGACCCGGCGACGGTTTGGTCATACAACCGTCGTCTATACTTTTAGCGACGCTAAATATTATCCGTCGCTAAAAGTATAGACGACGGTTGTATTACCAAACCATCACCGGATCCGTCGCAAAAGGGGAGTGAGCTTTGGGTGAGCCGGATAAAGGTGAGCTTAAGATTCGGACCGTATATATATATATATATATATAATATATATATTATATATATATATATAGATATATATATATATATATATATATATATATACAGGTCGGTTCAAGAGCAGACCGGTCTTTAGCGACGATTTTTCTGTCGCCTATACATTAGGCGACAGTTTTTCAAATAAAAAAACCGTCGCCTATACAATAGACGACGGAAAAACCGTCGCTAAAGACCGGTCTGCTAGCAGAACGGTCTGCTCCTGATCCGTGGTGTGTGTGTGTATATATATATAGCAAGCCTTGCTTTCACTTGTTTCATTTTACCAATACAATCAAAAAATCAAGTAAGGAAAAGAGAGAGAGAGAGGGCCACAACAGCTAGGAGGAGAAGGAGAGCAAGAAAATCTATGGTTAAAAGCAAGGAAAGCTTAAAACAATATATGTTCACTTCCTGATTAGCTTAACGGGCTATGCTAGATTTGTTCGGTTGATATTTGGAGTCCATGACATATACCTTAAAGGGTATAGAAAGGCTAATGGTTAGTGATGGGCCTTCAGAACATACAAGTTGAGGATATTTCAAAATTTGGCGCGTAATGAAGGTTATGAAAACTTAGAAACCATATCAGGTAAGCAAAGAAAAGAAATAATACCGAGTAGGGTGACACTGGATCTAGCTGTTACGAATATGGTGAATAAGAATCCACAAATCTCGGCAAATTTGAAGTTAATTGCCGAGTCTTTACTACTTTGTACTCAATTTGTTTGCAGAGATTATTAGATTTAAGGTTATCTCCGAATTTTGTAATGATAACTTTGATAGCCCAAATCCAAATTCAGTTACTACCAGGCTTAAACAGTTAGAAATTATTGGGGTAAGTTGGGACGATATCTTCCACCCAAAGACGAAACATATGAATTTGTCATCGAAAATGTTCATGTTCATTACAGAGAATGACTACTTATACTTATGTGTTAGAATTTAAGAAACGAATAATAGCACATTCACACAGATAATATATGAAGAACGAAAAAATAAGAAAACACGATATACCCAGGTTCACCAATTTGGTTAGTCCTGCTTGTCTGATATATTCATAAGATACCTCACATGCTCTACAATTATCCACACACCAAAAAATATTTTATAGTAACTAAAAAACTCTAGCTGCTATAAAATTGACTCAAACCCATATGGCCCAATACATTAGTAAAACCCAAGACCGGGCTATTAATAAATTTTCAAGCCCAATTGCACCTTCTGCTTGGCTTCTAGAGGGCGATGTCCCCTTACAAAACCCCCGCTAGCTCACCGGTGAGCTAGGCAACCACTCACTCATCGGGGAGTGAGACCCCCGACGACCTTGTCGTAGTGGTCATTAATCGAACCCGCAGAAGTATGAGTTAATCGCAACAAAACTTTTCTTTTGACGTTCATTTTGAGTCTGATGACAAATACCAGGAATTTATAGGGAGAATTCGAAAATCGATTGCTCAAGAAAAATGTCCCAGTTTTGTTGAAATGAGGATGCTTGTAAAGGATTCATATGCTCACTTCTGAATTAGCTTAAGGGGCTATGTTGGAGTTGTCCAGTTGATATTTGGAGCTGAGGACATATACCTTAAAGGGTATAAAAGGCTAATGGTCAGTGGTGGGCCTTCAGAAAATACAAGTCGAGGATATTTCAAAATATGACGTTTAACGAAGGTTATAGAAACTTAGAAACAGTATCAGGTAAGCAAAGAAAAGAAATAATACTGAGTAGGGTGACGTTCGATTTAGCTGTTACGAACCTGCTGAACAAGAATCCACAAATCCCGGTAGATTTGAAGTCAATTGCCGAGTCTCTGCTACTTTGTACTCACTTTTTTTTCCGAAAGCATTAGATTTAAGGTCATTTCAGAACTTTGTAATGATAACTTTGATATCCTGAATCCGAATTCAATTACAACCAGGCTTAAACAGTTAGAAAATTATTAAGGTAAGTTGGGACGATATCTTCTGCCCAAAGATGAAACATATGAATTTATCAACGGGAAGGTTCATGTTTCATTACAGAGAATGGCTACTTATACTGTTGTGTTAGAATTTAAGAACGAATAATAGCACCCTCACGCAGATATTATATGAAGAACGAAAAAAATAAGAACACAAGATATACCCAGTTTTACCAATTTGACTAGTCCTGCTCGTCTGATATATTAATAAGATGCCTCACACGCTCTACAATGATCCACACACCAATTAATGTTTTATAGTGACTAAAAAACCCTAGCTGCTATAACATGAGCTTAAATCCATGATGCCCAATACATTAGCAAAACCTAAAACCAGGCAACTAATCAATTTCCAAGCCCAATTGCACATTGCGCTTGATTTTCAGAGGGCGCTGTCCCCTTATAAACCCTCGCCATCTCACCGGCGAGTTGGGCAGCCGCTCGTTCACCGGGGAACGAGACCCCAGACTACCTTGTTGTAGTGGCCATTAGTCTAACCCGCAGAAGTATGAGCCAATCCCAACAAAACTTTCCATTTGACGTTAGTTTTGAGTCTGATGATAAATACGTAGAATTTATAGAGAGAATTCGAAAATCGATTGCTCAAGAAAAATGTCCCAATTTTGTTGAGGTGAGGATGCTTCCAAAGGATCCATATGCTGATCAGTTCTTGATTAGCTTAACGGGCTACGCTAGAGTTGTCCGGTTAATATTTGGAGCGAGGACATTTACTTTAAAGGGTATAGAAAGGCTAATGGTCAGTGGTGGGCCTTCAGAAAATACAAGTAGATGATATTTTAAAATATAACGCTTAACGAAGGTTATGAAAATTTAGAAACCATATCAGATAAGCAAAGAAAAGAAATAATACCGAGTTGGGTGATGTTGGATCTGACTGTTACGAATCTGGTGAAGAGGAATCCACAAATTCCGGCAGATTTGAAGTCAATTTCCTTGTCTCTGCTACTTTGTACTCAAATTTTTGCCGAAAACATTAGATTTAAGGTCATCTCATAATTTTGTAATGATAACTTTGATAGTCTGAATCCGAATTCAATTACTAATAGGCTTAAACAGTTAGAAAATTATTGGGGTAGGTTGGGACGATATCTTCTGCCCAAAGGCAAAACATATGAATTTGTCATCGGGAAGGTTCATGTTTCATTATAGAGAATGGCTACCTATACTGTTGTAGAATTTAAGAACGAATAATAGCATACTCACATAGATATTATATGAAGAACGAAAAAATAAGAACACACGATATACCCAGGTTCACCAATTTTGCTAGTCCTACTTATCTAATGTATTCATAAGATGCCTCACATGCTCTACAATAATCGACACACCAAATAATATTTTATAGTAACTAGAAAACCCTAACTGCTATAATATGGGTTCAAACCCATGAGGCATAATACATTAGTAAAACCCAAGACCGAGCTACTAATAAATCCCCAAGCCCAATTGCACCTTGTCCTTGGCTTCCTAAGGGCGTTGCCCCCTTACAAAACCCCAATCATCTCTCCAGTGAACTTGGCAGCCGCTCGCTCACTTGGGAGTGAGACCCCTGACTACCTTGTCGTAGTGGCCATTAGTTGAACCCGCAGAAGTATGAGTCAGTCCCAACAAAACTTTTCATTTGACGTTCGCTTTTGAGTTTGATGACAAATACCTGTAATTTATAGAGAGAGTTTGATGGACTGCTTAAGAAAAATGTCTCAATTTTGTTAAGGTGAGGTTTCTTGCAAAGGATTCATATGTTCACTTCCTAATTAGCTTGGCGAGCTACACTGGAGTTGTCCAGTTGATATTTGGAGTCGAGGACATATACCATAAAGGGTATAAAAAGGCTAATGATCAATGGCGAGCCTTCATAAAACACAAGTCGAGAATATTTCAAAATATTGTGCTTAACGAATGTTATGAAAACTTTAAAATCATATCAGGCAAGCAAAGAAAAGGAATAATACCGAGTAGGGTGACATTGGATCTTGCTGTTATGAATCTGGTGAATAAGAATCCACCAATCCCGACAGATTTGAAGTCTATTATCGAGTCTTTGTTACATTGTACTCAAATTTTTTCCAAGAGGATTAGATTTATGGTGATTTCAAAATTTTGTAATGATAACTTTGATAGCCCGAATCTTAATTCAATTACTAATAGGCTTAAACAGTTACAAAATTATTGGAGTAAGTTATGACGATATCTTCCGCCCAAAGGCGAAACATAGGAATTTGTCATTGGGAAGGTTCATGTTTCATTATAGAGAATGGCTACCTATACTGTTGTAGAATTTAAGAACGAATAATAGCACACTCACATAGATATTATATGAAGAACTGAAAAATATGAATACACGATATACCCAGGATCACCAATTTGGCTAGTGTTATCCGATTTATATAACGACAATTTACGCGCAAGTATACGCGGTCAACAAGTAATAAAGAGTAAGTAGAGTATCGATCCCACGAGGAATTATTACTAATATTCTCCAAGTACTAACCTTTTATCAACTCAATCTTATTTAAACTAATGATTAAAGTTTTTGTTGTCACTACAAAAAAATGGGCCTTTAGCAACGATTTTTCGGGCAACGACTTTATAATTCGTTGCTAAAAGTATATTTTTCGCAACGCAATTTGTCCTTCGTTGCAGATTGTGTCAGACTTTCACTTTTTGCAATGAAATTCATAAGTCGTTGCAAAATTTTGTTGCTAATTCATTGGCGGGAAAAAATTTCGTTAGAAATTCGTTGCAAAATTTTCGGCCACTTGATTTCCCGTCATCGTGGGCAACAAAAGTTTTTTTGTTGCTAAAAACGGGGCTTTAGCAACGATGTTTCAGGCAACGACTTTATAAGTCGTTGCTAAAAATGTATGTTTAGCAACGAAACTTGTCCTTCGTTGTGGATTGTGTCAGGCTTTCACTTTTTGCAACGAAATTCATAAGTCGTTGCAAAATTTGTAAACAAAATTCGTTAGAATTTCGTTGCAAAATTTCTAACCACTTGATTTCTCCTTATCGTGGGCAACGAAAGTTTTTTTGTTGCTATATTTCGTTGCCTAATATGGACCACATTCATTGGCAACAATTTTTATTTTCGTTGTATATTTTATACAACTTTTTGCAACGACTATTAAAATGTTATCTTAAATTAAGATAATCCCAATAAGCATGTTTTTGTAAGACCATATCCGGTATTCAGAGAATTGTCAAAAAATATTCGTATTTAGTATTTAAAAATTATGTCCAAATGCGGAAAATATTCGTTTCTATTTTTTATTCGAATAAACAAATTATTCAAATATCCGAATTCGAATGTCAATCACCTAATAAATAATTTATTCAATTTATTTATAAAAAGTAAAAATAAAAAAATATTGACTAATTACTAACAAATCACAACCATTTAAAGTTGTAAAAATACGTATCATAAATGGGAGACATATCAAATACATCATCATTCATAATTGATCATAAAAATCAATTAAAATTTACTAATATAAATTGTACATATAAGCTGTATAAATTGTACTTATAAGTTGTTCCATATTATTTAATTTATTTTTTGCTAAATTTAAATGTATATAAGAGAAATTTAAATTTGATCGAGTCCTATAACAATAAAAAGAAAAATTTAAATTTGATCAAGTCCTATAACAATAAAAAGAAAAATTTAAATAGATTGGGTCTCGACTAGGTGAGAATTGAGATTGGGCTTGTAAAAACCTTATACTGGAGTAATTCAGATTGGGCTTACAAGTATAGCTTGGGCCTAAAAAGATATGCTAATTACATTCAGTTCCTCTTTGATTTATAAGGAAGCAATCCTTATACCATATTCGCCCCCTACCCCCAAGTCCCAACCCCGCAAAAAGAAAAATTAAAAATTAGTGGTGTCGGCCAACATCGTTAGTCCGCCAGCCATGGTGAAGAAGTGATTCACAATAAGTCGCGAGTCGTGATAATTCATTTGGTGCGTCTTTTGAATTCTATGTTGATTCATAAACTTCATGGTATTCAACATTTATAATTATTTTGAATTATTATTTGTACCTTTTTTAAATGCTCAACTTGTCGTTGCAGGTCTCTTTCGAGGTGGAACCGACTCATGAAAAGTTTTTTTTTATAAATAAAATAAAATAATTATTTATAGAGTTTTTGCTTCATTCCATGATATTTTAAAAATTAATTATAATTTTATATTTTAAAACTGGCGAAATATTTATTATGGACTGCATCCAACATAACTCACCGAAGGTGCACATATCTACAAATGTGTGAAGAGATTGCATTTGTAAGTAGGGCCCATATCTGGAGTTTAACAATGTGGCTGAAGGTGTTGGATGCATGGAATCGAAAACGTGGACGCATATCCTTTCGCGCGCGCGTGTGTATATATATATATATATATATATATATATATATATATATATATATATATATAAATTTAAATTTAATTTGATCGAGTCCTATAACAATAAAAAGAAAAATCTGTCAAAATTATAAATTTTACTCGAAAAACATCGATACCCGCGTAACTAGTACAAAAAAAACAAAATAAATTTTGATTCAGTGGTTAAAAAAACTTTGAATGTAATTTTATATTTAGGGTATTTAATTTGTAACTGCTTTATATTATTTTAGGGTATTTTAATTATTATTATTATTTTAATTATTATTATTATTATCATTTTAAGTATTTAAAATTTATTATTATTAATACAATAATAATTATTACAATTATTATTATTATTATAATTATTATTATTATTACAATTCCTAGTACAGTGGCCAAAAAATGTATTATTATTTGTACCTTTTTTAAATGCTCAATTTTTTGTTGCTAATGGCATTAAAAATATAATATTTGGCAATGAAAAATTAACCTAATAACAACGGAGAGGATATTGTTACTAATACAAAAAATAAAAGGTAACAGTTTTTATCGTTGCAAATCATATCAATTTTCGTTGCACATATAAAGAAACGACAACATATAATGTCGTTGCTAATCGACGACTTTCGTTGCTATTGAAAAATAACCAGCAACAAACATTTTCGTTGCTGATTCAGCATAATGTCGTCAAATAATATAATCAGCAACGAAAATCGTTGCTAAAAAGTTTACATTTCGCAACGAAAGCAAGCTTAGGCAACAATTTTCATAATTTACTGCAACGAAAAATATCGTTGCAAAATGGTGTCAATTGCAACGAAAATGCATGGCGTTGCAAAAAAAAAGAGTTCATTTCGTTGCCAATTAGTAGGCTTTTGCAACGAAATGGGGTTTTTAGCAACGACATTTTAATTAATCTGCAACAATACATTTTGTTGCTAAAGGATCGATGTCTCTGTACGAAAGCCAAATTTCATTGCAAAATGTATTACTTTTGGCAACGAAAAAAATACGTTCGTTACGGAACAATTAGCAACGCTCATTGCGCAACGAAAGACGCAACGACAGTAAAGTCGTTGCCAAAACCCTTTTGCAACGAAATTTGACACCTTTAGCAACGAAAACTAATATATGAAGCACAAATTATGATATCCAATTCACAAATGATAACTAATATCCAAGAGAAAGCATTCAATTCAAACTAAATGTTGGGTTCCATTGAAATCTTAGAATAAAAGCTCTAGTTCATGGTAACTACATAAAACATCAAATTTGATCTATACATCATGTTGGAATTACAAAATAAGAAAGAAAGACTAGAGATAGAATGATAAAACCCCTTATGAGAATATTCAAATTTGCTTGCTTGGTTGATTCTTGTTCTCCAGCTTTTCCTCTTGATTTGGCACTCCTTTCTTCAATTGTTCCTTGGATTTTGCTGGAAATTCCTTGTATTGCAACCCATTTCTCTTCTATTTGATGTTAATGGTAGCTTTCCTCTCCCTAGAAATGCTTCTTTAACCCTAGAAATTCCTCTTTTCGTGCCCCATAGAGATGTATATATCCTTGTATGGAAAACCTCGCTTAGCTCACCAAATTGTACCAAAAAATCGCATATTCTGCATAGTTCCAGACGACTCCGCGCCGGGGCGCCAAAATTGCACTGAAAAACCGAACTGGGGCGCGAGTTGGCGCCGCGGCGCCAAAAATGAACTAGAAATCCGCGCCCCTAGAAATTCCTCTTTTCGTGCCCCATAGAGATGTATATATCCTTGTATGGAAAACCTCGCTTAGCCCACTAAATTGTACCAAAAAATCGCATATTCTGCATAGTTCCAGACGAGCCCGCGCCGGGGCGCCAAAATTGCACTGAAAAACCGCACTGGGGCGCGAGTTGGCGCCGCGGCGCCAAAAATGAACTAGAAATCCGCGCCCCGGTGCGGTCACTTCTGCTGCCCGAATCAGCTTCGACGTCTGTTGAGAAAATGGCCATAACTTCTTCGTTCGAACTCGGATTTAGGCGATTCAAGAGGCTACGGAAGGCTAAGAAGTAGGTCTACATATTTTATAACTAGAGTTAGGACAGATACTGGCCGGAGCTAGGCTCAAATTTTCCTGGAAGCAACTGTTGTGTAAAATACATGCTAAATCTGATGGTAAAATGACCGTAACTCTCTCATACGAACTTCAGTTGGGATGATTCAAGATGTTCCGGAAAGGTGAGGAGAATATCTACAACTTTCATTCTTTGAGATTTGAGAGATACGGATTGAATCAAGGTTGAAATTGAGAAACAAGTGGCTGCTGTGCCAAATTCAAGTCGAAAACGCGAAAGTGGCAACTCTAAACATTGATCCAAGGAGCTTTTATTTTAATTCCTACAAAACAAACTAAAATCACATAAAGGCATACAAAAACATATAATGACAATACAAAACCACACAATTCAACAATAAGGAAAAAATACATAAAACCCAAACGAAAAAGCTTAAGATTTACAAATTATCAAACTCAAAAGTACTTAATTTGTGTATGGAAACGCACTAATCAAATACCCCCAAACTAAAATCTTTGCTTGTCCTCAAGCAAAACAAACACAAACTATAAAAATTAAATATTGCTAATAAAACCTATCTCGAGCAACGAGTTAATAAGTTTAAACAACGGCCTCAAAGATGCTAAAACATGAAACTCTAGAAAAACTTTCAAAAGATCGCAAGTCGGGAATTTCAATTAGTTAGTCATATCTTGCTTTAGATCCTTTCTGTGTGTGTGTGTGAGTACCCAATAGCACTAAATCGATTAGCTTGGATGAACGTATATAACCATATTACCTTATAAAAGAGATCAAAATAAACTACAAAAATTACATGCTTAACACATCACTCACCGCAAATGTATACCAATCACAATTTCCAAAAAATATGAAATCAAAGGACTCTAGGTAAGTGAATTTTATGCTCCATCTTATCCTAAGTCCACTCTTGCGGGTGAGTGCGTTTTACGCTCCGTCTCAACTCAACGCAAGATTTGATATAAATTATTGTCTTACTTTTATCTTCATTTCATAGGAGAGTGCGTCTTACGTTCTATCTCCCCTAATCATGTGTTTATGAGTGAGTGCGTTTTACGCTCCATCTCAACTCACCACATGATAAACAATTCAAACATGAGTACATTGCTTCGAGTGATGTGTAAACGAGTTCTAGAGCTTATTGATATCTCCCACAAGCATTCGGTCATAAAATCCATCCAAATCATACAACTAGCTCATTACAATGGGTAAGTGCATAAAAATGAAAGGACTCATAAGCAAATCAATAACCAACACTAAATTAAACACATAGACTAAGCAACATTTGTCCATTTTCCATGAGTTAGAAACTATTCAATCAGGTTCTTATCATTGACCATGGATTATAGTTCAAATCAAATTAATTCAATGCTCAAGAGACACATCCTAAAAATAAATATTTGTTTTTTCAAAATAAGATACAAACAGTAATATACACAAATAACTAACACAAGTAATGTAGCTATGATGCCAATGCTATATGATCCACCCCCAAACTCAAAGTGAACAATGTCCTCATTGTTTATAAGATAAAGAAATGAAAACTGAGAACTTCCCTGATTGGCCAAGCGTCATGCTCGACCATAACCTCTTAAACATCTGAGTCTGATGGTGGATAAACTGGTAACGGTTGTGGCTCAGGAACATGCACTGGGGTGGTACTTGGATAATAACTAAGTAATTCCTTACCAAACAATGCTCAATCAGGCCAACTTTCTTTTAGACAATTCGTCGAATACATGGTGTGCGCTGACTGAAATTCTTCTTCAAATACCTCCCCCAAACTCAGTTTCAACAGAAATTGCCAAGTTATTATAATATTCAATCAAATCATAGCAATGAATAACCCAAAATCCTCCAATTGAGCCAACACAAACTCAATTGGGCAACCAATTTAAATTTATCCAAATTTGACAGTGTATGATTACCCAATGAAAATCCAAGTACAACAGTTTAATTAACTAAGAATACCCATCAAAATTGATAAATTTATTTTACTTGTATGCAAAAATGGAGTAAGTACCTTGCTTTGTGTTGGCAAAAGAAGTTGTTTGATGTTACCTTCAATTTGGAGATGGACTCTTTTTGAATGCTCAGTGGGTTGAAGATGAATTCGTGTGAAACCCTTTGCTAGAATCCCCAATTTGAGAAACCAAATCTAATTAGAAAGTGAATCATTGTGGGTTTGTTGAATCCGAGTGGGAGAGGGGAATAATGAGTTTGGAAGTGTTTAAGAATGACAATCTGATCGAGCTTGGGAAGAAAAAAAGAAAAAAAAATCAGCAAACCGCGCCGGGGCGCGGAAAACAAGCTAAGAATTCACGCCAAGGCGCGGAAAATTAAGCATGAAATTGGCGCCGGGGCGCGAAAATTTCTCCTTGCGAGCTCGCCGGGGCGAGCTGACCTGTTCCAAAAAAATCTGATTTTTTACAGCATAAACCCCTCGTGCAATCTCAATACCTCCATCTGCAATACTGCAACATATCACGCATTAGTTTGAGCAACATAAGATCAAGAGAGACAAAAATATGCAAATTCACCCCCAAAAGACTAAACTTAGATAAAAACACACAATACTTGAAAATTTAAAAATTGCGGCAATTGAAATATAATGAATGAGCTTGAATGGGTTGCCTCCCATCGAGCGCTTGATTTAGAGTCTTTCAGCCTGACTAACTCCCTATTTTTTATCCAATTCCCCTTCGATAATTGAGGAACCCTCCATTTATTAGTAACAATGTATCAAGTGAGGGCTTTACTGTTGTAAGGGCCATTGATTCAAGATCACCTAGCTTGTTATTGTTATATAAATTCTCCTTTATGATCTGAAAATAGCTAGGAGCTTGTTCCATTGTGTTTGTGAACAGAATATTGATTTGAAGCTTCTCAAACACAAATGGATCCTCATCTTTCATTTCATGGACATCCACTTCATCACACCATGACTCCAACTTTATGCTAGCTCTCAAGTCACATAGAGCTTTATCGACGACATGACTACCAATTGGACACGGGAATGCAAAACCACCCAGATCCTTGAGCTTTGGTGGAGAAGAACTATAGGACACTATCAAAATAAGCTTATCATCATTGGAACTCCAGGCTGGATCTTCGCCGGCCTTCTTTTCCTGCTCCCCACTTGTCTTCTCCCCCGTAGTTTCAATATATATTGGCACGTCCGGTTGTAGCTTTGGCATAGGCAGTCCATCAATCTCGGGAACCATGTCACTGGGACATTCACCTTGAGGGCGATTGTTAATGGAGTTGATAAGTTCTTCTATTTGGTTCTCAAGATTTCGAATTGACATCTCCTGACTATACATCTGCTCCTCATTCAAAGCTATGAACTTATACAAAAGTTCCTCAAATTTTAACATTCTTTCTACTTGAGTAGGAGCCTGATCCTGAGATTCAAGAGTGTATGATGGGCTTGGAGGAAGGGTTTGAACTTGAATGTTGTCGCTCCAAGAAACCTCCGGATGATACCCTACATCTTGATCATAATTGTTGGGATAAGTGTAATAGTTGGGGTAATCGCCGAAATTGTCACCATACTGTGCCGACTCGAAATTGATAGAGCAGAGATGACTCGAATGATTTCCAGCACAATAATCACATATCATCGCCACATTTTGAATATTATGTGCTTCTAAAGCATCAAGGCTCCTCAAAATTGTCTCTATATGTGGTGATAACTCCTCGAGTCCATACCTCCCTGTCGCACTTAGCTGAGTCATGCACGTGTAAGGCCATTGATCATTATAGCTATCCATGGTGCACCTCGTAAAGCATCAAAACAGAAAAATTAACAACAATTAAGTAAACTAAGTTGATAAAAATTAATAAGAAAATAACTATACAAGTCTAAATCCAGGGTACCTACAAAACAAAATTTTATATACAAGTCTAAATTATGATCAATTTGATTGTAATTAATATTGGAAAAATACTAGAAAAATAATTCCCCGGCAACAGCGCCAAAAACTTGTTGTCCGATTTATATAACGACAATTTACGCGCAAGTATACGCGGTCAACAAGTAATAAAGAGTAAGTAGAGTATCGATCCCACGAGAAATTATTACTAATATTCTCCAAGTACTAACCTTTTATCAACTCAATCTTATTTAAACTAATGATTAAAGTTTTTGTTGTTTTGCACTATTTAAGAAAAACAAATAATCTAAGAACTACAGAAAGCTTTGAAAATAACGAAAGTCTAATATTAACAAGTCTAAGATCACAATTTCCCCCAACACTTCATTTGAATCTCCTAACTCTCTCATTTAACCTAGTTAAATCACAAGAATTGTCATCCGAGAAATCACAATTATATAAAAGGCTCTCTCGATGGTCAATTATGAATCTTCCTAATGCGCCATGTAGGTATATGTCTATCCTACACACTATCAAGAGACCAATATCAAGAATAATTAACAAGGCACATGTCACGGGAAAATCTCATTAACTACTCCTTCAATTACCAACTTTCGCATAGGAAGTCATTAAGGATTGATTCTCAATTAGGTGCATACGGTATTTAGGTATATCTATATCCTAAATACAATCAAGTTATCTATTCTTGAGGATAATAAATAAGACACACGCCACATAATCTTATACACTACCCACAAGAATCTCTAACTTTCGCATGATATCATAACAAGGTCTTAACACTATATTCCATTTCTCAATTTCATATAGGTTCTCAAGGTAATTACTAGCTAGGTAATTAATATATGAAGCACAAATTATGATATCCAATTCACAAATGATAACTAATATCCAAGAGAAAGCATTCAATTCAAACTAAATCTTGAGTTCCATTGAAATCTTAGAATAAAAGCTCTAGTTTATGGTAACTACATAAAACATCAAATTTGATCTATACATCATGTTGGAATTACAAAATAAGAAAGAAAGACTAGATATAGAATGACAAAACCCCTTATGAAAATATTCAAATTTTCTTTCTTGGTTGATTCTTGTTATCTAGCTTTTCCTCTTGATATGGCACTCTTTTCTTCAATTGTTCCTTGGATTTTGCTGGAAATTCCTTGTATTGCAACCCATTTCTCTTCTATTTGATGTTAATGGTAACTTTCCTCTATCTAGAAATGCTTCTCTAACCCTAGAAATTCCTCTTTTCGTGTCCCAAAGAGATGTATATATCCCTGTATGGAAAACCTCGCTTAGCACACCAAGTTAGACCAAACAATCGCATATTCTGCATAGTTCCCGACGAGTCCGCGCCGGGGCACCAAAATTGCCCTAAAAATCCCGCTGGGGCGCGAGTTGGCGCCGGGGCGCCAAAAATGAACTAGAAATCCGCGCCCCAGTGCGGTCACTTCTGCTTCCCGAATTAGCTTCGACGTCTGTTGAGAAAATGGCCATAACGTCTTCGTCCGAACTCGGATTTAGGCGATTCAAGAGGCTAAGGAAATCTAAGAAGTAGATCTACAACTTTTATAACTGGAGTTAGGACAGATACTGACCGGAGCTAGGCTCAAATTGGACTGGAAGCAGCTGCTGTGTAAAATAAATGCCAAATCTGATGGTAAAATGACCATAACTCTCTCATACGAACTTCAATTGGGATGATTCAAGATGTTCCGGAAAGCTGAGGAGAATATATACAACGTTAATTTTTTAAGTTTTGAGAGATACGGATTAGATCAAGGTTGAAATTGAGAAACAAGTGGCTGTTGTGCCAAATTCAAGTCGAAAACACGAAAGTGGCAACTCTAAACATTAATCCAAGGAGCTTTTATTTCAATTCCTACAAAACAAAGTAAAAACACATAAAGGCATACAAAAACATATAATAGCAATACAAAATCACACAATTCAACAATAAGGGAAAAATACATAAAAACCAAACGAAAAAGCTTAAGATTTACAAATTATCAAACTCAAAAGTACTTAATTTGTGTATATAAACACACTCATCAGCTAGTCCCGCTTTTCTAATATATTCATAAGATGCCTCATACGCTCTATAATAATCGACACACTAAACAATATTTTAGAGTAACTAGAAAGCCCTTGCAGCTAAAACATAGGCTCAAACCCATGAGGCCCAATACATTAGTAAAATCCAAGACCAGGCTACTAATAAATCCCCAAGCCCAATTTCACCGTGCTCTTGGCTTCCAGAGGGCGTTGTCTCCTTACTAAACCCCCGTCAACTCACCAGTGAGCCTGGCAGTCGCTCGTTCACCGGGGAGTGAGACCTTTGACTACCCTTCTATATTGGTCATAAGTCGAACCCTCAGAAATATGAGTCAGTCTCAACACAACTTTCCATTTGACGTTCGTTTTGAGTTTGATGACAAATACCTGGAATTTATAGAGAGAATTCAAGAATCGATTATTTAAAAAAATGTGCCAGTTTTTTGTGGTGATGATACTTGCAAAGGATCCGTATGCTCACTTCCTGATTAGCTTGACGGGCTACGCTGAAGTTATCCGGTTAATATTTGTAGGACATATACCTTAAAGGGTATACAAAGGCTAATGGTTAGTGGTGGGCCTTCAGAAAATACAAGTCGAGGATATTTCAAAATATGCCACTTAACAAAGGTTATGGAAATTTTGAAACCATATAAGGTAAGCAAAGAAAAGAAATAATACCGAGTAGGGTAATGCTGGATCTGGCTATTACGAATTTGGTTAATAGGAATCCACCAATCTCAACAGATTTGAAGTCAATTGTCGAGTCTTTATTACTTTGTACTCAAATTTTTGCCGAGAGCATTAGATTTAATGTCATCTCAAAATTTTGTAATGATAATTTTGATAGACCGAATCCGAATTCAATTACTGACAGGCTTAAACAGTTATAAAATTATTGGGGTAAGTTAGGACGATATCTTCTGTCCAAAGGTGAAACATATGAATTTGTCATCGGGAAGGTTCATGTTTTATAATAGAGAATGACTACCTATACTATTGTGTTAGAATTTAAAAATGAATAATAGCACACTCACACATATATTATATGAAGAACTGAAAAATAAGAACACACGATATACCAAGGTTCACTAATTTGGCTAGTCCTACTTGTCTGATGTATTCATAAGATGTCTCAAACGCTCTACAATGATCCATACACCAAACAATATTTTATAATAACTAAAAAACCCTAGCTGCTATAACATGGGCTCAAACACATGAGGCTGAATACATTAGTAAAACCCAAGACCGAACTACTAATAAATTTCCAAGCCCAATTGCACCTTGCGCTTGGTTTCTAGAGGGCACTGCCCCCTTATAAAACCCCTGACATCATACCGGCAAACTGGGCAGCCGCTCGCTCACCAAGGAGGGAGACTCAGACTACCCTGTCTTAGTGGCCATTAGTCGAACCCGCAGAAATATGAGTCAATCCAAACAAAACATTCCATTTGATGTTCGTTTTGAGTGTGATGACAAATACTTGGAATTTATAGAGAGAATTTGTAACGCCCCCAAATCCGGGTCCCTTAAACCTCGGGTCTGGTGCGTCATGGTACTACAAATCCATGAGTTCTAACTAACTATATTTAACTTAACGACCGTAAATAAATATAATTATTACAATATATCCTTACATTTCCTCCGGCAATTAACCTTTGAATAAATACAAACATTATGCTTGATTAAAACTTACAACTTTACTCTATTCCAAAATCGCAATCTTTATACATTACCTAACAACGTACGATCATATATATAATTATCTATTTTATTACATTAATGGCCTATACCCACCTGTCACTCATATACATAAATGAACAACACATTATAGTGGTACTTATCCGCTTTAAATGTTATCCTAACATTTAATTACAACATATACCATTTGGTAACACTGTTTACCCCCCAAAAAGGGTTTATCAGGATAATTGTTAATCCTGTGATATTCAACAAGCATTTCCTGCTCCTTGGTCTTTACCAAAAACTCAGACGTCTCACACATAACTGAAAACATTTATTTTAAGCAAGAGTGAGCACGTCGACTCAACAAGTTTAACAGTTATCACTTAACACATAATTCATGTTTTTCATACGTACTTTACATAAATCTATGTATCATAATTATATGCATATTGGATATTTAGAACATGCATCATATAATTTGTATGTAATACATGTTTCACATACCAGACATGATTCACTTTACCATGCTTTTCATTTCACAGTATAAAGTTCAAGAAGAACAGTTCAACTGAATATAACAGTTAACAACAACAGTTTATAACATATTATAACATAACAACACATTAGCACATAACAACATTTCACACATAGGAGCAAGTTCTGAAAAACGTGCATGTACTGGCGTTTTACCCTTATGCTAACATGTCGCGTTCCTTTGCATGACCTACACGGTATGTGAGATTGATAATAAACACAATCAATACTTGATCACATGGTTAACCTTACTTTACTAACCTAATTTAACTAATATTTTCCTTGTATCATCTTTATATCCACTAATATAAACATTCAACTTTGTTATTTATATAACTCAGTTTTATTTCCCTTTCATCACCACATGTGCTAGCTTATCGCACTTGTAGTTTACTATGTGTGTATCACACCATTACAACATACCACATTTGGTTAAACATTTCTCATCTTGGTTCCTTAGACCTAGATTATGCACATAGCATTCGTTCATCATTTTGTAACCATACACTTAATAGTACATTACATTAATCTTGTAATGTGTCTATTCCTTGTACTATCCAACATTTGATTAGTTAGAACTTTACTCTTATTCAACTTTATTTAGATAATCCAATGTACTATGTTGTTATATTTTCAACTTAGCATAAGCATACATACACTTTAGCACATATTACGTAACATATGAACATCCCACTTTAGACCAAGCATATAGCAACAAGTTCACAAAATATTGTAAGAACTTGCCTTTCGCGTTGCTTAAATTCTTAATGATTCTATCTTTTCACTGAATAGCCTACACGTATATAATGTTGGCTCACTTAGTTACTTTATAATATAACACTTATTTTACCTTATTATGTAAGGTTACATGCCAGCTCAACACATTAGCATGCTAACTAATTATTGTTACGCTTAACATGTACCACATATGTTAAGTTATTGCTATTTGGGATATCAACAAGTACTTACCACACACCTTCATGTATAATCTCATATAATATTTTTAATGTGTATTTACACATAATCGTATATGAGTATACATGGTATACATCACATACTTAGTTCATATACATTCTCAAATATACTCATTTTGGTCCAAATATAACATGATATGGTTTCTTGGTCATTATACACTTCAAATATCATCTTAAGTCATGCTATGACACTTCCAAGAATCAAATCCCATTTTTCCATCATAGTTCAAAAACAGAAAATATGACTTTCTAGGGTACTTTGGGGATTTTTATGAATTTTTGTAATGAGCTTTTGACTTCCAAGTTTAGGCCAACTTTTAGACCATACATGGTAGTATTTTATTTCATCTTTGGTCCATGGAAACAACTAAGGTAATCCTCTCAAAACAGCAAGCCAAAACAGGTGTTCTACATCTTTAACTCTGCTGCAACTGCAGCAGAGTTGTATTTTCTTACCTAGTTTGGTGATTTTTGTAATTTTCTGTGTTAACCTTTTGGATTCCAAGTTTATGCAACCATCTAGACCTTACATCATAATATTTTTTCATAGGTTTGGTTTCTTGAACTCAGTCCTGCAAGTTGCTCAAAATTGGGCCCAAACTAGGGTGTTTACCCACCTTCACTCTACTATCTTCACTCTACAATTTTCACTCTACTACCTTCACTCTACGATTTTTAGTCTACTACCTACACTCTACGATTTTCACTCTACTATCTAACTACAGCAGATATGAATTTCCTGCTTACTTTGATGATTTGTTAGAATTTTGTGTTAGGCTTCTCACTCTCAAATTTGGACATGGACTAAGACCCTATACCAAGGTATTTTTCCCGGGTTTGGTCTACCAATGAAATAAAATCAAGCCTTCTCAAAACAAGTCTCAAAATGCATGGTTCAACACATTCACTCTACTACCGAAACTGGAGCAGAGATGAATTTCTAGGCCACTTTGGTGATTTTTAGAAATTTTTGTGTTTGGCTTTTGATCCTGACATCTGGTCCTACATTTATACCATATACCAATATATTTTATTATTGGTCTAGGTTTCCTATACAAATAAGCTAAGTCTCTTTTTATTAAGGCTCAAACTGGCTTGTTCATCACAAGTCCAGTTGGAACTGTTTTTGTTTTATTCGACTTCTGCAACTTTTGGCCATATAGCTAGCTTAGACAGGTTCCATAAGGTCACACAAGATCACTTTTAACATAACCTTGCCTTACTTAATGGTTTTGCATGATTTGGACTCTTGGAACTCACTTTACACATAGCAAGTACACATAAAGCCTTATTTTTGTTTATAATTTATGACTTGGCCATACTTGGAAATCATTTTTAGCAAGCATTCTTGATCTAACATAAGTTCATTATGGCCTAGCATGGTCAAAATCTCTACTTCTCTGTCATAGCCTCAATTTACCTAGCTATAAGCATGAACTTAGTATGATAACTTCAAAACAGTCCTAAACCATGTTAAGATTAACTTTTCAGCATACTTGGAAGCATTTGCTTACTATAATAGCACATATACATGACCATGGACTGATTACACAGTTAGCATAACATATAATACCAAACAGCCTTCTCTCAAGCCTTATATCAAACACCTTGAGTGCAGTCAATGTAACACATTACATGATTAACTATACATACAAAGTATACATACACTCCTAGTTCCTAACCTTATGCCTCACGGACCCTTCATAGTCCCCATTCACAGCAAAACCAACAACCACCAGCCACAATACACAATACCAATAAGTCCAAAGTAAGATAGTTTGTATAAAATACCATAAGGTTGCTTCGTACATTGCTTACTATTTGAAGGCTGCTAGTTGTTATGTTAAGTTGGCAATAAGGAAGGTTAACGGCTACTTGCTGCTCTCCTCCTTTTGCTCTTCCCCAGCCGAAGCTCTCTCTTTCTCTCACTGTAACTCTGTAGTTCTTCCTTAGCTTAATTGAAATAAACTAATTATTTTGGGGTGGAAGAGCTAGTCTTAATTGATCGAGCTCTTCCCCTGTAGGTCAGTTCTATGGCCCTTCAATGGCTTCTACAATGACCCCTACCAGCCCCCTAGTTAGAGATATAAGTCATCTTAGTTCAACAGTCTAAACAACCCCTATTGAGTTGTCACTTCCTATTTCCCTTGCCTCCTACTACAGCCTCACTAGCTACTCAACTAATGAGCAACTAATAAACTAACTAGAATACCACCCAGCTCTCTTTCCTTTCCACTTGGGCTGCCAGATTGGGCTTTCCACATGGCTGGGAATTATATCAATGATTGGGTCTTAGGCCACAATTTAGGCTTGCAAGCATACATTGAACATGTAACTTAATTAACACATGGGCTTGCATTTTCACATTTAGTTTATTTATAGTGTAACATATTAACTTTATGCTACATGAAATTTAATTAAAATAATTAATTAAATCTCATTTCCTTACTTTTGTTACATATTAAAATCAATTAATGCATTTAATTAAGTCACAATTAATTATCTCATTGAACATACACACACATAGACTCATCTCATAATATTTCAATTTAAGCCATGTTGGCTTTCCTTTTCATTCTTAATTTAAATATACATTTATAATAATGCATATTCTATTTTACTCATCACATAACATACATACCCATACATTAATTTAAATTAAATTAAATTAAGTTTGGGCTTCCATAATTAATTACATTGGGCTTAAAATTCTTGCTTGAGGCTTTGGTTTAATATAGTAACCACTTCATTTGGATTTCTATTTAAAGGCCAAACATAAGCACCATTCTTGTTATATAATAATTTGGGTTCTTAATTAGATTCCATATTAATCACAATCCTTTGGTTAATAAATAACTTGAGTTTTTTTTTTTCAAATAATAAATAATTATTATTTCTTTAACACGTTAATTAAGCTTGTTACTTAATTAATCAAAACTTTAGTCTAGTTCACGTAGTTAATTAAATAAATCAAAATACATGACTTTCCTTGTTGTTCCATATAGAATGTACTTAATTTACTTTGTTAATTACATTACCTATTTTACTTCATAATTATCATACATATCTCCAACATATACATAAGACCATATATATTGGCTTTTCTTTTCATTCTGAATAAATGTATACATTTATAATACATTTATTTACCATATCACATAAAAGTAGTTAACTCCACATATTACTTTCTTTTCATTATGACTAAATAATTTTCTTTATTCATAATGTCCCATAACATTCTTAGTTAGAGGCTTTTATCTTAAAAATCTCTCTTCACAATTTTCGTATACCCTATAGGTTCTTTATGACACATAGATTAAAAAAAAATTAATCCTCTTTTTACACATTTCCTTTAACAGACTAGATTGTAATATCTAACCCTTATTTAATCATTTAATATTTCCTTTAAAAGAAATATTGCTAATTTTCGGGATATCACATAATTCAAGAATCGATTGCTTAAGAAAAATGTCTTAATTTTGTTAAAGTGAGGATTCTTGCAAAGAATCCATATGCTCACTTCCTGATTAGCTTAACGAGCTACGCTGGAGTTGTCCAATTGATATTTGGGGTCGAGGACATATACCTTAAAGGGTATAGAAAGGCTAATAGTCAATGGTTGGCCTTCATAAAATATAAGTCGAGAATATTTCAAAATATTGCGCTTAACGAATGTTATTGAAACTTAGAAACCATATTAGGTAAGCAAATAAAAGTAATAATACCGAGTAGGGTGACGCTCAATCTGACTGTTACTAATCTGGTGAACAAGAATCCATAAATCCCTGGATATTTGAATTCAATTGTCGAGTCTCTCCTACTTTGGACTCAATTTTTTGCCGAGAGCATTAGATTTAAGGTCATTTTAGAATTTTGTAATGATAACTTTGATAGCCCGAATCCGAATTCAATTACTAACAGGCTTAAACAGTTAAAAAATTATTGGAGTAAGTTGAGACGATATCTTTCGCCCAAAGACGAAACATATGAATTTCTCATCGGGAAGGTTCATATTTCATTACAGAGAATGGTTACTTATACTGTTGCGTTATAATTTAAGAACGAATAATAACATACTCACACATATATTATATGAAGAACGGAAAAATAAGAACACACGATATACCCAAGTTTACCAATTTGGCTAGTTTTACTTTTCTGATGTATTCATAAAATGCCTCACACACTCTATAATGATCGACACACTAAACAATGTTTTATAGTAACTAGAAAACCCTAACTGTTATAACATGAGCTCAAACCCATGACGCCCAATACATTAGTAAAACCCAAGATCGGGCTACTAATATATCTCCAAGCCCAATTGCACATTGCGCTTGGATTCTAGAGGGCACTGCCCCCTTACAAAACCCCAGCCAACTCACCGACGAACTGGGCAGTCGTTCGCTCACTGGGGAGCGAGACTCCAGACTTTCCTGTCATATTGGTCATTAGTCGAAGCAGCAGAAATATGAGCCAATCCCAACAAAACTTTCCATTTGATGTTCGTTTTGATTCTGATGACAAGTACATGGAATTTATAAAGAGGATTCCAGAATCGATTGCTTAAGAAAAATGTCCTAGTTTTGTTGAGATGAGGATCCTTGCAAAGGATCTATATGCTCACTTCCTAATTAGCTTAACGAGCAACGCTAGAGTTGTCTAGTTGATATTTGTTGTCGATGACATATACCTTAAATGGTATAGAAATGTTAATGGTCAGTGGTGAGCCTTTGGAAAATATAAGTCGAGGATATTTCAAAGTATGTCGCTTAACGAAGGTTATGGAAACTTAGAAACCATATCAGGTAAGCAAAGCAAAGAAATAATACCGAGTAGGGTGACGCTGGATCTGGCTGTTACGAATCTGGTGAATAGGAATCCATAAATCCTGGCAAATTTGAAGTCAATTGTCGAGTCTCTGCTGCCTCGTACTCAAATTTTTGCCGAGGGCATTAGATTTAAGGTCGTTTTAGAATTTTATAATGATAACTTTGATAGCCCGAATCCGAATTCAATTACTACCAAGCTTAAACAGTTAGAAAATGATTGGGGTAAGTTGGGACGATATCTTCCGCCCAAAGACGAGACATATGAATTTGTTATCGGGAAGGTTCATGTTTCATTATAGAGAATGACTACTTATACTGCCATGTTAGAATTTAAGAACGAATAATAGCATACTTACACAGATATTACATGATGAACGGAAAAATAAGAACATACGATATACCCAATTTTACTAATTTTGCTAGTCATGCTTGTCTGATGTATTCATAAGATCTCTCATACGCTCAACCATGATCCACAAATCAAACAATGTTTTATAGTAACTAGAAAACCCTAGCTGCTATAACATGAGCTCAAACCCTTGAGACCCAATACATTAGTAAACCCTAAGACTGGGCTATTAATAAATTCGCAAACCCAATTGCACCTTGCGCTTGTCTTCTATTGGGCGCTGCCCCCTTACAAATCCCCCGTCAGCTCACCGGTGAGCTGGGCAGCCACTCGCTCACTAGGAGCGAGACCCCCGACTACCCTGTCGTATTGGTGTTGTCCAATTTAAGTATGGACAATTTACGTACAACTATACACGATCAACAAGTAATATAGTAGTAAGTAGAGTGTCGATCCCACGAGGAATATGCTAATAATATTGTCCAAATACTACCTTTATATTAATTCAATCTTATTTAAACAAATGAATTTAAAATTATAAAACTAAATTAATTAAAATAAAACTAAACTACTAACTGTAACAACCCGATAATTCGTGTAATCTATTATTTGGCTTTATGAATATGAATATCGAATAAAATAAAATTTTATTGATATTATTATGTGTTATGCGGTAAGGTCGAATTATGACCTAGAGTATGTGTACGTGTAGAATATATGTGTTATTGTTTCGTAGGAGGAAATATAATGATTTCGACAAATAACGCTAAAACACTATTCACGAAAATACTATTCACGTGAGTACTATTCACGTGGGTACTATTAACGCCAAAAACGCCTTTTTCGTCAAAAAGTTAATGCGAAGAGTTAATAATCCAAGTTTAGGATTTTATGAGAGCCCAATTAGAATTAAATTAGAAGCCCAAGAGAATTTAAGGGTGGCCCAAACTCATGACCCATGTGGGAAATGGGTAATAAAATCTACAACTGGGTTTGAGGGAAAAAGAAGAGTACGGAAGAGAGGAGGGAGTTAGCAAAACTGGTGGGAATGCATGGGGAGAAGCTATACTTGCATTTGGTAGATGAAAAGAGAGCTAAAGCAAAATGGGGAGAAGGAAACAGGGAATACCCGAGCCTTGGAGATGCCAAGCTCACCCTCTCGTACATGGGGAGCTAGTGGTAGCCATCATGCTTAGCCATTTCCTTACCCAAGAAGCCTTGGTTGAAGGCAAGCATTCCTCTATTAATAACCCTCCCTTGCCCATCTGTCCATTTCTTTTCTTTTTCTAAGTAAGGAAAACCAAGAACAAAGCTAGAAAGAGAGAGAGAGCTCGGTGAGAGCCCAGAAAGAAAAAAGCGTGAGAGCACAAGAGTATCAAGAAGAAGGAGAAGAGCTAGCAAGTCAAGCTATCTCCATAAACAAGAATAAGAAAGAAGAGAATTACAAGAGGTTAGTTATGTACCTTTATTGTGTTCATAAGAAATTGGTGATAATATGCAAAAATATTGATGTAATTGAATTGCTTGGATTATGAAATAACGGGTTAATGATAACTGATGAACATAGGAGTAATAAGGATGAAATTTTTGGTTTAATCATGCCTAAAAGCTTGTGAAATCTGAAAATTTAAGCTATTCATATATCATGTTTGATAAAATGCCTCAAAGAGGTTTAAATGTTTGGTTGTAGGAGATAATGTGTTGATGGAGGGTCATGAAGGACCTAAGATATAAGGTGGATATATTGGAGATTATATATGATGATTCATGTGTTTACATTATTAAGAATGCATGTAAGATAGATGTAATAATGCCAAAATGAAAAATGGGAAGTTTAGTTTGTAAACTGACTTTTCAAGGAGTTGCAACCTTTTGTGTAAATCATATTTTTTGTTAGTTCCCAGAGGCACAAAAGATATCTAGAAGGGGGGTTGAATAGATTCTTTTAAACTTTTGGAGTTTCTTTTCTTAAATAAAAATGACTGAATCTATTAGTAATGTAAGCACAGCGGAAAATGATTTGTGTTAGCCCCTTGTAGAAATAGATCAGTGGATAATATGATGCAATAGTGATATAGCAGTTATAGCAGTTATGATAAAACAAAGATGCAAGTAATGGAGACAAGGTTTTAAGTGGTTCGAAGAACACAAAGCTCCTACTCCACTGTTCTACTCCTCGAGTAGCAAATCCACTAAGGATATCGTTACAACTAGATCACAAAGATCCCTTCAAGACCCTCGGTCTTGGAATACCAGTACACAGTGTACTCTACAAAGCTAGCAGCCTTGGAACTCTTCAAACTAAGACCAACAGCCTTAGATTCCTTGGTACCCTCTGGTACTTCTTCAAGTCCAGCAGACTTGTCTCTGAGTTGGTCACCTGTTGACCCTTTCACTTGATGAAGAGAGATTTGTTTTGTTGCTACTGAGTTGCTTGAAGCATATAATCTGTTGAACTCAGCAGCGAAGCAAGATGATTCTTCTTGATGGAGATTGATAGTGTTTCAAGTATATCTTTCTTTTCGTTGTACTTGCTTAACTTGAACCTTCAATCCTTCTGCCTTATGTAGATGCTCTGAGAATCTTCCCGTTAGAAAATGGCCGTTGCATCTAATTCCTCAGTTGAGGTGTATTGCTGACTTTAGGAATAATATATTCTTTGTTGACTGTAGTGGTGAGATGAGTCAACTTCCATTAGTATGATGCTTCTGACTTTCTGCAGACTGTAGCTGTTTGTTCCCCACTCATTCTTTTAATATTTCAGCAACTATCTTGGGCAGTTCATTCCACTAGCTTTCTGTTATGGGCAACTTAGAATATTCTTTCTCAGTCCTGAGTTGCTTGTCTGACGTCTGACTTCACGTTCTTGCTTAGTTGTAGTGTCGTCAGTCCGTTAACATTTGTCTGATGCAGTGATCTTCATATTCTCGTTGATCATTCTGACAAAGCATCAATTGTTTCGCCTTCATAGAACATGCTGATTCAATTTGTAAGGCTGGTATAGGCCTCTCTTTGATTTGAGAGTTAGTCTTTGAAATGCTCAGACAGCCCTACATTCTGTTGACAAGGCTCTACGTACTATAGAGAAGGGTTCATGTCTTGTCGGGGGAACTCTACGTTCTGGTCGAGGAAACTCTACGTTTTGACGAAGGCGCTTTATGTCCTTCCGACCATGCTCTATGTCCCGCCGAGTATGCTCTACGTTCTTCCGCGTATACTCTACGTCCTGCCGAGCATGCTCTACGTTCCGCCGAGTATGCTCTACGTCCTGCCGAGTATCCTCTACGTTCCGCCGAGTGTACTCTACGTTCTGCCGAGTACACTCTACGTCCTGCCGAGTATCCTCTACGTTTTGTCGGGCAAACTCTACGTCCTTTAAACTTAGCAGACAGTATTCTATGATCAGCACATAAGATTAACCTAACAGTTTTGATCTTTTCTATTCTAAGTCCCTTGTACATAACTTTCAATAAAGGACTTTACAGATATGGAACGTTCAATACATTATTCATTCCTAAGTCCTTTTACACATGCTTTCTTTTAAGGACTTTACAGGCATAGCTACTGATATATATTCATTGAGTGCACAACATTAAATTTAAGTAGTTTAATCTCAACAATCTCCCCCTATTTGATGTTGACATAACCAGTAGTTGAATCATATCATCAGTTCTAATGCAAATGCTTTCAGAAAGTAAATATGCCTTATGGTACAGTGAGCAACTGTATTTCTAGATAAATCATGAATTTATTGATGATAAAATAGATATTACAAAGATTTGCAGTCTCATCAATATAGGAAAAGAGAAAATTTACAGAAGATCTCAAACCTTAGCCTTTCCTTCCTCGTGCTCCTCTTGAGGCCCTTGGAGGGTTGGCTTTTTCATATGTTGCTCTTCTTCTGTAAGATTCTCTGCCTTCTTCAGTCATTCGGTGGAATTCTCCAATCTGCTCTTGACTGAGGCCAGCGGAGGGCATGTGACTTCCTTCTTCACCATATGGATGAGTTCCATGCAGGTGTTTATTTAATACTGCAGGATTGCCTGAAGAAATGTGGACTCCTGTTGGAGTGACATCAGGCATTCTCCTGTATGATCCAGGAAACTCACTTCTGATGGGTATAGCATCTATTGGCTCCTCAGCACCTGGTATTGATGATTCTGCTTGCCGCCTTGGCCTGGATTGCTGCTGTTCTCTTCCCCTGCTACTGGATTCACCCTTCTCTTTTCCTTTTGCTTTCTCCCCCTTTATGTCAGCATCTAATCTTCGTACATCTTGGGAGAGTCTCTCAACACCTCGCACCAGTTCTTGCATTTGAGAGCGAGATTGGGTGTTATCGGCTCTCTGCTCTGCAGCTTGAGCTTCATTCTTTTCTCGTTGTTGGTGCATAAGGGCGAGAGCATTGTCAGTCCGTTCCATCTGTTGGAGAGATATGCGTTGGAAGTTGTTGATGGAGGTGCTCAAATCGAAGAGTTTCTCAGATACTAGCTTATTGCGAGCTGCCTGGGACTCCTGAAGGGAGATAACTGCTGCTTTTTGTTCAGCAAGTTCCTTGTGGTAAACTCTGTCCCTTCTGTCAATGTCGTTCATTAACTCTTTGATGATTTCCCTCAACCTTTTGGTTAATTCGGTACCAAGATTATTGGTGTGGGCATTGGCAGCATTAATAAGGTTATTGAATCTTTTATGGAGGGCAAGGGAATTTGCTTCAAGGTTTTCCTCCATATCCTTGGTCATTCCAACGGTGAGATCTGTCAACTGATCTGTTGTGGGAATGAGGTTGACACGCTCAAGAATCTGCTTGATCTCTTGTGGGGATTCTTCCTTCTTGCTGTGTTGGAGATTTGCCAAAGCAATGGCCAGGTCAAAGTATTCATGTTGTGAGGAGGATGGTATGTCAGTGGGAATGTTTTGGGCAGCTGTTTGAGGTGTGGGAGAGGGAGTAGTTTGATTATCGTTTGTAACCGCACACTCTACGATCATAGAGTGGGTTGACTCTACGTTTTGTGTATGGAGGGTGAGCTCAGTATTAGTCATAGGGTTTTGAGACTCTACGACTGGAGATGGTTGGGCATCTGGTTCATCAGAGACAGAGTTTTGAGACCCTGTAACTGGAGATAGACTCTTTGGGTCAAAGATGACCTCATTCCATCTTGGAATCTCATCAAAGCGGGAGTAATGTGGCAATGGACAGTGGTTTAATTTAAATGATGAGGGAATGAAGTATACCTTTTGCTCGTTCACCTGAAATGGATGGTTTGTCAACAACTTCTGAGCAAAGGAGCGTATTCTGGGGAATTCCTGGGCAAGCACTGTAATGGCTGGATAGGTCTTGTAGGCCCAGAACATGTGATCCCAAGAATTGATCAATAGAGCTTGATGGAATGACATTCTTGGTAAGTAATTGAACATACAGTTGTAGAGGAAATGTCTTTCTCCACATATGCCTTCAGCAATGATTTCTAGGCTATCATCCTCTTCTTCATCATTTGATCCCTCACTTAGTTCCACAGTTTCATTTTGTTCAGCCATTTCTTCTTCACTGATTTCCACATTCTCTCCATCCTTCTCAGCATGAGTGCTGGTTTCTGCAAGAACTGATTGACCTTCACACTGGTCTTCAGATTGCTCCCCCTCGATCTGAGCAGTGATAGGTTCAGGAATGTCTGGGGTCTCCCCCTCAGCATGAGCATCCTCCTGTTGATCAATTCCTTGTTGCTCCCCCTCAGTTGGAGCGATGGTCTGATTTGCCAGCCTTATTTCTTCTTCTTTAATCCTTAACAGTGCTTCATTAAGCTCTTTTTGAGCTAACGTCATCAGCTTATTTGTCTTCTTTGGCTCAGATTCAGAGATCTTCCCAGCCGGTTGTTCAGTACTGGTACCAACTTCCTCAGCAGCTTCTTCTGTTCTTGTCTCTACAATCGTAGGGAGGCTTTGCTTGGAGCTGCGTTTTCCCTTCTTATGATAAACCTTTAAAGGTGGTTGTGTTTCTCCAGAAGCTTCCTCCATTTGTTTTCTTTTATTCTTCCCTGCTTCAGAGGAAAGGGAAGGTCTTGATTGAGCAGCAGATGATGTGGGTCCTTCATTTGATGACCCCTGAGGTTCTTCTTCAGGTTGGGATACTGCCTTCTTTTTCCCTTTGCTTTTCCTAGTTAATGCTGGCACTTCCTGATCTACCTCATCAGTTTCCACAACTACAGATATATTTTTCATTTACCTCACTCTGAGTCTTCTCGCTATCTTCTGTCTGAGCTGATTTCACATTCCCAGCTGGATTCCTTTTCCAGTTTACAAACAACTTTTGAGTGATCCTTTTGTGGACATTTATAGCCTCTCCTTCATCATCCTCAATGCGGTCTCCTAGTGCTTTTTGAAGAATAATGCTTATGAATCTGCCATAAAACATTTTTCTCGCCCCTTTGATATTTCCATCATTTGATACCCAGTTTCCAATCCATTCCAAGAGAAGGGCACCAAAATTCAGTTGAATCTTCTTTACTATTGCAGTCATGATTCTGAGCTGAATATCGTTGACAGAATCATGAGTTGAGTCTTTGCACAGAATACATTTGCCAACAATATCAGCAAGGAATTCATACTTTTGGGGGAATTCCTTCTTCTTTAAGCCCCTTAGCTTTGGGTTGTTCGTATGATGCATTCGCTTCAGTCCTTCTTCGGTATTGATGAACTGGAGAGTTGTGAGCCCGTCATTTTTGAAGCCTAGGGCCACATTGACTTCTGAGGCACATAGTAGAAGTGGGATCCCTTTGACCTTTGTGGACAAGATTCCGTCCCCAAAAATTCCATTTGAATAGAATTCCCTCACCAATGTTGGATACACAAGAGTGTTAGTGTCAAGAGCTTCATAGAGTCCTGATCATCGAAGCAGAGAGATGATTCTCTTGTACTTCGTTTCAGCTGATGCAAAGTCTTCAAAGTCGAGGGAGTTGCCTGAGATTACTGGAGAGAGTGCCATTTGAGAATTTTCTTTGATTTGCTGCACAAGGACGAATTTTGCTCAGAGTTCGATTGAAGCGGAGAGCTAGGGTTTCATCAAAGATAGGAGAGGAAGAGTTTTGAGAGAGATGAATAATAATTTGAAATGATTTAGTGAAAACTTCCCTCTTTTTCTGCTGAGTGTGATGGGAGGTCACGTGTTGGAAGCATGCTTGTTTTAATTCCAAGGTAAAAAGACCGTTTTGCCCCTCAGCTATTTATGCTTCCTTCTTACTCTACGATTTCTATCACACTCGATGATCGTAGAGTGTGTCTTGGCAGCGTGCTTGTCATCTTACTCGACGATCGTAGAATTGCTTCGACGATCGTAGAGTTGGCTCGTCATTCAAAATTCCAAGATTGCAGTCTACCAGGCAAGCATATCGTAGAGTTTCTCTTCAGTCTACGAACTATCTTCCTGCAATGTTAGTAGATCTTCAAAGCACAACATTATGGATGTAAATTTAGCATACCTAGTTCACTTATCAACATGTTGAATCTGGATTCATCTAAGGGTTTTGTAAAAACATCAGCAAGTTGATTTTCAGTAGGAATATAATGTAGTGCTATATTTCCACTTTGCACATGATCTCTAATGAAATGATATCTTATATCAATGTGCTTAGTTCTTGAATGCATGACAGGATTATGAGTTATAGCAATTGCACTTGTATTGTCATAGTGAACAGGGATAGATTTGAACACAAAACCATAATCAGCTAATTGATTTTTCATCCATAAGATTTGTGCACAACAGCTGCCTGCAACAATATACTCAGCTTCTGCAGTTGAGGTTGAGACTGAGTTTTGCTTTTTGCTAAACCAGGAGACAAGTCTGTTTCCAAGAAATTGACATGTGCCACTTGTGTTTTTTCTGTCTATCTTACATCCTGCATAGTCAGCATCTGAATATCCCATTAGTTCAAAGGGAGACTCTTTAGGATACCAGAGTCCCAAATTGGGCGTTCCTTTAAGATACCTGAAGATTCTCTTTACAGCTAATAAATGAGATTCCTTAGGATCAGCTTGAAATCTAGCACAAATACAAGTGGCAAACATGATGTCTAGTCTACTGGCAGTTACATATAGGAGAGATCCAATCATACCTCTGTATTGAGTTATGTCAATACTTTTACCTCTCTCATCCTTGTCAAGCTTGGTTGCAGGTGCCATGGGGTTTTCATGATGGATGATGATTCCATGCCATACTTCTTTAATAAGTCTTTAATGTACTTGGCTTGGTTGATGAATATACCTTCATCAGTCTGCTTCACTTGAAGTCCAAGGAAGAAGTTTAGCTCTCCCATCATGCTCATTTCAAACTTACTCTGCATTAGCTTGGCAAACCTTTCACACAGTTTTACATCAGTAGAACCAAATATTATATCATCCACATAGATTTGAACTAGAAGTGATTTATCCTTGTGTTTTCTTAGGAACAAAGTGGTATCTACTCTACCTCTAGTGAATCTTTTTTCAGTGAGAAAATTTGTGAGTGTTTCATACCATGCTCTAGGTGCTTGTTTTAATCCATATAATGCTTTGTCTAATCTATAAACATAATTAGAAAGAGTAGGATTGATAAAACCTGGGGGTTGTTCCACATAGACTTCTTCTTGAAGTTCACCATTTAGAAAAGCACTCTTGACATCCATTTGAAAGACTTTGAATCCCATGTGGGTTGCATGAGCAAGAAAGATTCTGATAGCTTCCAATCTTGCAACTGGAGCAAAGGTTTCATCATAGTTAATCCCTTCTTCTTGTGAGTAACCTTTAGCTACCAGTCTTGCTTTGTTTCTTGTGATAACACCATCTTCATCCATCTTGTTTCTGAAAACCCATTTGGTGCCTATGACTGGATGTTGTGTTGGTCTTTCCACTAATCTCCAGACTTTGCTTCTTTCAAACTAGTTGAGTTCTTCTTGCATGGCCTCTATCCAGTTTGAATCTCCTAAGGCTTCTTCTACCTTTTTAGGTTCTATTTGAGAAAGAAAGCTTAGGTATATGCATTCATTTTGAGTTGCTGATCTTATTCTGACTCTTGCATTTCGATCTCCAATTATCAGATCTTCAGTGTGATCCTTTGTTCACCTTCTTCTTCTAGGAACATCTGTTCTGGTGCCTTCTTGTTTGAGTTCTTCTAGGTTGATTTCTGGCCAGGTTGTGGAGACTCATTGTCAGGCTCAGTGAGTTCTACGATTGCTTCCTCTTTCTCTACGTTTTCTACTTCTGGCTCGACGATCGTAGAGCCTATCTCTACGATTTTGGACTTGTTGATCGTAGAGTCTTCTTCTGCTGGATCATTGAGTGAGGAGGTTTTCTCTTTTGATTCTGACTCATCAAATGTGACATGGATGGAGACTTCAACACTTAATGATTCCTTATTGAATACTCTGTAGGCCTTGCTGTCCATAGCATAACCAAGGAAGATTCCTTCATCTGACTTAGGTTGGAATTTGGTCAGGTACTTTTTGCCATTATTGAGAATGTAGCATAGACATCCAAAGGCACGAAAGTAACCGATGTTGGGTTGCCTTCCTTTCCACAATTCATAGGGAGTCTTTTTGAGTAGTGAGTGAATGAGAGACTTGTTTTGTGTGTGGCATGCAGTGTTAACAGCTTCTGCCCAAAAGTACTCAGGGAGCTAAGCAGCTGCTAATAATGTTCTCCCAGCTTCAATCAGAGTCCTATTCTTTCTTTCAGCTACTGCATTTTGTTGTGGAGTTCTTGGAGCTGAGAAGTTGTGATTGATCCCATTTTCTTCACAGTAGTGTTCTACCTAAGAGAAGTCAAATTCTCTTCCATGATCACTTCTAATAGCCTTGATCTTCTCTTCTTTCTCATTCATGACCAGTTTGAACAGCTTGATCAAGTGAGAGCTGGTTTCATCCTTAGAGCTCAGAAAGAATACCCAGGTGAATCTGGTGTAGTCATCCACTATTACCAGAGAGTATTTCTTTCCACCAAGGCTTGTTGTTGGAATAGGCCCAAAGAGATCCATATGGAGTAACATGAGAGGTTTATCAATTGAATTGATTGTTTTACTCTTGAATGAGCTCTTTGTTTGCTTTCCAAACTGACACGCCTTGCAGGGTTTCTCTTTAATGAAGTTGAGCTTGGGTAGTCCTGCCACTAAGTTATTAGAGGCAAGTCTTGACATGCTTTTGAAGTTCAGGTGAGACAACCTCCTGTGCCATAGCCAACATTGATCTTCAGAAGCTTTGGCAAGAAAGCATATGGCTTCATCAGAGCTTAATTCAGCAAGATTGACTGTGTAGACATTTCCCTCTCTGGTTCCTACCAGCTTTAATGAGTTGGTCTTCATATCTCTGACTTGGCACTGATTGTTGAGGAAGGTGACTTGATGATCTTTATCACACAGTTGACTGATGCTGAGAAGATTATGTTTCAGTCCTTCTACATATGCCACTTTGCTGAAGGACACAGCACCATTTCCAGCAGATCCATATCCTCTTGTCTTCCCAGAATTGTTGTCACCAAAGATGACTGCAGGACCATCTTTTTCTTCAAAGTTTGACAGAAGAGCTTTGTTGCCTGTCATATGTCTGGAGCATCCACTATCAAGGTACCAGGTTGATTCAGTGGAGCTTTGTACCTGCAGGAAGGATTAGCTTTCATTTTGTACCCAATATTGCTTGGGTCCATATTCATTAGTAACTTTGGGGACCCAAATCTGTTTGATTTTGGGTTGGTGCAGCATAGGATAAAAACAGTTGAAATAGCATTCTGCAGACTTATGACCATATTTCTGGCAGGTGTAACATTGAATATAATGCATATATGTGTGTAAATATGGATTCCTTTTGAAGATGTGTGAATGATGATTCTTTATGCCTTTTGGCTTTTGCCTCCTTTCACCTCTATGGTTCATGGCTTTCATAGAGTGGAAGTTAACTCTACGATTCTTGTCAGGTTGGTTCGTAGAGAAGGTCTTGACCCTTCGTGACATGCATGTAGAGTTTGACTTACTCTTTGATTTCTTGAACCCTAAAGTGGTGTAGGGAGCGGTACTTTGATTAGCAGAAATAGAGTAAGAGACATTTACATCCTGTAGGGATTTTACAAATGCGATCCTTTTTTGAAAAATAGAAGAATTATTATCAGTAGCTTCCATAGGTTTAGCCGCTGGGATTTCTGAAGGAGAATTATGGAAGACTAGCCCTGATTGATTTGCCATAGATCTTTGACTAGAGATTATGGTATCCATAGATAAAGAAGACTTGTTCCATGATGAAATAGTCTTTTCTAGCTCCTGGATCTTGGAGATCAGGGTTAATTCTCGTTGAGTGCTAAGCTCATTGACCATCCTCAAATTGGCATTTTCAGCCTCAAGACTGGCACATGAGTTAGCTGATCGTAGAGCAGTATCTAACTCTACGACTATTTTCTCCTTTTCTTCTTGGAGGAGAGAATGATCTTTTGACAGAATTCTAAATAGTTTCATATATTTATGCAGTTCTATCATAGAGTCATGCATTCCTTCTCTAAGATCATCAATGGTTAAATCAGGAGAGTAAAAGTCGAATACCTCATCTATGTTGAATTCTTTCTTGCTTCTTCCCTCTTTGGCCATCAAGCATAGGTTGGCCTTTTGAACTTCTTCATCTTCTCCTGATTCAGAGCTTGAGTCATTGTCTGAGTCACTCCATGAGCTTTCAGCGATGAATCCTTTTTCCTTTTTCTTGGTTTTGAAGTGACTTTTGTATTCTACTATCTTCTTGTCCTTCTTTGGATCATTTCTTGGAGGCTTGGGACAGTTTGCAATGAAATGACCTGGTTGCTTGCAGTTGTAGCATAGGTCATTCGTTTGTTCCTTAGAGCTGTTGTCGAACCTCCTTTGCCTATTGTTTCTGCTTATAAATCTTTTGAAGTGTCTGACCAGCATAGCAATACCTTCATCGTTGAGTTCTTCATCTTCATCATCTGAGTCAGCTATCTTTGAAGTAGAGGCCTTAAGAGCAATTCCTTTTTCTTTCTTCCTTCCTTCTGACAGAGTTTCTGCTCGTTGAGTCAGCTCCAGTTCGTAGGTGAGAAGATTGCCATATAACATTTGAACTGTCATCTCATGAAGGTTCTTTGATTCTCTGATGGAAGTGGTTTTGGGATCCCATTTGCTTGGCAGTGCTCTCATGAACTTGATGATGAGATCTTTGTTTGGATAGGTCTTGCCATATGCTCGAAGGGAGTTGAGGAGTACATTGAATCTTTCATAGGTGGAAGTAATGTTTTCTCCTGAGATGTGAGTGAACATCTCATACTGCTGAGTGAGCAATGACTGCTTGTTTTCTCTAACTTCTTCTGTTCCTTCGTTCATGATCAGCAGTGCATCCCATACTTCTTTAGCGATTGTACAATTAACAACATTTTCAAAGAGTTCATCTTCTACAGCCATGAACAGAATGTTTTTGGCTCTTTTTTCTAGCTGTACTGCTTTCTTTTTTGAGTCAGTCCAATCCTTCTTTAGTTTGATTGAGACTTTATTAGGATCTTCAGTGGTTGGAGTCAGCTTGGTTGGTATGTAGGGCCCATTCATGACAGCATCAAAGAGATCCTCGTCAATAGCATCCATGTATGCCTGTATGCGAACTTTCCAGTTGGCGAATTTGTCTTTGTTGTACATTGGCGGTTTGTTTCCTCCGCATTGCTCAGATCCATTTCTAGCTTGTGCCATTGATCTACTCAAGTGTGTTAAACTTTAGATAGGAGAACCTGCTCTGATACCAATTGTTAGTTCCCAGAGGCACAAAAGATATCTAGAAGGGGGGTTGAATAGATTCTTTTAAACTTTAGGAGTTTCTTTTCTTAAATAAAAATGACTGAATCTATTAGTAATGTAAGCACAGCGAAAAATGATTTGTGTTAGCCCCTTGTAGAAATAGATCAGTGGATAATATGATGCAATAGTGATATAGCAGTTATAGCAGTTATGATAAAACAAAGATGCAAGTAATGGAGACAAGGTTTTAAGTGGTTCGGAGAACACAAAGCTCCTACTCCACTGTTCTACTCCTCGAGTAGCAAATCCGCTAAGGATATCGTTACAACTAGATCACAAAGATCCCTTCAAGACCCTCGGTCTTGGAATACCAGTACACAGTGTACTCTACAAAGCTAGCAGCCTTGGAACTCTTCAAACTAAGACCAGCAGCCTTAGATTCCTTGGTACCCTCTGGTACTTCTTCAAGTCCAGCAGACTTGTCTCTGAGTTGGTCACCTGTTGACCCTTTCACTTGATGAAGAGAGATTTGTTTTGTTGCTACTGAGTTGCTTGAAGCATATAATCTGTTGAACTCAGCAGCGAAGCAAGATGATTCTTCTTGATGGAGATTGATAGTGTTTCAAGTATATCTTTCTTTTCGTTGTACTTGCTTAACTTGAACCTTCAATCCTTCTGCCTTATGTAGATGCTCTGAGAATCTTCCCGTTAGAAAATGGCCGTTGCATCTAATTCCTCAGTTGAGGTGTATTGCTGACTTTAGGAATAATATATTCTTTGTTGACTGTAGTGGTGAGATGAGTCAGCTTCCATTAGTATGATGCTTCTGACTTTCTGCAGACTGTAGCTGTTTGTTCCCCACTCATTCTTTTAATATTTCAGCAACTATCTTGGGCAGTTCATTCCACTAGCTTTCTGTTATGGGCAACTTAGAATATTCTTTCTCAGTCCTGAGTTGCTTGTCTGACGTCTGACTTCACGTTCTTGCTTAGTTGTAGTGTCGTCAGTCCGTTAACATTTGTCTGATGCAGTGATCTTTATATTCTCGTTGATCGTTCTGACAAAGCATCAATTGTTTCACCTTCATAGAACATGCTGATTCAATTTGTAAGGCTGGTATAGGTCTCTCTTTGATTTGAGAGTTAGTCTTTGAAATGCTCAGACAGCCCTACATTCTGTTGACAAGGCTCTACGTACTGTAGAGAAGGCTTCATGTCTTGTCGGGGGAACTCTACGTTCTGGTCGAGGAAACTCTACGTTTTGACGAAGGAGCTTTATGTCCTGCCGACCATGCTCTATGTCCCGTTGAGTATGCTCTACGTTCTTCCGAGTATACTCTACGTCCTGCCGAGCATGCTCTACGTTCCGCCGAGTATGCTCTATGTCCTGCCGAGTATCCTCTACGTTCTGTCGAGTGTACTCTACGTTCTGCCGAGTACACTCTACGTCCTGCCGAGTATCCTCTACGTTCTGTCGGGCAAACTCTACGTCCTTTAAACTTAGCAGACAGTATTCTATGATCAGCACATAAGATCAACCTAACAGTTTTGATCTTTTCTATTCTAAGTCCCTTGTACATAGCTTTCAATAAAGGACTTTACAAATATGGAACGTTCAATACATTATTCATTCCTAAGTCCTTTTACACATGCTTTCTTTTAAGGACTTTACAGGCATAGCTACTGATATATATTCATTGAGTGCACAATATCAAATTTAAGTAGTTTAATCTCAACACTTTTGGGTACCATTAAGGTTGAAATATTCTCTTATGAGTGAAGAAATGAAGCCAAGTGGAATGGAGTAAAAATGTTTTAAAACGAAGTCATGACGAAATTTTTCGTAAAGATGTTAAAAAGGTGAAAACTTATTCTCGGGAGACTTTCGGGCCAATTTTTATGTTTGGTAATGATGCTTTAAATGTATGAATTCATGGGGGTTTTGTAAATTGTGTTTTAAGCTTTCCATATCCTCAAGAATGGTCTAATTCCGACTTAAAACGAAAAAGTTATGAAGGTTTTAAGTAGGTGTGTCAAAACAGAGTATGCTGGAAAACAAATTGAGTTGAGAGGCATGGGCCAAGCGCCTAGGCTCTGGTTGGGCACTGTGCCGTGGTATTGGAGCGTCTAGGCGCTGCCCAGAGGCTATTTTTGGGCGCCTAGGCATTGGTCAAGAGGCTGTGCAGGACAACTTCAACGTCCCTTAGTAAATAAGACATAACTCTTTCATACGAACTCCGATTGGGGTGATTCAAGATGATCCGAAAAGATAAGAAGTAGACTGACAACTTTTATTTAATAAGTTTTGAGATTTGAGGCCGGGAGCAGGGTCTAAATTGGTCATTTTTGGGACTGGTGTGCATTCGGAGGCAATCGAAGGGCGTCGGGCATGCACGTATGCAACGTGTAATGCTTTCGACAATAAAAATATTGTTCTAAGTTCTAAAACATGAACATTATGAAATATAATGATGCTTAACATTAATCAATGATGAATTAGATAGGTATATGAGCATGCTAAACATATGCAAATGAGGCGAATCGAGCATGTGACGTTTGAATGTTGAAACGCCATGTCGAGTGTTAATGAACTTAAAAAGTGTTTCGATTCAAATGAAACGGACATTATAAGATATGTAATGGGGTTATTATAAATCAATAAGGATGGATGATTATGAGGGTCGTAACGTTTCTAAACGACGCGACGTCGAGAGATGTTTTGGAGTTAATCGCATTAATTAAAATATAATAGGCGAACAATATGAAATAATAATTTATGTAACGTAAACCAATAATATGAAGTCTATATGTGGCTAATTGGTGTGTTATCGTAAATGATATTGTGTAAGCTATTTGAAGAGCAATATAGCGTAAGCGGTAAAAAAGCATAAAATGCAAGTTTCCTAACTTACACAAACTTTATATTGTGCAAGTTTCTTACACTTACTCAATTGTTATATTTGAGCAAGTTTTCGAATTCATTCAATTATATTCTTATGAATGGTATATGATGTATTGAAGTTATAATTTGCAATTACTTATATATTGTGTGAATTCTAAACTTATGCAAATCCTTTAATATTTGTACCAGTTGTTCAAGCTATGTTAAATTGCAAAGTTATAGGTTGTTGATTATTGAATTTTATTTGCTATATGAAGTTCATCTTATTATGCGAAATGCTTTATAAAAAGGAGTTATGTGCTATTTGATTAGGCCTAACTCGAGTTGTGAGCTATTCCGGTCGAAATATTATTTGTTGAGATATTGAATTGTGATAAATTCTCGAATGGTGAGAAATAAAATGCGCCGAATCATATCAGTTTGGACAATTACTAGTATAGCTTGCACCCCGTGCAACAATGTATTTTATATGAACAAATATGGTTATGGTTGCACCCCATGCAACAATGTGTTCTATGTGAGCAAATATAATTATGATTACGCCCCGTGCAATGATGTGATTGTTAAGTGTTATGTTCAAGAACGTGTTATGCCAATATGGTCAGTTATGTGCAAAACTAAAGAAGAAAGGTTCTAAAAATGAACTGTTGATGTGATTAAGATTATATTTATTCATGAAAGATGTTTAAAGTAAAAAAAAATATTATTCCTGATTGTTGAGCTGCTTCACAATTACTGTTCAATTGTTGAAGTTTTTAGATAGATTATTCTATACATGATTGTTGTTTAACCAACTGCTTATACTTGCTGGGAAATTAAATGCTCACCCTTGTAAATTCTAAAACTTTGCAGCAATGACAGAGGAAACTAAATGCCCAGGCGAAGTTAAAGGATAAGAAAGATTAAGCCATAGAATTTAAAATGTATAGATATTTTTGGTATGTTGTAATATTATGATATGAGGTAATACTATTTAAGTTAGTTATATAAAGGTCTTCGTACCTAGAATGAAGAAGGTAAAGTTCTTACAACTTGGGATTAGATGAGATATGTTGTAATAATAGAGTATTTACACTTATGTCAATGAGATTTTATAGATGGATGTGAGTCACAGGTGTAGAATGAGTAGTACCGTGGAGCATCAGACCCGAGGTTAAGGTAACCCTGATTTGGGGGCGTCACACTAACAATGATTAAAATATTTAAAAGTTAAAACTATAATTTCCCCCAATGTTTCGTCTAAATATCTTCACTCTTTTTTTAATTAATTAATCATACTGAATCGTTAATTGAGAATTCATAATTATTTAACAAACCTCTTCCGATGATTTGATGAAAATATCTCTTCTAATTAAATCATTATATATTCCTATGTGAAATAACTTAGAACAAGATTCATTAAGTTCATATTCTCACAATGGTTACACACGGCATATAGATATATTCCTATCTTATACACTAGCAAGTAACTAAATCTTTTGAACAATTAACTCGACACCTGTCACGACGCATAGAACAAATCTTGTTAATCACCCTAAGAAGAATAAACTTTCGTATGTCATCATATTCAGATCTAAACCTATATTTCATCTTTTAATTTCATATAGGTTATCACAATAATTGCTAGCTAGACAATCATCAATAAGCACAAAATATGATAAACGATTCATATATAACCAACAATAACTGATATGAGAGTAAATCAATTCATATTAAACATTGTGTTCCATTGTAATCTCAATAGAAAGTTAAGTAATAACAAGGTTGGGAAACGTCATCATAAAATCAAAGTACATCTTAGGATTACAAAAATTAAAGGAAAAGAGAAGAGATAAAAATTTGTATCACACAGCCTCTCGATCTCGACAGTTAGCCTCCAACTTGCTCTCATTCGTGCTCCTAAAAATCTGATGAAGATCCCTAGTTTGGATGTGTGTTAGTGTTGTGATGTTAATGATGTTAGTCCACCCCTTTGATTATCAGCCTTCATGTGTATTTATACGCCTTATGCACTCGGAAGTTTATTCTTAGGTGAACTCAGCAAAGCATAGTATCCTAAGTCCAATAGGATACCACAACACGCTAACCAAATCAGCCCCAACACGTCTCCTAGCGTCGCAGCGCCCAAAACACGCGCAACAGCGCCCACAATCTGCCTGCCCTGCGTCGCGGCGCTCATGCCTAGTGCTGCAGCGCTGGTGTGCCCCTCTGTGCACGCGTGTGCGCTTGCCTATCGACGCTTGCCGAACAATGCCCTAACTTGCTGATGACTGATACACATGGCCCCAACTTACTGCCTTCTGTTGATGCTTGTTGATGTTTGACGCACATGACCGCTCGCCGAGCCAATTTGTCGTACGCCGATGCACTCTATTGCTCACTAATGACTGATAATGCATGACTTTTCATTCCAAACACCATTCCAAGCTCGATTCCCATTCCTACACCAAAAACATACAAAACGTATAAAAATGAACCGAAAATACTCAAGGACTCACAGTTTCATCAAGCCAAAAGTACTCAATTAATGGGTATAAAATTCACTCATCAAATACCACCAAACTTAAATCTTTGTTTATCCTCAAGCAAAACACTAAGAACAAAATTATAAAAATAAATTCTAATTAACAACTACCTCGAGCAATGAATCAATATGAATCTGAACAATGTGGCCTCAAAGATTTTCTTTAAACAATAACTCAAGAAAAATTTCAAAAACATGCAATGTCTATGATTTCAATTTAATTATCAGTTTCACATCTACTCGTGACCCTTTAAGTGCGTGTGTGCATCCACATGCTCAAACTAAATAAACTCATATAATTAAATGCTTCATAAAAGATTTTCAAATCAATTCTATAAACTTACTTTTCACATCAATCTCCGCTAATAAAGGTAAAACATAAATTCAGAGGATTAAAAAGATATTTAAGACATTTACACACGCTAGCATTATTAAAACCCCTTCCCACGTATTTCAAAAACATTTTTTTTCTTTCTCTTTTTTTTTCCTTTGTAGTGAGTGTGTTTTACGTTCCATCTCACTTAAATTTTCAAATGAGTGCGTTTTACGCTCCATCTCGTTCCCTGCATGTGTTTATGAGTGAGTGCGTTTTACGCTCCATCTCGACTCACCACATGATTCATATTTTCAACTCGGGAAGGTTAAAAATTTTCAAAATTTCAAATAATCCCAGATTTCCCCTAAACTTATATGTATGCCTAAATTTCGCTTTGAATGATGCTAAAATAAGTTTTTTAGAGTTTCAAAGATATCTCCCACGAGCATTTAACTATATAAATGTTCTTAAGCCCTAACTAGCTAAACAGATGAATATGTTCTTTAAAGTGCAAAAAGATCACAAACAGTGTAAAACCAACTCATAAGTCAAAATCCAAACTAAATATGATTCTCAACTTCACAAAAGTTAAAAATTTAACACATTCTTATCATAGGCCATAAACAAATTCAATCAAAACATTGCTCAAGTTAAACTAAAAATATACTATCTAACATGCAAACATAACAAAATATATCAAGTACCAAATAAAACAAAAACACAAACACTCCCAAACTTAAAGTAGACATTGTCCTCAATGGCTAAGATAGAAAAAAATTAAAGCAGAGAACTTATCTGAGAACCGCTGATTAGCCACTTCAGCGTCCTTATCGTCCGCTGAGTCGGGATTGTATTCTATTTTGTTCGATACTTGGTACCTGAAAACATTTGACACACTAATTAAAATGCAATTAAATGACAACTACATAAACTAAAATGCAATCAACTAAAATAAAAATTAAACTTGGGTTGCCTCCCAAGAAGCGTTTGTTTTATAGTCGTCAGTCCGACTACTTCAATTTTCTATCTGATTCCCCTTCGATAATTGATTAACATGTCCACTAGTTGCAAAGTAACGTTTGTAGGCTCCTTCAAACCCAACTTTCGATTGACATGTCCGCCTCTCTCACCCCACTGTGGCTTCAAATTTATTCTCGCTCCCAAGTCGCATAGAGCTTTTCCGACGAAATGACTACCAATTGTGCATGGGATTGTGAAGCTACCCAGATCCTTAAGCTTTGGTGGAAAAGGCACAGGGGCACTATCGAAATCTTCTTGCTGGCGTTGGAACTCCAGGCTGGATCTTCTCCTGCCTTCTTTTCTTGGTCCCCACTCGTCTCCTCCTTTTTAGCATCCACATCATTTCGCACGGGTACTCCATCAATCTCAGGAACCATGTCGCTTGGAAATGCACCTTGAGGGCGATTGTTAATAGCGTTGACAAGTTGTCCCAATTGATTCTCAAGATTCCGAATCAACACCTCTTGACTATTCATTCGCTCCTCATTCAAAGCTATATACTTAGAAAGAAGTTCCTCTAAGTTTGACTTATTTTTTTGTTGTGGAGGGGCTTGATTATCATTGCTCCATAAAAAGTTTGGATGATTCCTCCAATAATGATGATAATTGTTGGGATAGTCGCCGAAGTTGCCACCATATTGTACCGACTCAAAACTGAAGGTGCATTGATGACTCGGATGGTTTCCAGCATATAAGTCACAAATAAACGACCCACTTTGAATAGGTTGCACCCCTAAAGCGTCAATCTTCTTTGTAAGCGTCTTAATCTGTGCAGCTAATGCAGTAATTGCATCGAGTCCATAAATCTCTGCCATCTTTGGTTGAGTCATTCTCATATAAAGCCAGTAGTAATTATAGGCAACCATGGTGTACCTGCATAAAAATTAAAAATTAAAAAATTAAAACAGAAAAATACATTTAAATTAAGATCAAATTGATTGAAATTAATATTGGAAAAATTGTTAGTAATATTCCCCGGTAACGGCGCCAAAAACTTGTTTGTCCAATTTGGTAATTGATAATTACACACAAGTATACACGATCAACAAGTAATATAGTTGTAAGTAGAGTGTCGATCCCATAAAGAATATGCTAATAATATTATCCAAATACTAACTTTATATATATATCAATTCAATCTTATTTAAACAAATAAATTTAAAATTATAAAACTAAATTAATAAAACTAAACTACTAACAAGAATTAAAATCAGATTTAAAAGTTAAGATTATAAATTCCCCAATGTTTCTTCTAAATCTCTTCACTCTCTTTTCAATTAATTAATCATACCAAATCGTTAACTGAGAATTCATAATTATTTAACAAACCTCTTCCGATGATTTGATGAAAATATCTCTTTTAATTAAATCACTATATTCCTATGTGAAACAACTTAAAATAAGATTCATTAAGTTCAGATTCCCACAATGGTTACACATGGAGTATAAGTATATTCTTATCCTATACACTAGCAAGTTACTCAATCTTTTGAACAAATAACTCGACACATATTACGGCGCATATAGCAAATCTTGTTAATCACCCTAAGAAGAATAAACTTTCGCTTGTCATCATATTTAGATCTAAACCTATATTCCATCTTCCAATTTCATATAGGTTATCACAAAAATTGCTAGCTAGACAATCATCAATACGCACAAAATATGATAAACAATTCATATAAGACCAACAATAACTGATATGAGAGTAAATCAATTCATACTAAACATTGGGTTCCATTGTAATCTCAATAGAAAGTTAAGTCATAACAAGGTTGGGAAACGTCATCATAAAACCAAAGAACATCTTAGGATTACAAAAATTAAAGGAAAAGAGAAGAGATTAAAATTTGTATCACGCAGCCTCTCAATCTCCACGGTTAGCCTCCAACTTGCTCTCATTCGTGCTCCTGAAAATCTGATGAAGAACCCTAGCTTGGATGTGTGTTAGTGTTATGATGTTAGTCCCCCCCTTTGATTATTGGCCTTCATGTGTATTTATAGCCCTCATGCACTCGGAAGACTATTCCTAGGTGAACTCAGCAAAGCATAGCATCCTAAGTCCAATAGGATAGCACAACACGTTAAACAAATCAGCCCCAACACGTCTCTTAGCGCCGCGGCACCAGAAATGCGTGCAGCAGCGCCCACAATCTGCCTGCCCAGCGCCATGGCGATCATGCCCAACGTTGCAACGCTGGCGTGCCCCTCCGCGAGCGTGCGCGCTCGCCTGCTAACGCATGCCGAAAAGCGCGCCAACTTGCTGATGACTGACTCACATGGCCCCAACTTGCTACCTTCTGTTGATGATTATCGATGACTGATGCACATGGTCGAAGCCGAGCCAATTCGCGCATGCCGCTACACGTTATTGCTTACTAATGACTGATAATGCATGACTTTTCATTCCAAACATCATTCCAAGCTCGATTCCCATTCCTACACCAAAAACACACAAAATGCATAAAAATGAACCGAAAATACTCAAGGACTCACAGTTTCATCAAGCCAAAAGTACTCAATTCATGGGTATAAAATCCACTCATCAATTGGCCATTACTCGAACCCGTAGAAGCATGAGTCAATCCCAACAAAACTTTCCATTTGACGTTCGTTTTGAGTTTGGTGAGTAATACCTGAAATTTATAGAGAGAATTCGAGAATCGATTGTTCAAGAAAAATGTCCCAATTTTGTTTAGGGGAGGATGTTTGCAAAGGATCCATATGCTCACTTTCTGATTAGTTTAACGGGCTATGCTGGAGTTGTCCGGGTGATATTTGGAGTCGAGGACATAGACCATAAAAGGTATAGAAAGGCTAATGGTCAACAGTGGGCCTTCAGAAAATACAAGTTGAGAATATTTCAAAATATGAAGCTTAACGAATGTTATGAAAACTTTGAAACCATATCAAGTAAGCAAAGAAAAGAAATAATACTGAGTAGGGTGACGTTGGATCTAGTTGTTACGAATCTGGTGAACAGGAATCCATAAATCCTGGCAGATTTGAAGTTAATTGTCGAGTCTCTGCTACTTTGAACTCAAATTTTTGCCGAGGGCATTAGATTTAAAGTTATTTCAGAATTTTATAATGATAACTTTGATCGCTTGAATCCGAATTCAATTACACCCACGCTTAAACAGTTAGAAAATTATTGGGGTAAGTTGGGACGATATCTTCCGCCCAAAGACGAAATATATGAATTTTTCATCGGGAAGATTCATGTTTCATTATAGAGAATGGCTACCTATACTGTTGTGTTAGAATTTAAGAAACGAATAATAGCACATTCACACAGATATTATATGAAGAACGGAAAAATAAGAATACACGATATACCAAGGTTCACCAATTTGGCTAATCCTACTTGTCTAGTGTTATTCATAAGATGCCCCATACGCTCTACAATGATCGACACACCAAAATATGTTTCATAATAATTAGAAAACCCTAGCTACTATAACATGGCCTCAAACCCATGAGGCCTAATACATTAATAAAACCCAAGACCGGGCTTCTAATAAATCTCCAAGCCCAATTACACCTTGCCCTTGGCTTCCAGAGGGCGCTGCCCCGTTACAAAACCCCAGCCAACTCACCGGCGAGGTGGGCAGCCGCTCGTTCACCGGGGAGCGAGACTCCAGACTACCCTGTCGTAGTGGCCATTAGTTGAACCCGCAGAAGTATGAACCAATCCCAACAAAACTTTCCATTCGACGTTTGTTTTGATTCTGATGACAAAAACCTAGATTTTATAGAGAGAATTCGAGAATCGATTGCTTAAGAAAAATGTCCTAATTTTGTTGAGGTGAGAATTTTTGCAAATGATCCATATGCTTACTTCCTGGTTAGCTTAACGAGCTACGCTGGAGTTGTCCAATTGATATTTGGAGTCGAGGACATATACCTTAAAGGGTATAGAAAGGCTAAAGCTCAGTGGTGTGCCTTTAGAAAATACAAGTCGAGAATATTTGAAAATATGACGTTTAACGAAGGTTATGAAAACTTAGAAACCATATTAGGTCAACAAAAAAAAGAAATAATACCGAGTAGGGTGACGCTGGATCTGGCTGTTATGAATCTGGTGAACAGTAATCCATAAATCTCGACAAATGTGAAGTAAATTGCCTAGTCTCTGCTATTTTGTACTCAAATTTTTGACGAGAGCATTAGATTTAAGGCCATCTCAGAATTTTGTAATGATAACTATGATAGTCCGAATTCGAATTCAATTACTAGGAGGTTTAAACAATTAGAAAATTATTAGGGTATGTTGGGACGATATCTTCCGCCCAAAGACGAAACATATAAATTTGTCATCGGCAAGGTTCATGTTTCATTACAGAGAATGACTACCTATACTACTATGTTAGAATTTAAGAACGCATAATACCATACTATATGAAGAACGGAAAAAAAAGAACACACGATATACCTAGGTTCACCAATTTGGCTATTCTTGCTTGTCTGATGTACTCATAAGATGTCTCACATTTTCTACAATGATCCACACATCAAATAATATTTTATAATAACTAGAAAACCCTAGTTGTTATAACATGGGCTCAAAGCCATAAAACCCAATACATTAGTAAAACCCAAAACCGAGCTACTAATAAATCTCCAAGCCTAATTACACTTTGTGTTTGGCTTCCATAGGGCGCTGCCCTCTTACAAAACCCCTGCCAGCTCACCGACGAGCTAGTAGCCGCTCGCACACCGGGGAGCGAGACCCTAGACTACCTTGTCTTAGTAGCCATTAGTCAAAACCTACAGAAGTATGAGTCAATCCCAACAAAACTTTTTATTTGACGTTCGTTTTGAGTGTGATGACAAATACCTAGAATTTATAGAGAGAACTCGATAATCGATTGCTTAAGAAAATGTCCCAATTTTGTTGAGGTGAGAATGCTTGCAAAAGATCCATATGCTCACTTCCTAATTAGCTGAACGGGCTACATTGGAATTGTCCAGTTGATATTTGAAATCGAGGGCACCTTAAAAGGTATAGAAAGGCTAACGGTCAGTGGTAGGTCTTTAGAAAATACAAGTCGAATATATTTCAAAATATGGCGCTTAACGATGGTTATGGATGAAAACTTAGAAACCATATCAGGTAAGCAAGGAAAAGAAATAATACCGAGTAGAGTGATGCTGGATCTGGTTGTTACGAATCTGGTGAACAAGAATTCACAAATCCCGATAGATTTGAAGTCAATTGTTGAGTATCTGCTACTTTGTAATCATATTTTTGCTTAGAGCATTAGATTTAAGGTCATTTAAGAATTTTGTAATGATAACTTTGATAACCTGAATCTGAATTTAACGTTTAACGAAGGTTATGAAAATTTATATACCATATTAGATAAGGAAAGAAAAGAAATAATACCGAGTAGGGTGATGCTGGATCTGGCTGTTACGAATCTGGTGAACAAGAATCCACAAATCCTGACAGATTTAAAATCAATTGTCGAGTCTCTGCTAATTTGTAGTCAATTTTTTGCTAAGAGCATTAGATTTAAGCTAATCTCAAAATTTTGTAATGATAAATTTATAGTCCAAATCCGAAATCAATTACTATTAGGCTTAAACAGTTAGAAAATTATTGGGGTAAGTTGGGACGATATCTTCTGCCCAAAGATGACAAATTGAATTTGTCATCGAGAAGGTTCATGTTTTATTATAGAGAATGACTACCTATACTGCTATGTTAGAATTTAAGAACGAATAATAGTACGTACACTCACACAGATATTATGTGAAGAACGGAAAAATAAGAACACACGATATATCCAGGTTCACCAATTTGGCTAGTCTTGCTTGTCTGATGTATTCATAAATGTCTCACACGCTCTACAATGATCTACACACCAAACAATATTTTATAGTAACTAAAAAACTCTAGCTGCTATAACATGAGGTCAAACCCATGATACCCCATATTAGTAAAACTCAAGATCGGGCTACTAATAAATCCCCAAGCCCAATTGCACTTTTCGCTTGGCTTCTAGAGGGTGCTACCCCTTACAAAACCCCGCCAGCTCACCGGGGAGCTGGGCAGCCTCTCGCTTACCGACTACCCTGTCGTATTGGCCATTAGTCGAACCCGCAGAAGTATGAGTCAATCCCAAATATTGTAATTAAGGAAGTAAAAGACGGATGAAACAAGTTGAGGTAACTTATAGCACTTATATTTTTCTTTTATTAATTTTATGTAGATTGTAAGGAGATGTAAGATTTTAGAGATGCATTTTTTCGTTTGTGTGCTTTGAATCACTGTTGATTGAACATAAACGGCGAATAAATATATTTACTATCCAAGAATAAAATATAAATATACAGGGGATATAGATAGTTACTTTGATATATATATATATATATATAGAGAGAGAGAGAGAGAGAGTTAAGATCAGGTCCGGACTCCCGGACCTAATAAAATACGGACCAAATTTTTGTTTTTTTTTTGCTTTTTTTTTTTTCAAAACAGTTAATAAAAAATGTATAATAATTTTTGGTATTGAAAAAATTTTGTAAAACAGTGTTTTGGGTGTGATTTGGATACATATAACAAACAGTGTTGTACAGACTGCACAGCACTGTTTGTTATATGTATCCAAATCACACCCAAAACACTGTTTTACAAAAAAATTTCAATACCAAAAATTATTATACATTTTTTATTAACTGTTTTGAAAAAAATAAAGCAAAAAAAAAAAAAAAAAATTTGGTCCGCATGTTAACCAGGTCCGGGAGTCCGGACCTGATCCTCACCCTATATATATATATATATATATATATATATATATATATATATATATATATATATATATATTGACTTTCAATTTCAGCTTTGTTCTTGTGGAAGCCATATTTATCTTTTGTTTCTAATTCATTACATAGGTTTCTTACAGTGTGGAATTAATTTTTTTTTCTTTTCTTTTTGTAATTGTAGTGCACTAACTTGTAGTTTTTGCTTTTGAGGAATATCTTGTTTTATTGCTTGAGTAATTTATATTTCTTCGAATAGTTTTCAATTTTAGAAAGTTTGTTTGAGTTTGTGGTGTTTGATTCATGCATGCTTCCATCCAGTCTCGCTGGAATAAGTTTGCGACATATACTATCGAGTTCCTATTGTCATCTCAATAGTCTCTAACGTTGGGCTTTGCTAATATATACCTGAGTAACTTAATTATTTTGGGTTGGAGTTTTCAATGATATTAGTAATCAAATCCTTATTCAGTCTGTCTCTTGTTCAATGATGTTACTTTGTTAGTTTTCCCATCAGGTAAATGCACGGTCTTTAGCTTAGTCTCAGTTTGTCACAAGCCTCACGGATTTTAATTGGTAAAACAGTTTCATGCCCAGAAGGTTATTCTAGAACGTGATATTAGTAAACACGATTCAGTATCAGGAAGAAGGTGTGATTCAGTTGTTGACAGGAGCTCAAATGTGTTTGATACTAAAAGATCAAAGGGTCTTGCTATTTCCTTTGAACAGACAATGCAGGTGATGGTAACTGGGTGTATATTAAGTCTTCTGATCACCAAATATCTTCCTGGATTCACTATCTTTCAAATTAGAGTGGCATCGAGGAAAGGAGGCATCTCTGGAAAATGCATTTAGGTCCTTGTTCAGTGGCAAAGACATGCATGCCCATAGCCTACATGCTTAAGTATACTTACTTAAGCATTGAATCTGTCAACTTAAATTGTAAGTTAGAGTTGATGGAGTGATATGTCAGATTGTATTAGAGGGATGGATCAAGGACAGTGAAATAAGAATTGTAGAGTCAAAATAAGAAGAAACTATTGTCGTGATTATTTTACTTTTTGAGGACAATGTATGGGTGGCTTTCACTTCATGATATTTTTGGGGCCAGAGGGTTTAAGTTGTTGATAAGGTCTGCAAGGTTGAACTACAAGGCTGGACTAGAAGTTGTAGAACTGTGAGTTAATTCAAGATCCCACAGTTCCAGCTATGTGGATCAGGATTCTACCATTATATTTTCTTTGGCATGGCCTCGACCATTGATGGTTTTGAATAAAAGACTTGTAGTTCCAGATTTATTCTTTTATCTATTAAAAATAACATTAAAAAATTATTCCAAGTTCTCTTTCAGATAACCTTATCTATGAACTATAAAGTCAAAGTGGATGTTCCTGAAAGAATCTCAAACCATGGCTATATATGTCATATGTGCGGCACAGAAAGACACGTAGTTAATAGTGAACTTTTATATTATGTTGACATTAACCATATAGGTAGTGTACTCTATCTTTAGGCATACATCTAGTTGCGTGCTCACAATATACTTTCTATTTGTCCGCTTTTCTAGTTTTGCCACACGGTTTCTGCTATGCTATGGGCTGCTTCTGAACATGGACACATGTCCACATCACAATAGTTAGGTTTCCAACCAATGTTTTGAAATCTCCTGCTCATAAGTTCTACTTCAGATTGCAGCCTTACTGCCTTGTTAGTGTTTATTTTCTTGACTGCCTCATGAGTCATGACTAAAGTAGGCCTCAGTGCTTAATCTATTTTTGTTTGTTCTGTTGTTAAGGAAGACTAGAAAAGGTTAGAAGTGCTGGCTTTTGAGATGGAGACAACTATTGCTTCTCTTGAAGAAGAATTGGCAACTGCACGTGAGGAAAAGGAACAGGCCACATCCACAATTGAAAGTTTGGCTTTAGAAATGCAGGCTGTTGGAAATATATGGAAGTGGATAAATTATAGAGGAAGTGAAATATAACTTTAGAGAATATAAGAACACTTTGATTTCATTTACTTGAAATGATCCAAGTACATGACTATTTATGCTACTCAGAGGATACTTCTAGAGCTACCATAATAATTACTACATGACCAAATTCATGTACATGAACCTAACTATTACATGTTCCAAGATATTTTCAAATACATTCATGTATCATGTATATTACTGATACCGTTGCTACCGGGGGTATGTAGAGATATGTATTTTGCCGATTGTGGTGGAATTGAAAAAAACTCCGCTACGACGAATACTTGACCGAAATCACCACCTTGGGAGGGTCAATCCAAGGATACAGATACTCTTAGAATGCAAGAATGATTTCTTGATACTTAGAGTTGGAAAATTCTTCTAAAGGAAGAGGACTTATGTTTATATTTCTCACAATAAATTTTTTGATGTCTTCCAATGAAGAATACAAACCTATTTATAGGCATTAATACAAGCACACAAACATGGATAGACATAGAAAATACATAAGCTAGGTTGGCACACATGGATATAGGTTGGCACACATGGGTGGTTGGCACACAAAGATATGGTGAAACATATAAAAAAATAATTAGAATGGAGGGTTGGCATGCATGTCTTGTGTGTTCAATGAGATTGCATGTTAGTTGGCATCATGTCTTGTATGTTCAATGAGATTGCATCTTGGTTGGCATCATGTCTTGTATGTTCAATGAGATTGCATCTTGGTTGGCATCATGTCTTGTATGTTCAATGACAAAGACACTCTTGTGTCATACTCCCCTGGTTGGAAAAGACTCATCTTTGAGTCTGACTTGCCCTCATCTTCGAAGTACGGTGATAGATCAGCAACATTGAATGTAGCTGATACATTGTAATCTCCAGGAAGTTCAACCTTATATGCATTTTCGTCAATTCGCTTAATTACTTTGAAAGGTCCATCTGCTCTAGGTTGTAGCTTTGCATATCGTCCTGGTGGAAATCTTTCCTTCCTCAAGCGAATCCATACCAAATCACCTTCTTTGAAAGCAGCAGGCTTATGAAATTTGTTTGCTTGCTTCTGGTATCGCTCATTTTGCTTCAGAATACGACTTTTCACTTGTTCGTGTAAGTCCTTGATTTGTTTAGCTCTTTCATCAGCATCTGCACTGAATCGTTGTTGAGTGGCTTTAGGAGCGAGTTCTACCGAAGTGATAGGATTTTTCCCATACACTATTTCAAAAGGGCTTCGACCTGTTGTTTGGCTTGGTGAGTGATTATAGGCAAATTCAGCTTGAGCTAAGATCAAGTCCCATTGTCGGATATTTTTCCCCACAAAGCTTCGTAGTAAATTTCCCAAACTCCGATTAACTACTTCTGTTTGTCCATCCATTTGGGGATGTGCTACTGAACTAAATTGAAGTTTTGTTCCCATCTTGCTCCACAAGGTCCTCCAGAAATGACTCATGAATTTAACATCACGATCTGAGGTGATAGTCTTTGGAATCCCATGCAGTCGCATAATCTCTTAAAAATAAAGATCGGCTATGTGAGTAGCATCATGGGTCTTGCTACATGGTACAAAGTGGGCCATTTTGGAAAATCTATCCACAACAACCATGACTGAATCTTTGCTTCTCTGCGTGCGGGGTAAACCAACAACAAAATCCATGTTAACATCTTCCCAAGGAGCTTCAGGGACAGGTAGAGGCGTGTAAAGCCCCGTGTTCTGGCCTCGAGTTTTGGCAATATGGCAAATCCTGCACCTTTTAATGTGTCGTTCTATGTCTCGGACCAAGCGTGGGCAATAAAAACTTCCTTGCACAAGAGCTAATGTTTTGTCACGACCAAAATGACCAGCAAGGTTCCCATTATGGCATTCATTCAATATGGCTTCACGCAAGGAGCACTGAGGAATGCACAATCGGTTACCATCTTGTAGATGAAATTGACGGTAAGGACTTTCACAACACTGTTTCCAAATATCTTTAAAGTCTGGATCATCCTTATACAACTCTTTGATGACTTCAAACCCAATTACTTGAACTTGAAGTGTAGAAAGCAATGTGTAACAACGACTTAAAGCATCAGCAACTTTATTTTGTGTACCTGACTTGTGCTTTAAGACATAGTGATAGGCAGAGAGGAATTCACTCCACGTGGCATGGCGTCCCTTAAGCTTGTTCTGACTGTGGAGGTATTTAAGGGCTTCATGATCAGAATAAAGCACGAATTCCTTTGCCAACAGGTAGTGTCTCCAATGATCCAAGGCTCGGACAATGGCATAGAACTCCTTGTCATATGTTGAATATTTTCTCCGAGTCTCATTAAGCTTCTCACTGAAAAAAAGGCAATTGGACGATTCTCTTGGCTAATAACAGCACCAATGCCCACATTAGAGGCATCACAGTCGACTTCAAAGACTTTATTAAAGTTTGGAAGTGCTAAACTGGGGCTTCCGTTACTTTTTGCTTTAATGCTTCAAAACTATTTTGAGCAGTTGGTGTCCACTCAAATTTACCTTTTAGCAATTCCGTGATTGGGGCAGTCACAGTACTGAAATTCTTGATGAATTGTCGATAGAAAGATGCTAGGCCATGAAAACTTCGAACATCATGAAGTGATTACGGCGTTGGCCAGTTGACGATAGCTTCTATCTTGCCTTTATCCATCTCGATTCCTCTACTTGAGATGACATAGCCAAGAAAAATCACTTTATCAGTTAAAAAGTGACATTTCTTGAGGTTGGCATACAAATTTTTCTCCCTCAAAACCTCTAAGACCTGTCGAAGATGTTCTAGATGCTCCTTTTCATCTTGACTGTACACCAAAATGTCATCAAAATAAACCATAATAAACTTTCCAATAAATGGTCGAAATACCTGATTCATAAGCCTCATGAAAGTGCTTGGTGCATTGAAAAGTCCAAATGGCATAACCATCCACTCGTACAAACCATCTCTTGTTTTGAAGGTAATCTTCCATTCATCACCAGGTCTCATACGAATTTGATGGTATCCACTTCTCAAATCAATCTTCGAAAAGACTGTCGATTTATGTAGTTAATCGAGCATATCATCAAGTCGTGGAATGGGAAAACGATACTTGATGGTAATTTTGTTCACAGCTCGACTATCAATACACATACGCCATGATCCATCTTTCTTTGGAACAAGTAAAGCTGGGACGGCACAAGGAATTATGCTCTCTTTTATCAATCCTTTAGCCATGAGCTCGATCACTTGGTGTTGTAACTCCTCATGCTCCTTCGGACTCATTCGATAAGCTGCTTTATTTGGAATCGCAGCTCCTGGAATGAAATCAATAAAATGTTGAATGTCTCGCATGGGTGGCAATCCGGATGGGATTTCTTCTGGAACTATATCTTCAAATTCTTGAAGAAGCGGCTGGATGATCTTTGGAATGGTGCTTTTTTCCTCATTCTCTTCCAAGATGATAAGGGCACAAACAACCTTGGTTTCCTCTATAATCTTGGCAATCATTGTCTTGGAAATCAGATTGGAGCTCTCTTCTTTTGAGTCACTAGCCCATTCTTTCTTTAATGGTGCTAATATGATCTTCTGACCGTCCTTGGTAAAGGAATAAGTATTTTTATAACCATCATGCATAGCACGACGATCATATTGCCATGGTCGGCCTAACAATATATGACAAGCATCCATAGGGATAACATCACACCATACCTTGTCTTGGTACTTCTTGCCAATGGAGAATTCAATCAAGCATCTCTTTGTGACTTTGATCTCATTACCCTTCCTTAGCCAAGTTAACTTGTATGGACTTGGATGATCTTCAAGAGGTAGGTTCAAGTTGTCCACTAATTTTGTTGACACCACATTCTCACAGCTACCACTGTCGATGATGACATCACAAACCTTGCCATGGGAAGTGCACCGGGTGTGGAAAATGGTATGGCGTAACCAATCTTCTTCTTTGGCAATAGTCGTATTCAAGGCACGACGTACGACAAGCATCTCACCATCGTCAGCATGGATGACCTCATTGTCACTTTCTTGTAGGGCTTCATTCTCGTCTTCCTCTTCACATGATGCTTCCTCCACAAATGACATTATTCTTCGATTTGGACAATCGGATGCAATATGGCCAAACCCATGACACTTAAAGCATTTTCTAGAATTATTACTAGAAGTTGTGGCACGCGTCTTACCAACTATTTCAGCATCCTTCTTGGTGGTGGCAGATGATGATGGTTTTGTCGAAGTACTTCCTTGGTTAGGAGTATTGGTCTTGGCTACACTCCTTGTTCCACTCCATCTGAAAGTTTTATGTTGGCGTTCTACCTTTAGTGCTAGCTTGATCACATCATTGAGAGTCCAATAGGGTTAAAGTTGAACAACATTGGAAATTTCAATCTTCAATCCTTTGAGGAATCTAGCAATAGTGTGTTCTTCCGGTTCATTGAGGTCACACTTCATCATGAGTTGTTCAAATTCTGCAGCATAATTATCAACTGACATATCTCGTTGTTGAAGATTATGAAGCTTGATGAAGATATCTTGCCTATAGTAATCAGGTAGATACTTGCGTCGAAGTTCTCTTTTCATCTTCCCCCACGTTGTGATCTTACTTTTTCCTTCACGTTCTCGCTTGCGCTTAAGATTCTCCCACCATATTGAAGCATTTTTCTTAAGCTTGATGGCAATAATCTTGACTTTACGGTTGTCTGGAATATCTTTATAGTCAAAGACTCGTTCTACAGTATGCATCCATTCAATAAAATCGTCTGGATTTAACTGTCCTTCAAAATCTGGCATGTCCACTTTCATTCCATGGTCTTGATCTTGGTTTCTTCTTTGATGCGTTCGACGTTGTGGTTCTACTTCTTCTCCAGATGATTCACTTGACAGACTGTGGAAGGGATTAATCTCAACTTCTTGATCGTCTCCCGACTCACGAGTTTGCTCTCCTCGTTGCTCATATTGTTCAAGTCGTTGTTGGAGTTGTCGAATTTGTTGTTGCAATTCTTCTATGGTGACTTCTTCAACATGCCTTTGTCGGTTGCGTCGAGGTGGCATTCTGCTGGATTTTTTTTCCGGCGTGAACAGTACTTTCCGGCATGAACAGTGTTTTCCGGCGGTGAACAGTTTTTTATGGTGATGAACAGTGCCCGGCAGTGAACAGTACTTTTCGACAGTGAACAGTCTCCGGCAATGAACAATATTCTGCAGTGAATATTTTTATTTTATTTTTTGCAAACCCAAGGTCTCCCAAAAAAATTAAAAATTAATGGAGACACCTTAAGCTCTTGATACCAAGTTGATACCGTTGCTACCGGGGGTATGTAGAGATATGTATTTTGCCGATTGTGGTGGAATTGAAAAAAACTCCTCTACGACGAATACTTGACCGAAATCACCACCTTGGGAGGGTCAATCCAAGGATACAGATACTCTTAGAATGCAAGAATGATTTCTTGATACTTAGAGTTGGAAAATTCTTCTAAAGGAAGAGGACTTATGTTTATATTTCTCACAATAAATTTTTTGATGTCTTCCAATGAAGAATACAAGCCTATTTATAGGCATTAATACAAGCACACAAACATGGATACACATAGAAAATACATAAGCTAGGTTGGCACACATGGATATAGGTTGGCACACATGGGTGGTTGGCACACAAAGATATGGTGAAACATATGAAAAATAATTAGAATGGAGGGTTGGCATTGGTTGGCATGCATGTCTTGTGTGTTCAATGAGATTGCATGTTGGTTGGCATCATGTCTTGTATGTTCAATGAGATTGCATCTTGGTTGGCATCATGTCTTGTATGTTCAATGAGATTGCATCTTGGTTGGCATCATGTCTTGTATGTTCAATGACAAAGACACTCCTGTGTCAATTACCTATTCATGTACTTAATTAATTCATGAACAATCTAGAATCACTTTGGTTTAGTTGCTAACAAGGCCTCCCGTAAACCAAATTTATTCTTCACAATGTCATAAAACTTTTTGATCTTCCAATTCCTTCAAACGCAAGAAACACTTTTGTCATCTCCATTGATGTATATGGCACAAATGCTTGAAGTTTTCATAATTTGTTCTTCTTGATCTTGCTTACTAGCTCCTCACATTTTGCATGCTTCATAAACTTCTTGTGTCGCTTCTCCATTTTATTATTTACAAACTCCCTTTGATCGAAATACTTCTCGATGTTTACCCATTCTATGTCTTCCACAAAATTCATCACTTTAAATCCCAAATCATTACTTTTGATACTCAAAATATTTTTCTCATGCTCCTCCAAATTTTCAAACTCTTTCTTTTCATCCTTTTCATGTTGATCAAGCTTATGATCTACTTCTTGTGAATTAGTATTCGAGTCACTCAATTCTCTTTTGGTGAGAGATTGTTTTTTAATATGATACTCATTTGTTTCTACCAAATATCCCTCCAAATTTGACTTCTCATATATACGTGTATCTTTTTCTAATGAACCCATTTGGAACCCACTTCCATGACTAAATGCATCATTTGACTCTTTTGGAATTTTCAAATATTGGGAGGGAGGCTTCAGCTTAATGCCATATTCCTTGTCTTCATCAAAATTCTCTTCTTCTATTTTCTCAATTTCGACAATTTCTTCAACGCTTTCTTTTTCTTCCTCTTTCTCAAAATCAAAATTCTCTTCTTCTATTTTCTCAACTTCGACAATTTCTTCAACGCTTTCTTTTTCTTCCTCTTTCTCAAAAGATGCTTCAATTATTATGTCTTCAAATTCTTTATTTTCGTCATGATTTATTTCTTTTGCTTCCCGACGTATGTCTTCAAAGTATTCGTTTTTATTTTCTTCTTCTTCAACTTCATCAATTAATTCTACAAGTTTCTCATCTTCTTCCAAAACCCAAGACTCTTTAGGTAACGATGAACCTTTATAATTATTGCAAATAAATTCAATTTCATTCCATAACTGAGGTAGAGAATAAAAACTCGAAACATGTTTCCAAATTTCTTCATGCATTACTCCTTGCAAAATCTTCCTTGTTCTTTTTTCTTTAATTTCTCAAACCTTTTCCGAAATACACTTTTCTGGATTTGCAATTACATCTTGCCATAAATTGCAACCATCAAGAAATACTCGAATCCTTATACTCCAAACGTTGTAATTTGTGAACACTAATTTGGCACCAAACCTAGGAAAAATCATTTTTCTATAATTTATCTTTCCAAAACGCTATCAATATGACGACCTTTGTGACGTGCTTCAACTCACAAACTTCTTCTTCAATTTTTTCTCAACTAGCACTTTTGCTAGATTGCGGTCCGGAGCTCTAACGTGCACACTTTGCACTCGCCCAGCGGAGCAATTCAATAGCACCAAGTCACCTTTCTTGGGTCGTCGATTTTGCCTTTGCCACTTTGGTTTTAACCTTCTCTAAACCTTCGAATTAACCTTGGCCCTGATACCGCTTTGTTGAAAATATATGGAAGAGGATAAATTATAGTGGAAGTGAAATATAACTTTGGAGAATATAAGAACACTTTGATTTCACTTACTTGAAATGATCCAAGTACATGACTATTTATACTACTCATAGGATACTTCTAGAGCTACCATAATAATTACTACATGACCAAATTCATGTACATGAACCTAACTATTACATGTTCCAAGATATTTTCAAATACATTCATGTATCATGTATATTACCTATTCATGTACTTAATTAATTCATGAACAATCTAGAATCAATTTGGTTTAGTTGCTAACACAGGCTTTGTCAGACAAGTTAAACATGTCAAACTCAGAACTGGGTACATTTGAGGAAGCAGTTTCAAGCCTTGTAAGATGATGTTCTCTTCCAACTTTTTTCTTTACATTGAAATTGATAATTGACATGGTTATTTTATTTCCAGAGGTTGTTTGGATGAATCTAAGTTGCACAATGAGAAACTGGAAAGCTCTATCAATATGTTGGTTGAAGAAAAGGAAGAGTTGGCAATGGTAGCTGAGTGTTGGCATATATCTTAAAAGAAAATATTTGTTTTTCTCATCTATGGTCTGATTGTTGGAGTATATTTTGTTTCAGCAACTTACGGACGCTCTCTTGGCAATGGAGGAGGAAAAGGCAATATGGTCTGCTATAGAGAAAACTTCGATTCAAGCTGTTGAGGAGAAATCAAATTCATACAGTGCCAAGATTTCCTTCTTATCAAGTGAAATGTAACAGGTATTATTTTTTAAATTATTGCCTGCAGTAATTGTTGAAGATCTACATTTTATTTCTCAGTTTGTGGACATCCAAAGAGCTCCTAGTTTTTCTTTTTTAGATGGTATTATCATAGAAGCAGGTCATATTATAAAGAAAAAATGATATCCTCCATATATAAATAGTAGCACTCAGACTTTTAGGCTCCATGGCACTACTATAGATGTCTGGAAGTTGAGGAAAGTAAGCCACGAAAAGAAAATGTTCTCTGCTTTAATTATTTGCTGTCTTAAAAATATCCTTCTACTATTAGCCTATGTAAGAAAATACACTATTTTTAAAATTGTTTTCTGCATATTTTGACAATGTCTATGTTAATCTGCAAGGTGAGAAATGAATTGGAGTCCTCTAGAGAAGAATGCAAGGTCCTCATGGAAAGGCTATTATTTTCTGAGAAAAATGCAGAATTGGAGAAGTGTCAGAGGTTCATCTTACCATATTCCCTTTCCTGCAAAGTATTTTATATTGGATGTCTTTATTCTCACATATATAGTTTTTGTGAATTTTTAATAAGTGTATCAATATGGTTTCATGAGGTGTAAATTCCAAGGGATTTTACGCATGAAATCCTTTACAAATAGTGCAAATTTATGTCTTTATTTAGTTATAGAACGCCATAAAACAAATCTTGATTGAGATCAATTGTCATCTTTTGATTCCAATTAATCATTGTCCTTGGTTTCTAAGCATCATTCTTCACCTCTTCCCAGACCAATGACTTATTCATAGTGGCTACCATCTGCAAGGTACATAATTTGTAACAAAAATCACATTGCATATGGACTTAAGTGATCAACTTCATCCAAATATTTGAGTATGTGGTTAGACTGGATGTTGATTAGTTGATAACTTGGTTAGACTTTTGGATTGTATGAACCGAAAGTATACAACTACTCCAATAATTGGAGGAATGATTACATGAACCGAGTAACTTTCCAGAAATTGGCATTTAAGCTGCTGGAGGAGTGATGTTATGAAATTTTGCACGTGACTTGGATTTTATATTCTCTGTCAAATTCTATCGTGTTTAGGAATCATGAGTGTTATGCTGTACAAAGTTATAAATCTCTCCATCAACTGTTATACACACACACACACCATTATATTTATGTCCTTTAATTTTTTGGATGGCCCCAAACAATGTCACTCTTTAATTTTCAATTATAGTACAAGTAACATTGCCATTTTATGCATTAACCTTACATTTACGGGGTCCATGAAGGATCCTGTTGACTCACCAATAATCATGTTCATTTAACTTATTTCAGTATGAAGGTAGGTGGATGAAGGGTATTGCATTAGTGAAATCCCAGTGAGGACATCTAAATGGGACAGGGGTTGTATCATTTCCCCAGTGGTCTTTCTGTTGTTTTATATACCGGGGAGAAAGGAAACATTCTATAAAACCTGAAAGAGATACTTAAAAGAATTCAAAATGAAAAAAAAAAAAAAAAAAAAAAAAGAAAAAGTAGAGAAGAAGCCTCTTTCTTTTGGAATATAAGATTTGTTTTTTGATTTGATATGGGCTACAGTATGAAGAAGTCTCAAGAGAACGAGAGATTAAGAGACGACCTAAAAGTAGCTGATGATCATAGTAGAAGATCTCAAGAGGCAAGTTCTTTACACTTTATCTTCAACTTGTTATTTTTGACTTTTGACACAATATAGCTACTGGTTCTTCCTTCAGATTCTCACCTCAAAACTGGAGATGGTTTCTTCAGAGCATCGTCATGCATGTGAGGAGGCAGAGAAGCTTCGGATGGAGTTAAGCGTTCTCATTAGAGAAAGAGAGGATTTGTCAACCCGTTTAAGGGCATTGGATGCAGGACCAGTTCTTTTAGATGACTTCCAGGTTTTATCTTGCTCCTGTATTAAGAACTTAATGAGATAATTTGATCTACATAATAAAGGAATTTATGCCATTGCTACTTGCCTTCAAATGGCACTACATATTGAGGATATATGGAGCTATTGATTTTGTTTGGTTGATTACACACACTCCAATGGCAGAATCTCAAAAACCAACTTCTTATCGTAAAATCAGAAAGGTATGGATTAAGGACTCAGATTGAAGGGCATCGAAGCTGTGAGGTTGAAGTGGAATATAGCAAGGAAAATAATGATGACAGGGTAGGTTGACTGGATTTATTTTTCCCACATCTGCAACTTTCTTGAGGGTAGCATGGTAATTTAGTTATTCTTACTCAGTTATTGAAGTCGAAAGCAGAGGTGGAGGAGTTGACTAAGAGGATTTCTTTCCTGGAAGCCGAGATGCACAAAGTAAGTGCCTATGTTGTTTAAGTTTGCGAGTATATTTTTGATTTGTCATCTCAGCTATGGAATTGGTGGTGAGTTCTTGAATCTAGCAAAGTTGTTTCAGGTATGTTTAGAATATGTAGATCTTGGAGTATAATTTATCTCTGCAAATTAAGTATTCAGTCATCACATTGGTTGGCAATTCATAGAAAAATTTTCATCGGAGGATGTAACATCAGCTGCTTTCTGAACCCTAAAGTTCATTAATTTACCTGCAAGAGAAACTATATACGGAATTTGTTGCATAGGAAGCTTGTATCAAAGGGTTACGTAGTGACATTAGGAGATATCTATAGCCTTAATTACGTCAAGTTTACTAACTTTGAAACTTTAAAAGCAATATAGAAATCATATCCAGCCATTTCATAGGATCTGCTGCGTTGCTTGAATCCAGTGTCCTGGCTGCTGCAATACATAAAGCTGCATGTTTTCTTTCAAAACCCTCTTTGATTGGTTGAAATTTTGTTCGGGATGAACAATTATCCTGGAGTACATATCTTACTCTTACATGTTTGTTCCAAGGGCACGAGTGATCTATATATTTCTTCTAAAACTCGTTGTACCAGTTTGGAATAATGGATTGGGCACGCCTCATGCTTTTCACCTTTGTTTTATAAATCTGCATATCTTACTCCTACATGTTTGTTTCAAGGGTAATGCAAGATCTATATATTTCTTCATCGACTTTTGTTTTTTGAGATCTTACATATGTTCATCCTTATGACCCCATCCAAATACGCTTTTCACTTTGTTGCATGCTTAAACAGAATGAAGTCAGCAACAAGAAGGAAAAGGCAAAGCTTAGAATGAGGCTTGGAGGGACACAAGGAAAGTTGGATGCATTTCGATTTAGACACAACGAGGCTGTGGACGAGTTGGATTTCATGAAAAGGCAATATGAAGCGGCTTCAGGAAAGTTGAAAGAGCAGTTGGCTTCATATGGCATTGAGGTCCTTAACCTCAAGAAGCAGCTTGCTACTGAAAAGGGACTATGATCGAGAACAACCGCGCACTATTTTTATGTTCACAAATGTGAAAAACATATTTCTGTTATAGGGTGGAGATTCACTTATCTGTAAATTAAAATCTACCGGCAAAAACGATTTTTGTAGCCATGTTTAAATGAGTAAATCAATTCTGTTAATATGAAAAACAATTGTGTTTATTGGAACTCGGTAAATTTGTTGCCCGTGTTCTAACATGAGATCATTTTTAAATCATTGTGGGATACAAAGGTATTTTCGTTGCCACACAACCCATTTTCCTATTTTTCGTGGCCACCATTTGAATCGCAACTCATTGTCTTGTTCTATTTTTTGTTATGAAGCTTTGGCATATACTTTCATACTCCTTGTCACAGTGAATTGGCAAAAACAATGGATTAGTTGTGGGGCTTAATATAAATTGATATAAAGGATGGGCCTTCTTTTCAATTTTATGTAAGGGCTTATTGGTTCAGATCTCATCAGTTATCAATGTAATAGGGATGCAATTCCTCTTTTATTTTTTATTTTTTCTTTTCCCTTATGATTTTGAGTTTGTATTATTTCTCCCTCTCTTTAACAAAAGAGTTTCATCTGTCAAAAGAGTTACATTGGTACTTACACAAAAAACTTGAATTTCTTGGGGCTAGTTCATGAGTTTTCTCAACAGTCTCTTTACTAGCTTTAGAAACAAAAAATAGTTAACAAGGTTCACTGAAACAGAAGGCTCGAGTTGGATTCGCACTTTAGAACACGACACAGTTCAATACACACCACCCTGTTCAAACTTTAAACTTGAAATAATCAACGCCTTTCATTACCATAAGAGTAACAGAAAAAACAAACTAAATTCAGTAGGGGTCAAAAGTCAAAAGCTAATTTATCCCTTTTTTGAACCGCCTTCAATAATTCATATTACAACTGTCATAAACATTACAATAAATTTAAAACATAAGAAAATAAAACTTGCATGCGTATTGTGTATGCCACTACTTCGAGTCCTCCATTTACTAAAAGGCAGCCTTGACGTTTACAAAATTTTCCACTTTTTCTCCAAAGCATTGGTGATCCTTGAAATACAGTATGCTGCACTCAATGGGTAACCAGAAACTGCAGAAGCGAGGTAGAACTAATTAGCTAAAGAAAGGTCAAGCTCGTAAGAGAATGCAAACAGACAAAAAAAAATTCATACATGCAAAGATTAACATCCATTAAAATAAAATAAAATAAAACCAATGATTATTTGCACATTACCCTTAAGACTTTACGAGTGCTTGCACAAATTACCACCTTGAGGTTTCAATCAAAGTGCATCGATTGCATTTAAATGACTTGCATGAGAGACCAGAAGACTTCAAAATTGCATTGTTATGCCACCTAGCCTCTTAACAGAAACTAGAACCGTACATATTTACGTGATAACTTTTTAGTCTTGATGGGAGTTATGTGCTAACATACTACCTCGAAGGGTAAACTTCAATTTTAAAAAATGTGTTCTTGTGGTAGGCACCATCTATGGTTGCAATTTTAAGTTTTTAACTGAAAACCACAATGCATTCATGTTCTGTATCCCAATGAGATAGAGCAATTTACCAAGTAATTAATCTACAATAGGTTGTCTTATGGGAAAAAACTGTGATAGATGGACGTTGAGTAAAGGCAATCAGTTGCGGTTGAAGAATTCATTTGGGTTCTAAAAATTCACATTATATTGAAGCATAAAAAGCCATGTCCTGATGTCCATGTATAAAAAGTAACCCCTCTCGGCAGAAGGGGTCAACTTTTACAGACCAAAAACAACATTAAACCCCACCACAAATGTAAAGAAAGAGAAGTGCTGGAATAACATTTTGAGTTCGGAATTATTTATAGTTTGTTAAACTTGGACACCATTGAGAATGTTCACTCAACCTTTCTTTTACTCCTAGTTTCCACCCTAATGTCATATTAACTGAATGATGAGTAGGTTTTAAAAATGTTCAACTAAACAGTTTTTTGCATCATTGCACATTAGTAGAACTTTTGATTTGTGCTTCCAACTCTTTCCAAATTCTTGCATTACATTCATTTTCTTACTAATATTCCAAACACTTTCTCCTTCGGTTTCAAAATCAACTAGAAGAGCACTCCAAAATATAAATATGATTGCTTTTCAAAAGGATGTAAGACTTATAATCCAGACTAAAATTTATAGATGTATCCTACATCCTTTGCATTCTTCCAAATTGGAGACAAGAATCTAGGAACCATTTGCAGTTAAAATATAGAACTCACAGACTTGTTAAAATAAGATAAAATAATAAAACAAAAGGTAGTAATTGATACTTTAGAACTTGTGTAGCCTATTTCTGAACCTGAATGGATATAAAATGGGTTTTGACAAAAGATGGTTTAATTTGGCTTCTATTTCACGGTTTGGCTTTGGCTTTGGCTTTGGACAAGGCTGACAGAGATCTTCCATTGTCGACAGTTAATATAAATATTATATGAATTTTGAACTAGTCTCCATTTATTACCAGTTACAAATTCATTTTGAAATAACATATATTCAGTAAAAAAAAATCTCTTTCAAAATCTGCAGAGGTACGCTTCAACTCTTTAAGCAAGCAAACAATGCACTTATTTTTCTTAACTAAGAGCATATGGAGCTAACACAAACAAAACCAGCACCATTTAGACAAGTTAATGTTACAGACAAACAAACAAACCTGTTAAATATACATTCCTACTGATACAAGAGTTCTAATTTCTTTTAAGTACATATTACGAGGCAAATCAGAATCAGCTTACTTGATATGAAATCATCTACAAACTCCTTTTCAATTTTCCCATGGGCCATTGCACCAACCTGTACATGCATAGGATAAGTAAGATATGTGTTTCCATCAGAAAAAAAAAATATATATATATATATATATATGTATATATATATATATATATGTGCATTACATTTCAGCATACCACAAATACAAGATTCACATCATCGCTAACAGCATTAACATAGTCCCCGGTGTCAACCAACTTTTCAGAACTATGCGAGAAGCCTGATATGAAAGAAACAATTGACCAGTTCTGATAAAACATTATTAAGATGGGAAGAATTCAAAAAGAGTTGCTCACCTATTCTGCGAGAGTTTATAGGCAAATACTGGGATACAGGGTTCTTGATCACGCGCAAAAGTTTTTCACGCTTACCAACAGCAGATATGCTAAGTTTTTGTAGCAATTGTACTGCAGCGAATATAAAAAAGTTAGAATGCAAGAGAAAAGTAAAATAAGTATCTCGAAGTAATTGGCAGGCGTAATCAGTTGAACTTACAAATGATACCGGAGAATCGCTTATACGTCCTTGGTATACGAACATGTGGTTTAACTTCAAAAAGAACACCCTTCTCTGTTCTCACATATAATGCCTGTAACCTCCCAGCTTTATTTAGTGGGCTATCTAAAATCATCAGCATAGCCTGCCATACAAAAATATTAGAGTGTTTATGGATCAGATAACAAGTTTCTATATATTAACTAAACACAAGGAACCATAACCCAACTACATTCAAGCATAGAAAAAATTGGCTAACTAGCAACAAAATATTTACAATACCATAAATTATGCTAGCTACACTTATCCTAATTTTAGCTGAAAACAAGCAAATGCAAAGCTAATTAAATTAAACCTTTAGTGAATACCAAATATTAATATTAAGCTAACTTTACCACAAAGTTAAGCAAGCAAATAGAGTTACTAACCTGATGAGAAATGTCAGGCCTATAATTGGCAGGGTTACGATTATTCCTTTTCAGAAAATTGGCATGGTCATCTGAGTTAAGTAGCTGATAAGTCTGTAAAAATTATAAAAATAATTATACAAATACACGGACACATTACAAGGGACACATCACAAGTTTCATTGATGAAAATCCTTTAAAAAAATTTTAAAGAAAAAAAAAATGAATTCTTTAACAGTTTATAGATACGAACCTTGCCAACTTTAGCAACTTCTAAAGAAGCCTTTTCAAGAATGAAAATAACACCAGGCTTTTTAGTGTTCTGATCGAAGAGGGTAATTGGGATGCCAGCTAGTTCATTCGCAACATGTTCTGCTTTCTCCTCATCCTCATCTTCATCATCATTTTCTTCTGCATTGGCTTTTTTGGCTGATTTTTCTTCATCTTCTTCTTCAACAAATTGTTCTTCTTCTTCCTCATGTGGCTCTTCTCTATCGTACTTTTCATGTCTCTTCTTTCTCTTTCGCCCTTTGACAACATAAGGCCGCACCATTTCTTGCTCTGTTCATTTTGCAGATTAAAATAAAAAGGCAGATTAAAATTAAAACTTGTGCGTGTGTATATATATAGAGAGAGAGAGAGAATGGGAGACAATACCTAATTACAACTTACAAGAAAGCCGGTGAGTGGAGGAACTAGAAGAGTGTGGGTGCAAGACAAGGAAGGAGAAACGAGTTTTAGGGCAACGCTGATTTTATCGCTCTTTATTTGGGTCGGGTGATCAGCTAGAATTATGGTTTCGGGTCGGGTGGTTGCTCACAGTCTTCCCCTCATCGCATTTTGAGTCAGGTGATGGGAATTTTGGTCAATTAAAGGAGTGGGTCAATTTGGCTAGGTTTCTTTGTATTGTTAACAAATTTTTACCAACTTTAGTTAAATACTAGCAAGTGAACTCGTGCGAGTGTGCCTGTTGTTTTAATATTAGTATATAAATTTATATAAAAAAATATGATTTTAAACCAAGGTTTTTAGACCCAGACCATTCATCGAACCGGAAAAAGTACCGGGTGGATGGATCACTGGTCAACCAGTGATCGAACCGTTACTGACCCAGCGACGTCATTAATATGTAATAAATAATAAATATATTAATTATTATTATATAATATATATAATATTTACTTATTTAGTAAATATGTAAAGTTAATCAATTTATCTACAAAAAAAAAAAACTAAACTTAATTGTACAATGTTTACTTTATACAATTCAAATAAATACTAAATCCATATGAAGAAAGATATTAAATCATGCTCATAAGTCATAACTCAAAAGTGATAAAATCAAACACAAGTGAACATAAACATCTCTAGGAAACATTCAAATTCGGAAATTCAACCACAAGTTCAAGTGTTTGATTAAATATGAAAGCCCATTCTTATTTAAGAGGCTTCTTCGCTACTCCTTGACAAATTTAAGAAGCCATGGCTTCCCAAACATCCAGACTCAGTCATGCAACCCAAACATTTTCATACAATATTATTTTTTCTTGTGTATGTAGAAATCAGTATTATATATATACTAGTATACTCCAAGTAAGGAGAAAACAAGAATTCTCACAAACATGGTATTAATTAAGGGGCTGTAAGACAACATATTAAAAACAAACAAAGTATATGTTGAAAAACAAACAAGAACACAACTAAAACAACTAATTCTAGACCCATAGGTTCATAGTGGATTAAATAAAATAGCAAAATTATCATCATATCCAATATAAGAAGCCGGGGCGGGCATTTCGTCTAACAGATAGAGACCATATATAATTGCAACATGCCAAACCCTTGATATGTAACTGTAAGGTATGCTTATGGATGAACAGAAATTGCTTTAACTTAGTAACTTGATACATTGTATTCTGGGGCTTTGTTTATACTTACTTGAACAAACTGGTGCTGATATCTTTGTATTTTGGGGCGCAGCAGGGGCGCGAGTCGCGCGACTAGGCAGGGGGCAGCAGGGTTAGGGCACGGCTGTGGTCGCGAGCGACTGGCTGCGTGAGAGAGATTCGGGAGCAGCAGAGAAGAAGCAGAACGAACTGAAGGCTAGGCCCTAATTTTATTTTATTTTTAATTTAAGCAAGGAAGGAACGGTCTAACTCGCGAATAGGTCACAGGTTAGCTGGATTAAGCGGTTCAACCCTTAGTTCGATGTTTGAGCGGATTTTGGCTTAAAATAGATCACTGGTCCAAATCAAACCAGAAAGTCGACCGGTTTTAATTTTTATAACTATGCTTTTCATGTCTCCTCTTTCTCTTTCGCCTTTTGACAACATAAGACAGCATTCGTTTTTCAAATTAAAATTAAAACTTGTGCGTGTATACATATATAGAGAGAGAGAGAAAATGAAAGGCAATACCTAATTACAAGTTACAAGGAAGTCAGTGAGTGGAGGAACCAGAAGAATGTTGGTGTAAGACAGGGAAGGAGAAACAATTTTTAGGGTAACGCTGATTTTATCGCTCTTTATTCGGGTCGGGTAATCAGTTATAATTATGGTTTTGAGTCGGGTGGTTGCTCACAGTCTTCCCCTCATCGCATTTTGAGTCGGGTGATAGGAATTTTGGTCAATTAAAGGAGTGGGTCAATTTGACTAGGTTTCTTTGTATTGTTAACAAATTTTCACCAACTTTAGTTAAATATTAGTAAGTGAACTAGTGTGCCCGTTGTTTTAAATTTAGATAAAAATTATTATTTTAAAATTTTAAATATGTGTAATATAAATGAAAATATACAATTATTCATATGTTGTTCTTGCTTGTTTTTGTTTTATAGTACTATAAAATTTTGTCAAATGAAATAATAATTTGTATTATTTAATACATCATAATTTTGTCAAATAGAATAATAATGTACATTATTTGATGTGTGCATACAGAGACAGGGGTAGTTTAATTGTGTTTATAGGATATTTTTGGTCTCTCGATTCTAACTAATTAATCAATCATTTCTTTCTTAAATTATTATAACCTAATCTCCGATAAAATAATGGATTTTACATTTCTTAGAAGAACAAATTAACGAATGAATTTATGTACCAACCGAGTCAACTCACCGAGTTTTAAAATTTATGAATGAATGAATGAATTCATGTATCAACCGAATTAACTCACTGAGTTTTCAAATTAAAATTTAATAAAATATCGTGCTTTCAAATATAGGGATTAACTGAATTGTTTTGCATGTTATAGTTTGGGGGATTACATATTTAGGTATATTTTTTAGTTATTTATTTTAAATACAAACATTAAATATAATATTGAATTATTTAATTTTGATGTTTGCATTTTTGACTTAACATATTTAAAGAGAGTTAGGTGAATATTTGTTTCAAGTTGAGAAAGAACTGTTTTACAAATATATATATATATATATATATATATATATGTATGTAGGAACTTATTCATAATAATCGGTTGCTATGAACACTATTTTAGTAACCACATCTTACATCGTCCATCATGATATCCAAAGGCTGAGATTGAATTGAATTTGGACGTTGCCGACTTGCCGCTACTCCTTCTAGCGTTAGGTATATTCTTTCTAGCGGTCCAAAAAATTACAAATATACCCTCCATTTAAGTTATCACTGTCGATAGGGATGACTAAAAAATGAATAAAACCGAATTACCGAACATAACAAAAAAAATTTAACCGAATTATTTCGATTATTCGATTTTTTTTTCTAATTTCGGTTATATTCAATTTCTTGTTCGATTATAAAAATTAGGCTATTCAGATATCGAAGAACCGAACTTATTAATTTAATTAAAAATAATAATTTTATACTTTTATGTATTCGCAGAAGTCTGCCTTTAGCCCCTAATTTCCTTTTGCCAAATCCCAGTCTCATCTCTCTCAGCCTCTTAGCCTCTCCCCGTCTCAGTTTCTGGCCTCCGCCTCTCACTTCTTAAAGCGGCACAGAAAGGTGTTGAGGGACAACATCCAGGGCATCACCAAGCTAGCAATTCGTCGATTGGCCAGGCGTGAAGGTGTCAAGCAAATCAGCGGTCTGATCTATGAGGAGACTCGTGGAGTCCTCAAGGTTTTCTTGGAAAATGTAATCCGTGATGCTATCAAATACACTGAGCATGATCGCCGGAAAACTGTCACTTCGATGGATGTGGTTTATGCCCTCAAGCGCCAAGGACTCTCTACAGTTTTGGTGGTTAATTTCAAGGGGGAGATCTAGTAATATTTCTCTTTGTTTTTTTTTCATTTTACCCAATTTTTTGTGCTCTACTGAAATACTTGTGATTTTAGAGTTGGTAGTTACCAGATATGTACTTTTGTTCAATGCATGCCTAAGTTTAGTTTTCTGCTTTAATGGTGCTTTGTTTTGGGTTATCACAGTAAAATTCAACCGAAATTTTCAATCCCATGGTCAAATATGTGGGGAAACCTTCATTTCGGTTATTAACCGAATAATGGAATAGTAAATTCGGTAATTCGGTTAATAGTTCGAAAATTAAAAGTGTATTAATTTCGGTTTAAGGTTATAACTGAATAAGCTATTCGGTTCAGTTATAACCGAATTGTCCCTAACTACCGCAGGTTATACACACGCACAAGTTTTATTTTATGCATATTGTAAATAGAAGAAATCACAATATGACAAGGTGGGGCGTGGGGGGAGGGGAGGGGAGGGGCGGGCGGGGAGAGAGGGGAGGGAAGAAGAAGAGGCTTTGCCCTTCTATTTTTTATTATAGGGTTAAATTTGTAAAATCATCTTATTCGGACATTTTAAAAAAATAATTATCAAACGTCATTTTTTCATTCAGATACAATTCTATTCAGATGCTATATATTATTCAGATGTCTAAACTGTTCAAATCTTAACAACCAATTTTATCAAACACCACCTTAATGTAAAACACCCATGCGATACATAAAAATAGAAAAACTTAGTTGCTCTCTAGATTTAAAAAGGTTATTCAACACGTTAGCATCTTCAAATGCACATCTCTTCTGTCGTCATGTAAAAAATTAAAGACCTGTTGTACACTTGCACTCTAATCTCTCCACATCATCTCCAAAAATTCTTAGTCATGTTGCTTCACTGATAGAGGAGGTTAAAGATAAGAGTCCTTGTAAAAGTTGGAAGTCTTTGTAATTGTGTATTATTTTTTCCCTTTTATTGTGTTTAATTGTTGGACATTTTATAAAATAGTAATGAACATATTTGAATATATTTGTTGGGTTGTGTTTGGGGAGGCTGATCTCTGAATCAAGCGGGCGGGCGGGCACTGGTATCCATCACAGGAAGCTATAAGCTCTAACTTTTAGAAAGAAAAGGAGGCTATATATCTTTAGAGGAAGCTAGGGATTTGGGAATATTCTGGGCTTGATATGGATCAAGAGGAGTTTGTTACTGAAATCTTCAAAATTAGATATTGTTACTATATATACAATACTGATAGTGGAATGGGGGGAGGTGGGGGAGGGGGCGGTAGGGGGACAATGCTGGCGGGAGGGAGGGAGGGAGGGGGTGGAGCGGGAGGAAGGGGCAAGCGGGGAGGGGGAGGGGCGGGAGGAGGGGATGGGGAGGGGGTGGGGCGGGAGGAGGGGGCAGGTGGGGTGTGGGGGGGAGGGGAGGGGAGGGGAGTGGCAGGCGGGGAGAGAGGGGAGGGAAGAAGAAGAGGCTTTGTCCTTCTTTTTTTTATTATAGGGTTAAATTTGTAAAATCTTCTTATTCAGACATTTTAAAAAAATAATTATCAAACGCCATTTTTTCATTCACATACAATTCTATTCAGATGCTCTATATTATTCAGATGTCTAAACTGTTCAAATCTTAACAACCAATTTTATCAAACACCACCTTAATGTAAAACACCCAAGCGATACATAAAAATAGAAAAACTTAGTTGCTCTCTAGATTTAAAAAGGTTATTCAACACGTTAGCATCTTCAAATGCACATCTCTTCTGTCGTCGTGTAAAAAATTAAAGACCTGTTGTACACTTGCACTCTAATCTCTCCACATCATCTCCAAAAATTCTTACTCATGTTGCTTCACTGATAGAGGAGGTTAAAGATAAGAGTCCTTGTAAAAGTTGGAAGTCTTTGTAATTGTGTATTATTTTTTCCCTTTTATTGTGTTTAATTGTTGGACATTTTATAAATTAGTAATGAACATATTTGAATATGTTTGTTGGGTTGTGTTTGGGGAGGCTGATCTCTGAATCAAGCGGGCGGGCGGGCACAGGTATCCATCACAGGAAGCTATAAGCTCTAACTTTTAGAAAGAAAAGGAGGCTATATATCTTTAGAGGAAGCTAGGGATTTGGGAATATTCTGGGCTTGATATGGATCAAGAGGAGTTTGTTACTGAAATCTTCAAAATTAGATATTGTTACTATATATACAATACTGATAGTGGAATGGGGGGAGGTGGGGGAGGGGGCGGTAGGGGGACAATGCTGGCGGGAGGGAGGGAGGGAGGGGGTGGAGCGGGAGGAAGGGGCAAGCGGGGAGGGGGAGGGGGAGGGGCGGGAGGAGGGGATGGGGAGGGGGTGGGGGTGGGGCGGGAGGAGGGGGCAGGTGGGGTGTGGGGGGGAGGGGAGGGGAGGGGAGTGGCAGGCGGGGAGAGAGGGGAGGGAAGAAGAAGAGGCTTTGTCCTTCTTTTTTTTATTATAGGGTTAAATTTGTAAAATCTTCTTATTCAGACATTTTAAAAAAATAATTATCAAACGCCATTTTTTCATTCACATACAATTCTATTCAGATGCTCTATATTATTCAGATGTCTAAACTGTTCAGATCTTAACAACCAATTTTATCAAACACCACCTTAATGTAAAACACCCAAGCGATACATAAAAATAGAAAAACTTAGTTGCTCTCTAGATTTAAAAAGGTTATTCAACACGTTAGCATCTTCAAATGCACATCTCTTCTGTCGTCGTGTAAAAAATTAAAGACCTGTTGTACACTTGCACTCTAATCTCTCCACATCATCTCCAAAAATTCTTACTCATGTTGCTTCACTGATAAAGGAGGTTAAAGATAAGAGTCCTTGTAAAAGTTGGAAGTCTTTGTAATTGTGTATTATTTTTTCCCTTTTATTGTGTTTAATTGTTGGACATTTTATAAATTAGTAATGAACATATTTGAATATGTTTGTTGGGTTGTGTTTGGGGAGGCTGATCTCTGAATCAAGCGGGCGGGCGGGCACTGGTATCCATCACAGGAAGCTATAAGCTCTAACTTTTAGAAAGAAAAGGAGGCTATATATCTTTAGAGGAAGCTAGGGATTTGGGAATATTCTGGGCTTGATATGGATCAATAGGAGTTTGTTACTGAAATCTTCAAATTTAGATATTGTTACTATATATACAATACTGATAGTGGAATGGGGGGAGGTGGGGGAGGGGGCGGTAGGGGGACAATGCTGGCAGGAGGGAGGGAGGGAGGGGGTGGAGCGGGAGGAAGGGGCAAGCGGGGAGGGGGAGGGGGAGGGGCGGGAGGAGGGGATGGGGAGGGGGTGGGGGTGGGGCGGGAGGAGGGGGCGGGTGGGGGTGTGGGGGGGAGGGGAGGGGAGGGGAGTGGCAGGCGGGGAGAGAGGGGAGGGAAGAAGAAGAGGCTTTGTCCTTCTTTTTTTTATTATAGGGTTAAATTTGTAAAATCTTCTTATTCAGACATTTTAAAAAAATAATTATCAAACGCCATTTTTTCATTCACATACAATTCTATTCAGATGCTCTATATTATTCAGATGTCTAAACTGTTCAGATCTTAACAACCAATTTTATCAAACACCACCTTAATGTAAAACACCCAAGCGATACATAAAAATAGAAAAACTTAGTTGCTCTCTAGATTTAAAAAGGTTATTCAACATGTTAGCATCTTCAAATGCACATCTCTTCTGTCGTCGTGTAAAAAATTAAAGACCTGTTGTACACTTGCACTCTAATCTCTCCACATCATCTCCAAAAATTCTTACTCATGTTGCTTCACTGATAGAGGAGGTTAAAGATAAGAGTCCTTGTAAAAGTTGGAAGTCTTTGTAATTGTGTATTATTTTTTCCCTTTTATTGTGTTTAATTGTTGGACATTTTATAAATTAGTAATGAACATATTTGAATATGTTTGTTGGGTTGTGTTTGGGGAGGCTGATCTCTGAAGCAAGCGGGCGTGCGGGCACTGGTATCCATCACAGGAAGCTATAAGCTCTAACTTTTAGAAAGAAAAGGAGGCTATATATCTTTAGAGGAAGCTAGGGATTTGGGAATATTCTGGGCTTGATATGGATCAATAGGAGTTTGTTACTGAAATCTTCAAATTTAGATATTGTTACTATATATACAATACTGATAGTGGAATGGGGGGAGGTGGGGGAGGGGGCGGTAGGGGGACAATGCTGGCAGGAGGGAGGGAGGGAGGGAGGGATGGGTAGAGCGGGAGGAAGGGGCAAGCGTGGAGGGGGAGGGGTGGGAGGGGGAGGGGGTGGGGGTGGGGCGGGAGGAGGGGGCAGGTGGGGTGTGGGGGGGAGGGGAGGGGAGTGGTAGGCGGGGAGAGAGGGGAGGGAAGAAGAAGAGGCTTTTTCTTTCTTTTTTTTTATTATAGGGTTAAATTTTTAAAATCATCTTATTCAGACATTTTTAAAAAAATAATTATCAAACGTTATTTTTTCATTCAGATATAATTCTATTCAGATGCTCTATATTATTCAAATGTCTAAAGTGTTCAGATCTTAACAACCAATTTTATCAAACACCACATTAATGTAAAACACCCATGCGATACATAAAAATAGAAAAACCTAGTTGCTCTCTAGATTTAAAAAGGTTATTCAACACGTTAGCATCTTCAAATGCACATCTCTTCTGTCGTCATGTAAAAAATTAAAGACTTGTTGTACACTTGCACTCTAATATCTCCACATCATCTCCAAAAATTCTTAGTCATGTTGTTTCACTGATAGAGGAGGTTACAGATAAGAGTCCTTGTAAAAGTTGGAAGTCTTTGTAATTGTGTATTATTTTTTCCCTTTTATTATGTTTAATTGTTGGACATTTTATAAATTAGTAATGAACATATTTGAATATGTTTGTTGGGTTGTGTTTGGGGAGGCAGATCTCTGAAGCAAGCGGGTGGGCGGGCACTGGTATCCATCACAGGAAGCTATAAGCTCTAACTTTTAGAAAGAAAAGGAGGCTATATTTCTTTAGAGGAAGCTAGGGATTTGGGAATATTCTGGGCTTGATATGGAGCAAGAGGAGTTTGTTACTGAAATCTTCAAAGTTAGATATTGTTACTATATATACAAGACTGATAGTAGAATGGGGGGCGGCAGGGGGACAGGGCAGGCGGGAGGGCGGGGAGGGGTGGGGGGGGCGGGGGTGGGGGTGGGGCAGGAGGAGGGGCAGGAGGGGTGTGGGGGGAAGGGAAGAGAGTGGCAGGCGGGGAGAGAGGGGAGGGAAGAAGAAGAGGCTTTGTCCTTCTTCTTTTTTATTATAAGGTTAAATTTGTAAAATCATCTTATTCAGACATTTTAAAAAAATAATTATCAAACGTCATTTTTTCATTCAGATACAATTCTATTCAGATGCTCTATATTATTCAAATGTCTAAACTGTTCATATCTTAACAACCAATTTTATCAAACAACACCTTAATGTAAAACACCCAAGCGATACATAAAAATAGAAAAACTTAGTTGCTCTCTAGATTTAAAAAGGTTATTCAACACGTTAGCATCTTCAAATGCACATCTCTTCTGTCGTCATGTAAAAAATTAAAGACCTGTTGTACACTTGCACTCTAATCTCTCCACATCATCTCCAAAAATTCTTAGTCATGTTGCTTCACTGATAGAGGAGGTTAAAGATAAGAGTCCTTGTAAAAGTTGGAAGTCTTTGTAATTGTGTATTATTTTTTTCCCTTTAATTGTGTTTAATTGTTGGACATTTTATAAATTAGTAATGAACATATTTGAATATGTTTGTTGGGTTGTGTTTGGGGAGGCAGATCTCTGAAGCAAGCGGGCGGGCGGGCACTGGTATCCATCACAGGAAGTTATAAGCTCTAACTTTTAGAAAAAAAAGGAGGCTATATATCTTTAGAGAAAGCTAGGGATTTGGGAATATTATGGGCTTGATATGGATCAAGAGGAGTTTGTTACTGAAATCTTCAAAGTTAGATACTGTTACTATATATACAAGACTGATAGTGGAATGGGGGGGCGGCAGGGGGACAGGGGGACAGGGCAGGCGGGAGGGAGGGAGGGAGGAGGGGGACGGCGGGTGGCGGGGATGGGTGGGAGGGGGAGGGGAGGGGAGTGGCAGGCGGGGAGAGAGGGGAGGGAAGAAGAAAAGGCTTTGTCCTTCTTTTTTTTATTATAGGGTTAATTTTGTAAAATCATCTTATTCAGACATTTTAAAAAAATAATTATCAAACACTATTTTTTTATTCAGATACAATTCTATTCAGATGCTCTATATTATTCAGATGTCTAAACTGTTCAGATCTTAACAACCAATTTTATCAAACACCACCTTAATGTAAAACACCCATGCGATACATAAAAATAGAAAAACTTAGTTGCTCTCTAGATTTAAAAAGGTTATTCAACACTTTAGCATCTTCAAATGCACATCTCTTCTGTCGTTATGTAAAAAATTAAAGACCTGTTGTACACTTGCACTCTAATCTCTCCACATCATCTCCAAAAATTCTTAGTCATGTTGCTTCATTGATAGAGGAGGTTATAGATAAGAGTCCTTGTAAAAGTTGGAAGTCTTTGTAATTGTGTATTATTTTTTCCCTTTTATTGTGTTTAATTGTTGGACATTTTATAAATTAGTAATGAACATATTTGAATATGTTTGTTGGGTTGTTTTTGGGGAGGCAGATCTCTGAAGCAAGCAGGCGGGCGGGCGGGCACTGGTATCCATCACAGGAAACTATAAGCTCTAACTTTTAGAAAAAAAAGGAGGCTATATATCTTTAGAGGAAGCTAGAGATTTGGGAATATTCTAGGTTTGATCTGGATCAAGAAGTGTTTGTTACTGAAATCTTCAAAGTTAGATACCGTTACTATATATACAAGACTGATAGTGGAATGGGGGGGAGGTGGGGGAGGTGGGGGAGGGGGGCCGCAGGGGGACAGTTCAGGGGGGAGGGGTGGAGGGAGGGGGCAGGTGGGGTGTGGGGGGGAGGGGAGTGGAGTGGAGTGGCAGGCGGGGAGAGAGGGGAGGGAAGAAGAAGAGGCTTTGTCCTTCTTTTTTTTTATTATAGGGTTAAATTTGTAAAATCATCTTATTCAGACATTTTTAAAAAATAATTATCAAACGCTATTTTTTCATTCAGATAAAATTCTATTCAGATACTCTATATTATTCAGATGTCTAGATTGTTCAGATCTTAACAACCAATTTTATCAAACACCACCTTAATGTAAAACACCCATGCGATACATAAAAATAGAAAAACTTAGTTGCTCTCTAAATTTAAAAAGGTTATTCAACACGTTAGCATCTTCAAATGCACATCTCTTCTGTCGTCATGTAAAAAATTAAAGACGTGTTGTACACTTGCACTCTAATCTCTCCACATCATCTCCAAAAATTCTTACTCATGTTGCTTCACTGATAGAGGAGGTTACAGATAAGAGTCCTTGTAAAAGTTGGAAGTCTTTGTAATTGTGTATTATTTTTTCCCTTTTATTGTGTTTAATTGTTGGACATTTTATAAATTAGTAATGAACATATTTGAATATGTTTGTTGGGTTGTGTTTGGGGAGGCAGATCTCTGAAGCAAGCGGGCGGGCGGGCGGGCACTGGTATCCATCACAGGAAGCTATAAGCTCTAACTTTTAGAAAGAAAAGGAGGCTATATATCTTTAGAGGAAGCTAGGGATTTGGGAATATTCTGGGCTTGATCTGGATCAAGAGGAGTTTGTTACTGAAATCTTCAAAGTTAGATACTATTACTATATATACTAGACTGATAGTGGAATGGGGGGGCGGGAGGTGGGGGAGGGGGCGGCAGGGGGACAGGGCAGGCGGGAGGGAGGGAGTGAGGGAGGAGGGAGGACGGGGAGGGGGTGGGGCGGGAGGAAGGGGTAAGCGGGGAGGGGGAGGGGCGGGAGGATGTGGACGGCGGGGGGCGGGGATGGGTGGGAGGGGGAGGGGGTGGGGCGGGAGGAGGGGGGGGCAGGTGGGGTTTGGGGGGGGAGGGGAGGGGAGTGGCAGGCGGGGAGAGAGGGGAGGGAAGAAGAAGAGGCTTTGTCCTTTTTTTATTATAGGGTTAAATTTGTAAAATCATCTTATTTAGACATTTTAAAAAAATAATTATCAAACGCCATTTTTTAATTCAGATACAATTCTATTCAGATGATCTATATTATTCAGATGTCTAAATTGTTCAGATCTTAACAACCAATTTTATCAAACACCAGCTTAATGTAAAACACCCATGCGATACATAAAAATAGAAAAACTTAGTTACTCTCTAGATTTAAAAAGGTTATTCAACACGTTAGCATCTTCAAATGAACATCTCTTCTGTCGTCATGTAAAAAATTAAAGACCTGTTGTACACTTGCACTCTAATCTCTCCACATCATCTCCAAAAATTCTTTGTCATGTTGCTTCACTGGTAGAGGAGGTTACAGATAGAGTCCTTGTAAACGTTGGAAGTCTTTGTAATTGTGTATTATTTTTTTTCCTTTTATTGTGTTTAATTGTTGGACATTTTATAAATTAGTAATGAACATATTTGAATATGTTTGTTGGGTTGTGTTTGGGGAGGCAGATCTCTGAAGCAAGCAGGCGAGCGGGTGGGTGAGCAGGCGGGCACTGGTATCCATCCCAGGAAGCTAAGCTCTGACTTTCAGAAAGAAAAGGAGGCTATATATCTTTAGAGGAAGCTAGGGATTTGGGAATATTCTGGGCTTGATCTAGATCAAGAGGAGTTTGTTACTGAAATCTTCAAAGTTAGATAATGTTGCTATATATACAAGACTGATAGTGGAATGGAGCAGGGACAAACCATGGATACTGTTACTATTTGCACTGATGGAAGCTGGGCTCATGAAGGTTGCCAGCGGAATTGGATGGGTTTGGCAAAGTTCGACCTTTGCTCTTCATGCGGAAGCTTTGGCTTTACAGTTTACACCATGCACTGATCTGGGCTGTTCATAAGTCGTGAACTCTATACAGATGTAACAATTATTAATGCATGTTTCTTTTCTACCAAAAAAAGAAAAGAAAAAAATGCAAGAAAATGAGGTAAATAAAGGCTTAAGTGAATTTTTGATTTGATATTTTATCAAATTAGAAATCAAATAATTAATCTATACGAAAATGTACTACAAACACAATAAACATTTATGTTACAAAAATATTAATCAAGTTAGTAATAAACTAGAAAAACCCGGGCTTTGCATGGGCCAGAGAGTTAGTATATATCATCTAATGCAAAATGACCTATTTGGTCTGTGTCCTCATGGTTTAGTTTTATTTTAATACAATTTTTTTTCCAAAAATCTATTTACACTATTTTTTTGAGTATTACTTTAGTCCTCAAACGTTATCACCTCATAAAAAGTTGACGTGGTACTAAAAAAAGAAAAAAAAATGCGAGGTGTAAGTTTTTAACTCTAAATATGTGAAACTAAAGACAAAAATATCTTTTACGATTTAATTATCCTCAAATGGTTATTAATGTCCCTGAAAATCATGTCTCTTAGTTTAATTAATAGTTATAGTTAATTTGCAAAGGTTAAAATTTCATAAGTTTATTTTAATTTTTAAAATACCATTTTTACAATTAATAATGATTAAGTAGTTTTCATTATAGACTATTGCACTAACTAAAATAAAACAAAATTAATATCAATTTTGAGTGCTTTAAAATATTGCAAATTATCTAGAAAAAAAAATTAGATTCTTTTTTGAAATTAAAATATGGGTAAAAGACATTATTGTGCTTAATCTCATATGCATGTGATTCAAAGAATTACAACTCATTATTATTTTTTTTCAGTGTCATGTCATATTAATTTTAAAGAGGTGACTAAGTTAAAAATAAAAGTAATCCTCTAAAAAAAAGAGTAAAAGACATTATTATCCTTAATCTCATATGCATGCAATTAAAAAAATTACCTCTCCTTATTTTTTTTTTCTTTTTCAATGTCATGTCATAGTAATTAATTTTAATGAGGTGGTAGCGTTGAGAACTAAAGTAATATTCTAAAAAATAGGTTAGGGACATTTTTAAGGGAAAAAACGTACAGGAATTAAAATAAAATTAAACTATTAGTACAGGATCAAATGGATTATTTTGCCTATAAACCGATAATCAAAAACTTAGTATTATTGGGTTTTTGCTTTTTTCAACCTATTTATGAGGTTAGTCCGTTGCTACGAGTCTACCAAAGACTTAAACATCATAGGCGGTTCCATTTTGTGCATAATTTTTTGAGTATAATTTGTGTCTATATAGGTTCAAAGGTACAAAAAATTTAGAAGGGGGTTGAATAAAGTCTTTAAAAAATTATTAAAATTTTCAATTAATTAATCAAGTTAGGTAAGTATATGCAGCGAAATAAGTTACTTGAAAAACCACTTAAAGATTAACAAAAAAAATCCTTAGTTAAGAGTTTAGTGCAAAACTTAGAGTAAACCACACAAAAATAAATTGCAAAAATTAAATTATTGAAAGTAAAGAAAGATTTTTAAATGGTTCAGAGCACAAATGTCTCTTACTCCTCTTTTCTACTCCAAAAGTATGTATGATCCACTAAAAATGGGTGGTTATACAAACTACAGTTCACCAAGAACTATTACAGTGGAGATTCACACCACACAAAATTTGTAAGTTACTAAGACTGGTACAAAATGATCACTTAGATCAATACAAATCATTAAGAGAAATGAGTGTTTGAGGTATTGATAAGTTTGCAATGAAAGTACAACAGAATAACTTAGCAGCAGAAATAAATTTCTCAAACCGTAGAGTTGGAGGTGCTTTGAGCTTGTTCTTTTGAGAGCTTGAATTCGATTCGGTCAATAGTCTTCAAAGTTGTTATAGCAATCCTTTTATACCCTTGCTTGGAATTCTATCCGTTAGATTGTTACGGTTGCTCCATTTTCAAAGGGACACTGGTCAAATGTTAATCCCATATACATAAATTTTCAATCTCAATTAGAATTGTACAAAACTTATCTTTACAAATATATACTAATTGTCATCATCAAATCAAATAACTAGGATTAAATTAAAAATGCAAGCACTAAGTCATAGCATTACTGTTCTTGTGGATATGATAATTGTAATGGCACACAATTAAATTATAAAGAAAAGATTATCCTGTTAATGCCCGATTTTGTCCTCTCATCAAATAATGAGCAATAACCTGCACAGGAAACAAATAGTGACCATACAAAAAAGCTTGACAGCTTAGGCCTTCGGGGGACAATTTCGATGTGACAAGCAGTACAGGCCAAAAGCGTTAACGATTGAGGAAATAAAAGCTCTAGTGCTAAAATTAATTATGTGTAACTTTGGCTCATGACGTAGTCTTATATATAGTTACTCCCACTGCTTAGCAATAAGACACCCCAAGTCAATTGGGAATGGGAATCCAATCAGAGTTTCCATAAGAATCAAATCCTCGAATCATTAGATAAAATCTTCTTTCCTTAAAAATAGGAACCAAATAGGACAAGAAGTTAAAAGTCAACTAGACTTTGATCCTTCTAAAATACCAAGCCGCCACATAACTGTTTATCGTATCCTAGCCACGTGTCTTTATAAAGCCTTGGTCCGAGCCTAAATCTTAGTCATGGGACCAAATAATTGTACCAGCTCCTAAATCCATTTCATTTTACCTTTCTTTGAAACTACTTTTATTGATGCAGCCACCTTCCACTTCAAAATACAACCGACTCAAGAACAACATAAATCGATTGTTTCACGATCTTCCTTTTTCTTTCTCATTTTTTTCCCTAGATTAAGTTTCAATGACACAGGTGAAAGTAGTATGCACACAAACCAATCATATTTTATATGATGTAGCATATACTTTGTAATCTTATTCGGTTATTAAAGGCATTTTATATTATCTACATGGTGCTGTTATATTAAATGTGATAAACCCATAGTTTTGAGTAATGCTTTTAGAATCATGATGGGGATCATGCTAATGAGATCTAAATTCTAGATATCTCACAAACTTAAATTGTTCCTAATCGATGGATTACTAAAAAGGGGATTAGTGAATCCGGATAGATTAGTACATACATTGCTTGCTCTTATGAAGAGAATGATTGATCTCATAATCATTTGTGTGGAGACACTAAAACAAGTATGTAGGTGCTTATTAGAGAATAAGTTCACTGAACGTGGCTCGCTAAGGAGTACCTAATGGAGTTTTACTCGCCTGTCAATAGGAATTCCTCTAGTGATAGTAGTACAAGTGATCCTTGGACTTAAGATCATCATAGTATCTTGTGTATGATGAGTTATATTTTGACATGTCCCTTAAGACCTTTAGGGTATATCAAAGGGTATGATTGGGTATAATAAGTTATACATGGAGATAGGTGAATGATCAATAAAGAATCTACCACTTCTAGTAAAAGGAGAGAATGTCCTATGTGATTCGATAAATGACGACTCAGAAGTCTTTGGCCAAAGCAGAATGAAATTAGAAAGGAGTTTCTAATTTGCATTAATTAGAGTTGTGCATTTGAGAATCGAAATACATATAATTAAATAAAATAAGACTTGACAGTAATTCCATGTCTTATATTTAATTGGGACATTGTATGGTAGAAGGATTGAATTGTACGGTAACTATGCACTGAAAGGTTCTTTTATGATTAATGTTGAAATCTATATTATCTAGAAAGTCGTTGATCGCTAAGGGGGCTTACCCTTATTGTAGAATAAATATTATTTATTTAAATGAATTAAATAGTTTAATTTATTTATTTAAATAAGACTAGAATTGTTCTAATTGATTTATTCACAACCGGTTTAATATGGAGAACCTAAAGGGTCACACCGCAAAAGGAAAATATTTATTTAAGAAGTAAATGACATAATTATAATAATAAGTTAAGTGTATTTAATTTAGTCTATGGAGATAGAATAAATTAAATAGCTTAATATTTATTATTTAATATTTTAGAAATATTAAATATAAATTAATAAGAGGAGTCTTATTATTATTATTATTATTATTATTATTATTATTACTATTATTTAATTCCTAATAGGGATTGGGAATTAATTAATAGAAGTACTCTCACATGAATTCCTAATTGGATTAGGAGTTTAATTTAATTAAAGGAGTTTAATTAGAATAGAAACCCTAATCCTAAATAGTTTAGGGAAGGGTTTTCCTATATCTATAAATAAGAGAAGTCTTATCATAGATTAGGGTTACACACTCTTACATAAGAATTGTAGAGAGTACTTACAATTTCTATAGAGATAGAAACTAGGGTTTTGCCAACACCCATCTTCTTGAACAAGTATTATTCCTTGGTGGATCACCTCTAGAGGCCAAACACTTGGGTGGCTAACGTTGATCAAAGGAAGGAATTTAATCGGTGGAATTCAAGGAGAACGCGAAGGAATTGGAGGTGAACTTGTACCTGAGGAAGCTAGAATTCTACAAGGGTATAATTCTTATTCTCCATCTCTTTCGTTTAATTAATAATTGTGCATAAAGAAAGATCATGGTGATGGTTTGTATAAAATTTTAAAATCTGATTTTATCGCGCTTCCGCTTTATTAATGTAATTTGATTGCATGTTCGCGTTATACAAACCTAACAGTGGTATCAAGAGCCAAAATTTATGCGAATTATTAATTGTTTTGATTCGGTATATACATTGATATGTGTTTAGAACAATTTAATTGGGCATAATTGTTTGTGTAAAATTATTTTATTATTTTTTATTATTTTGATTTTATTTATTTTCAATTAAGATAAAAGGTTTATTTTAATTGGAATATGATTAAAATTAAAAGTTTTATTTTAACTTGGAATGTGATTCTACGTTAACTAGAATAAAGGAGTTTATTCATATATGGAATAGGATTCCATGTTTCCTAGAATAAAAGAGTTTATTCATATATGGAATAGGATTCCATGTTTCCTAGAATAAAGGAGTTTATTCACATATGGAATAGGATTTCATGTTTCCTTAAAAAATAAAGATGTTTATTTTGATAAGGAATAGGATTCAACATATTTTATTTTCCAAAAAAATTTTAAGTTAAAAATAAAGGTGTTTATTTTAAACTTGAAATTGGTTTCCATATTAATTAAAATAAAGGAGTTTATTTTGATTTGGAATTTGATTAAAATAAAGGAGTTTATTTTTATTCAAAAAAAAAATTAAATTAAAATAAAAGAGTTTATTTTGATTTGGAATATGATTAAAATAAAGAAAGTTTATTTTAATTGAAATTGGATTTCATGATAACTAATTAGAGTTGGAATTGGATTCCATGATAACTAATTGGAGTTGAAATTGAATTTTATGCTAACTAATATTGCCCATTAAATGATATCAATGCATATATGGAATGATTTTATTATTCATGGGATGAATGTTATTTATTGATACATATAGAGATATGTATGATAATAAATAGGGATTGATTATGGACTATTGACCAATGTGTGATTGGATTTATTTTAGTGGATGCTTGAATGTAAGGGTTTTTATAAATGGAGTCTGCGTACCTCGTCTTCTCTAATTTTTTCTTAATGTAAATTCTATCTCCCTCCTATATACTTCTCCTTGACTGCTGATCAAGGTTTCTATTTATTGTAAATAGTTTTTTGTAATAGGACTAGTTAGAATTAATTTTGAAGAATTGAAGACAAAGGAGTAAGGAGCGCTTGAAGATCCGTTTGTAATGGAGCCCGGGTTTAAATGTAATAGTTATATTTAAATTTAATTCTTGCACCCTAGGTTTGACCTTTTGGTTCACTTGGTGGCTCTAGTGAACCAAACTAGAATAAAAGTTCATAATCAATCCGGGTAGAATATAGTATTCTATATGTGCATGCTTACTATGTATATATTATATATTATACAACATGCTTCGCATGTTAAATAATATGACGCGTATTTTATATATATATGTGCATGCGCGCTAAACAAGATGAGACAAATAATAACAAACCCCTCAAAGTAATTATATTAAGTCCTAAGCGTTCAAAGATATTCGGAATATCGAACGTCGCCTTCTAGCATGGTAAAACAATAGAGTATTAAATATTTAATATGAGTTTGTTGTGCACACACAAGGCGAGTATTAAATATTTAAGATGTTGTTTTATTACATTTGATGCTTATACATAGACTGAACGATGCTGTTTTGTTGTGCACACACAAGGACAGTGTTTTTCTTTCGAATATATGGAAGTGCTAGGTTGGACTTAACTTAGATTATTTTAGTTCGGATGTGCACACACTTGACCATTATAATCTAAGAGGCAAAATACAAGGAGTTACATAGTGATGTAATTGACAATAATTGTCTACCTATTTATTTATATATAGTTTGTTGTGCGCACACAAGGCTATATACATTTGAAATGGGATCCTTATTCTCACTAGCAAATCTTTAATTAAATTTGCCGAACTGTATACTGAGGGTAATATAGTTTGATGAAAATAGTGGGAGATACCAATTTAAAATAAAGACCTACTTTATTTTGGTAATTCATTAAAATGAATGTATGCTAAAATGTTATTAAAATTACAAATTCATTTATAGAATTTTACAATGTCTAATTCACTATCACTGCGGAGCATATTAGATGTTAATTAACCGGACTGAATTATACGGACTAGTTAAGGAATTTGAGAAAAGTTCTCAAGGCTGAAAAGTTATCTTATGTCCTTAATATGCCTATCCCTGCAATGGTTGCAGACAATGCCTCAGAAGAAGAGATTGTTACTTTTAGAAAGTGGCAAGATGATGCACAGTTGGCTCAATGCATCATGCTCACATCCATGAGTAACGAGCTTCAGCGTCAGCATGAAACTATGGATGCTCCTACTATACTCCTGCACCTTCAAGGAGTTGAAGGGTGAGGAAAGTAGGACTATTAGATATAAGATATCTAAGGAGCTCTTCCGATCTAGAATAACCGATGGCACTGCAGTATAGACAAATGTCCTCAAAATGATCAATCTGATTGAACAATTGGGATAACTGGGTTTTAATGGATGGAGAGTTGATCCAAGATTTGATCTTGCAATCATTTCCGGACTCTTTCTCACAAATTATTGTGAATTTTCACATGAACAAACTATATGTCAGCCTGCCTGAGTTGCTTAAACATGTTGAAAACTGTAAAGAGTCATTTTCAACCAAGAAAGACCAAGTCTTACTAGTAGATGATTCTTCCAGGAAGCGGAAGAGGGCCAAAGGATCTTCTTAAAAGAAGAACAATTCAAAGAAGGTAAATGGAAAGGCAAAAACAAAGGACAATAAGAATAAGACTGATGCAGATAGCAAAGGAGTTTGCTTCCACTGCAATAAGCCGGGATACTAGCAAGGAAACGGTAAGGATAATCTTACAGAGGCTAACCAGAAGAGGCTTAGTGAAGCTTCGGTTACAGATATAGGTTTGTTCATGATTGAAATAAATTTTTCTATAAGTCAAGGTTCTACTTGGGTATTGGATACCGGCTGTAGTTCTCACGTATGCAATCCAATGCAGAGACTAAGCAGAAGTAGAAAGCTAAACTAAGAGTAAGTAATCTTATGTGTAGGAATGGAGCAAAGGTTGCTGCATTAACCATAGGAACTTATAGTTTAGCATTGCCTACGGGAAAGTCTATTAAGTTAATAAGTTGTTATTATGTTCCAGTTCTCTTTAAAAACATTATTACTTCCGTTGTTGGACAAGGAAGGTTCTGGTATTATATTTAAGAACAATTGTTGTTCTATTTATAATGATAATGTTTTTTTTGAAGCTGGAAGATCACTTCATAGACTTTGTATACTTGACTTACATGAAAAATAATTTTGCAAATTGAACAAACTAGTAAAAGAAAAAGGAGATGGTCATTCAAAGAGTTGAATGTGTGTATTTGATGAAATACAAGTCTAAATCATTTAAAATGTTCAAAGAATTCAGAAGTGAAACAAATTGACAAAGTATTAAGATTCTTTGATCAGATCGAAGAAAGAATACTTGAGCAATGAGTTTCTAGATCATCTCAAAATGGTATTTTCTCATAATAAAAACCTCCTGATACACAATAATTGATTGGTGTATCTAAAAGGAGAAATTGTACCTTGTTGGACATGGTGCAGTCCATAATGATTTTTACCGACATTCTAGTATCCATCTGGGGTTATGCCCTAGAAATGGCTGCATATCTACAAAATAAGGTAACCTCAAAATCTGGCCCCAAGATTCCATAAAGGTTATGGATAGGGAGGATTCCTAATCTTAAGTAAGTTGAGATAAGGGGTTGTCCAACTTATGTGAAAAAGGTTTCAAAGATAAGTTTGGGACAAAATTTGACAAGTGCAGACTTGTAGGATATCCTAAAGTAAGTTTAGGGTATTATTACTATAATTCTACACGCTGCCTTCTTAGATAAAGGTGTTTATCATTGAAGGAGCTAGTGGGAGGATAATAGATCTTGAAGGAGTTCAAGAACCACAAAGCATTTTAAGTCGAACCAAGGAACCTGTAGATAGACCTATTGTACCACAACCGAATCGTAAATCTGGAAGAGTACCGAAGATACCTGGGAGGTATGGATTCATCATAGAAGATGATGATGAGGTACGCATCATAGAGGATGATGATCCAATTATATACGATGAGGCTATGAGTAGAAGACACTCAGAGAAATGGCAGATGGCCATGAAATCCGAAATGGACTCCATGTATGAGAACCAAGTATAGACTCTGGTTACTCCACAAAAGGGCATAGTGCCTAGAGTGTGAATATGGGTCTTTAAGAGAAAGACTGAGGCAAATGGCAAGGTGGAGACCTATAAGACCAGACCTGTTTAAAAGGTTTTTCAAGTCAAGGAGTTGACTGTGATAAAACCTTATTACCGGGTAATGCTCAAGTCCATTTGGATTTTGCTTGTGATTGCAGCTTATTACGAAATCTGGCAAAATGGATGTGGAGACGCCATTCCTCAATGAATACTTGAGGAGAATGTATGTATGATACAGCCAGAGGAATTTGTTTCAAAGGTTGAAGCAAATCGTGTTTTAAGCTACAATGATCCATTGATGGATTGAAGCAAGCTTCTCAAAGATGGAACATTCGTTTTGATGAGACAATCAAAAGAGTTTGATTTTATCAAAAATGAGAATGAACCTTGTGTGTACAAAAGGGTCAGTGGGAGCGCTGTGACATTCTTGGTATTATATGTTGATATACTACTGATAAGGAATAACACACCAATGCTACAATCAGTAAAGATAACATTGTCTAAACATTCCTCCATGAATGACTTGGGAGGAGCATCCTATAAATTGGGGATATAAATCTATATAGATAGATTTAAAAGGATGTTCAATTGAAAGAGAGATCGCATGAGTTACTATCATGTATACAATGAATATACAAGGCCTAATGTTGATCAGTCATATTCTGGAGAAGATCACTGTAAGACAGTGATAAACATCTTTAGGTACTTAACCAGTACTAAAGATGTGATCATGATTCATGGTAGGTCTGAATTAAAACTAGAGGGCTAAACAGACTCAAGTTTTTCAAACTGACAAAGACGATAACAAATCCACTTTAAGGTAAATCGTTATCTTGAAAGGTGGTGCAGTGAATTGGAAAGGTTCTAAACAGCAAAGAGTTGCTGGTTTAGTGATAAAGACAAAGTATATAGTTGTAAATGAAGCTGTAAGTTGATTGTTTGGATGAAAAAGTTCATCACAGAACTAGGAATAGTTCCTAAGTCTCATCTTGGATTCAAACATGTGTTGCGGCACTTTCATTTGATTAGTGGAATCATTGAAAGAGGATAAGTCACTATAGAGATAGTGGACTCTCAATAACAACATTGCATATCCATTTACTGAAACTTTATCCAAACAGTAGGATGATCGTCACTTAGAGAAGAAGGGTATTAGATACCATGACGATTGGCTTTAGTGCAAGTGGGAGATTGAAAGTAGTATGCACACAAGCCAATCATATTTGATATGATGTAGCATATACTTTGTAATCTTATTCGGTTATTAAAGGCATTTTATATTATCTACATGGTGCTGTTATATTAAATGTGATAAACCCATAGTTTTGAGCAATGCTTTTAGAATCATGATGGGGATCATGCTAATGAGATCTAAATTCTAGATATCTCACAAACTTAAATTGTTCCTAATCGATGGATTACTAAAAAGGGGATTAGTGAATCCGGATAGATTAGTACATACATTGCTTGCTCTTATGAAGAGAATGATTGATCTCATAATCATTTGTGTGGAGACACTAAAACAAGTATGTAGGTGCTTATTAGAGAATAAGTTCACTGAACGTGGCTCGCTAAGGAGTACCTAATGGAGTTTTACTCGCCTGTCAATAGGAATTCCTCTAGTGATAGTAGTACAAGTGATCCTTGGACTTAAGATCATCATAGTATCTTGTGTATGATGAGTTATATTTTGACATGTCCCTTAAGACCTTTAGGGTATATCAAAGGGTATGATTGGGTATAATAAGTTATACATGGAGATAGGTGAATGATCAATAAAGAATCTACCACTTCTAGTAAAAGGAGAGAATGTCCTATGTGATTCGATAAATGACGACTCAGAAGTCTTTGGCCAAAGCAGAATGAAATTAGAAAGGAGTTTCTAATTTGCATTAATTAGAGTTGTGCATTTGAGAATCGAAATACATATAATTAAATAAAATAAGACTTGACAGTAATTCCATGTCTTATATTTAATTGGGACATTGTATGGTAGAAGGATTGAATTGTACGGTAACTATGCACTGAAAGGTTCTTTTATGATTAATGTTGAAATCTATATTATCTAGAAAGTCGTTGATCGCTAAGGGGGCTTACCCTTATTGTAGAATAAATATTATTTATTTAAATGAATTAAATAGTTTAATTTATTTATTTAAATAAGATTAGAATTGTTCTAATTGATTTATTCACAACCGGTTTAATATGGAGAACCTAAAGGGTCACACCGCAAAAGGAAAATATTTATTTAAGAAGTAAATGACATAATTATAATAATAAGTTAAGTGTATTTAATTTAGTCTATGGAGATAGAATAAATTAAATAGCTTAATATTTATTATTTAATATTTTAGAAATATTAAATATAAATTAATAAGAGGAGTCTTATTATTATTATTATTATTATTATTATTATTATTATTACTATTATTTAATTCCTAATAGGGATTGGGAATTAATTAATAGAAGTACTCTCACATGAATTCCTAATTGGATTAGGAGTTTAATTTAATTAAAGGAGTTTAATTAGAATAGAAACCCTAATCCTAAATAGTTTAGGGAAGGGTTTTCCTATATCTATAAATAAGAGAAGTCTTATCATAGATTAGGGTTACACACTCTTACATAAGAATTGTAGAGAGTACTTACAATTTCTATAGAGATAGAAACTAGGGTTTTGCCAACACCCATCTTCTTGAACAAGTATTATTCCTTGGTGGATCACCTCTAGAGGCCAAACACTTGGGTGGCTAACGTTGATCAAAGGAAGGAATTTAATCGGTGGAATTCAAGGAGAACGCGAAGGAATTGGAGGTGAACTTGTACCTGAGGAAGCTAGAATTCTACAAGGGTATAATTCTTATTCTCCATCTCTTTCGTTTAATTAATAATTGTGCATAAAGAAAGATCATGGTGATGGTTTGTATAAAATTTTAAAATCTGATTTTATCGCGCTTCCGCTTTATTAATGTAATTTGATTGCATGTTCGCGTTATACAAACCTAACAACAGGGAGTGGACCAATGGGAGATCAAAAATAATTGACTTATGACTGTCCTTGCTTCAGTTGCTTGTGTCAGACACACTTTACATAGGGACATGCGAGGAGTAACTCATCTCATCTCGAAGTATATATTCTTCATTCATGACTTAAAAGTACATAAAAAATTTCTCTTATAAAAATATCTTATGATTAAATTCAAAAAATTAATAATAATTTTATATTTTTTTTTGTAAGTGATGGAATACTTCGATTAAATTTAGGAAAGAGAAGAAGGTAATGTTACTGAATAATTAAAGTACAAGAGAAATAACGTGGCTGACTATTATTATAGAGGAGCTGAACTAGTAATAAATGATGTTTGTCATTTTTGCTTGACTTATAAGTTATTATATTAATTTATAAGTTATTTTTTATTGTTTGAGTGTTTAATTATGACTTAATTTTTAATTTATAAATTAACTTATAAATTATTTTTGAGAAGTTATAATTTTTTACTTATCAGAATATAATTATAAAATTGTAGTGATCAATTGTATATTTGTTCCAACAGATTTTAATTTTACAGATAAAGATCTTTTTTATTATATTTTTATCTCATTTATCTAAAACACATATAGCAACACAAATATTAGTGACCAACTTGTTGGCTTGAGCAAAGAAGGGAGACCTTTTTTTGTGTATACGTAATGGAGGAAGTATTTTGTTTTTCTACGCATGTATTAAATTTGGCATGATTACTTTACATTTTTTTTCCCTCAAGTTTTTTGCAGTTTTTGTCCATTTGAAATAAGTTTTAAATACTTAGTTTTTAAACAATTTGTTATTTAAACATAGATTTAGCACCATTCGAACCCAATTACTTTCTTTCTACAAAAAGAGATACTCATTTGTTTCACACAAAAAGAAATGTCTTATTTTTAAAATTTGCAAAAATAATTTTGTTGATTTATTTGTTATTTAGGCTAGTAGAAGGGAGTGGCTCATAATTTGAAATCGAATTATGGTCAGACCAACAAGAAAAAGAGAGCTATTCTTAAGTCCATCCGTTCGATCCAAATATTGGTCCCCGCCTCACAGCTCTTTTCCAAGTACCTGACTATGGTGAAATGTCAACATCCATTGTACTCCTCCGGTTCTATATTAAGTGTCATTTTAGATTCATGCACATGAATTAAGAAAGTCATTTAATATTATCATTTAATAATTAAAATTTATATGAAATTCCATCACTACCCTTTATGGGAAGTTGAAAACTATTAATACAAGGGAGAAAATTTCTTGGGACAATGAGAGAAGTTAGGGGTGATATTGAAAAGTAAATAATTTATTCTCCTAAAAAGTTATAAACGACAAATAAATTAAAACAAATTTTTTATTATAAAAAATCACTTATTACGAAATGAAATTAATACTTTGGAAATAGTAACTCCCTTGAAAAATGGTCATGCTTTTCACGTTTTCTGTTTTAACTTCTATAAGTCTCATTTATTAGTAGCTCAACAACTCTCTAATAAAAGCACTCTCGTACTTGTACTTGTACTTGTACTTTAATTGTTCAGCAACATCACCCCTCTTCTGTTTCCCGAATAAAGACATCATCTTGGGATTATCAAATTATTCCCATTAGTTTTACAAAAAAAAAAATATTTTCTCCCGATCAAAATATAAAATTATTATTAATTTTTTAAAATCAACATAAGATATTTTTAAACTCAAAATTAAAATGTAGTACTATTTTAATTTTAGGTAATGCAATAATAATTATTACTCCCTTCTTTTAATTATGTAGGTCGTTTAAGCCATAATCTCACATATTAAGAAATCTCATTAATAACAATGTTAGGTAATTAATTTTGATATTTATTTTTATCTACTAGTACTCCTACTCTCTCTCTCAATTACTTCTAATATGTTCAATTTTGCAAGTCCAGTATACAACTTTCTATTTTCTCTCTCATTTTTTTTCATAATTTCATTATTAATTCTCTTAGATATATAAAAAATGTCTTATATTATGAAGAAAAAAAATCTTCTAAAACGATTTTAATTACTATATTATCATTTTTTTATTTTATTTAATCTCTCAATTCTTTCTTGGAATAATAAAATAGAGGAGAGAAGAGATGGGAAAAAGGGTGTGGTTTTGATTCCAATGTCAAAGTCAATAGTGCTACTTTTTTCAATGTATGTCATATTATTTTCAATGAATATTTTTAAGTTAAATGAAGCTATTATTATAAAAGTAATGTCAAAAATAATATTAAAAAAAGAAAGAAGAAAACTAGATTTGGACAAACCAAAAAAAAATTAGGATAAAGGTACCTGGACGGAGGGAGTACTTATTATTTCATTAATTTTTTTAATAAGTTTTCTAAATTTTTAGTTTGAAAATGTCTCAAATTAATTTTTAAAAGAAAATATTAATCTTATAATTTGGAATAGAGATAATATTTTAAATATAGTTATATAATCTTAAAAATTAAAATAAAAAAGATAGTAAAATAAGTTTCAATTTCATTCACAATGATCCTCATGTAACTATACCATAGATTTTCTCTTTTTAATGGACTTTATTTAAATATTTTGAGAATAAAATAAATCTAATGGAGTATAACATTTTATATTTAGATTATATACTTTAGACCTACTATTTTATAAAATAAAATTTTGAATATACTTTTGGTACTGAATGTCCGTCTATGAATTGTGTCCGACAATAAGCTAGTACACTCATAAAACAATAATGTCACCTACCACACCTATGTGTTTTCGATTTCCCATTGGTCCATTTCTTAGGTTCTTGAAACTTAATACTCCCTCGGTTCTCAAAAGATGAATAACGTTATAATTTATATATATTAAAAAAATAAAAATAGATAAAAATGAATAAAAAAATTTAAATTTATTCTCAGTGGTCTCATAAGATTATATAAAGTAATAAATACTTTTATTTTTTTATACTAATAGACCTCATTGTATGACATATTTACCTTTCATTTTATGTACTTTGTCTCATTTTTTTAAGAATAAAAAAAAAATTATACCTTTAGTCATCCTTCTAAGGACGGAGAGAGCATCAAATAAAAACATGACTGAAACAAGACTATTCGTATTAAATATTATCACTTTAAATTATTTTATTGCATGATTAGTTATGCAAATATAAATAGCACAAAAATACTAACTTAGCCAAAAGTGCGGATTTCCTCAAACAAAGACTTTATTCTCTAATTAATTTTGATATTTTTGTAAGTTCAAATAAAGGGTTTAATTGGAACAAATTTTATACTCTTCCCTTATTTCTAAACTTAATAATGAAGGTAGCAGATCTCCTTGATGGATCATGAGTTTGTTCATTTACTAGAGTTTGTAACGTTTCCGACTGTAACGTTTATCGCGTTTAAATTTCAAATGTTTACTAGAGTTTATATTATTAATACAACTAATTGCGTACACTTCTATTATTTAAGGTATTTATCGGAGTTGGTAAGAGATTTTTTTATTAAGATATTTAGTTAAATTTAATATAGATATATACAGTTAATATAACAAATTTACAAATTAAAATTTAAATTACAAAAAATACTATTAATTAAAAGATTTATTGTTTTATAAGTTAAATTTGTAAACTTAGTCGTATCTCTTAATTAATACTTCATGCGTTTCAAAATATAAAAGTATTATTGATTTTCTAAAGTCAACATAATACATTTTTAAATTCAAAATTAACATAAATTGCTTTAATTTTTGTCAATACAATGGGTATGCTCGGTTACCAGCATTTAGAGCGTTTAAAGCGGTAGCTTTTGGTGCGTTTGGATGTCTAAACGCATTGCACCACTTTTAAAGTTTTGCATTTGAACTCTAAACGCAGCGTTTGTGAGTAAAATAAGCTGTATTTGAAATAAGTTACTTATAAACGAACAAGATTTTCAATTACGTTTGGTGCGTTTGCAACCTCCAAACGCTCCAAACACCAGTAGACAAATAAGCACAATGATAAATATTATAACTTTCTAAAAAGTACTACTCATTGTAAGATTATTGTTTCATAATATTAGTAATATTAACAATACAAAAACTTTAAATATTGTTACTTTACAAATTTGGATATTATTTATACTAATTTTGATACAAAAGAAAAAAGTTGAACTAAAAATTTGTTAAACCAAATTTGTACTTTTAATTATATAGTAGATGTGTGGTGTGAACTGTGAAAGATGGGATTATATGAAGAATAATGTGTGTGTGTGTGTGTGTGTGTGTATATATATATATATATATACAATAAGGCTCTCAAGCGGACTAAAGACGGACCAAAAAAAAAAGGGACAGGTGTTGGCTGACTTATTGAGCAAGTGGGCCAAGTGGGAAAAAAAAAAGAAAAAAGCACACAAACAGTATTAAACAGTGTAGGAGCCAAATAGACATGTAAAACTAACAGGATTAAACAGTATAGGAGAAGTTGCTATAATTTATATTGTATTAATTTGCTATAAAATACACATTATACAGAACACGATAGAACTTGAAAGATGTACACTCACTATCTAGGCCATTAAAAACTCCTCCTCCGTGTAGTTTATTCAAAGCACCCTGTCTAATTTTATTACATAATGGTAGTAATACAACATTATTCTTTAGAACACACCATGACACCATAGCAATAGGAACAACTATGAAGGCCAAATTTGGTGCAGAACATAAATTGAAGTGCATCTATGCCAAAGCATCACAAGTCTTGCAGGTACTTTAATGGCCCGAGGGGATGTCGAAATGGCTCCAGTTGCCAATACCAACACATTATATCAGATCGACCCACACCTTCTGGAGTATCGGAGCCACCACCAAGTGCAAAACGAGACATTGATTCATCCTGATATGCAGGGCTAATATGTATTTGCAAAACGAATGAAACCAGATGGGGTCCATGGGGAAATTAGTGAAGGATGTAAAAATGGACTGGAAAAATGAAACTACTTAACAGGGAATTAAACTTCCATTGCCAAACCAAATAAACACCATTAGCCAAATGGGATAAAAAAGGCATACTAACAACTTAAAATGAACAGACAAATAATAGTTAAAAGTCACGAATCCATAATTCAAAAGTAACAGCTTGATTACACTAAAGGAATGTGACCAAGGATATATACACACTTCTTCCAGCAAAAGATATTATATAAAACACACTTCTAAATTAGCAGCAGCCAAGCAACATCTCTAACTAGGTTGATAAACTTGCAATTTAAAAAAATAAAATATATGTATATTAGATCTATGGATATTTAACTCATAATATTGAATAAAAGTAATGATCAAACCTTTGGAAGTATGACTATCGTCCTCTGAACTTGAAAATGATGTTGCAACCATTGGACAATTTCTTTTGTCATGAGATTGGCCAACTTTATTGCAACCATGACACCGTCTAGTCTTTGAGTTCTTTGCCTTCCCTAATGCTCTTTCTTTCCCTCCTTTAAGTCTTTTGCCACATCCTTTTGCCCTCACTTGATTTGGTTCATTGTAAATATGGTATTTATTGCAACTCATCTTCTCAGAGACTACATTTGCACCAATTTCACATTGTGAACTTTTACCACTATCTACAACAAGATTGATTGATTCGAGTGCATGAGCCAAAGCATCTTTATAAATATTAATTCCTTCTTGGCTTGTGAGGGCTTTATCAATAACATCCAAAGAACATTGAATTAATTCACTCCGCTTGGGTAGATATTCTTTGTCAGTATTTATCATTATGCCACTTTCATTATCGACTACTATCCCAGAGTTTGCCTTCTTAGTCCACCTTTTCAAGATGTATTGTTGTGGTAATTCATCATAATCATGCATTTTTTGCAAGCAACCAAGCACATGTCGACATGGTATCCCCAAACTCTCAAACCTGTGGCAACTACATGAAGCAAAACTCAAGTCTTTATCATAAATAAGTTCTCGCACTCTACGTGTCAACATTTTTTTTCCTATGAACTTGAAACACGCATTGATTGTCACTTTCCTTGATAAGCTCAAAACGGTAATTCAAGCATTCCCATATCTCATCTTGGAATTTATAAAACATTTCCCGAGTATAAATATTAACCATTTGGAACAAAAAGACATGATTCATCTTCACTTTAGGCTTTTCAATCAAATCCTTGTGCAGCCAACAACTCTTCTTGACGTTGGCGTACTAGCCCCCTACTAAATTGAATCATGAAATCAACTAATGAATTATTCTTAGATACATATCTTTTGAAAAATGCGTTAGAGCTTTCCGCTTGTTGGCTACTTGACATATTAGCCGAGAAAACATGATTACAATAAGCAGACCCACTTTGAACGAATTTCATACATTGTTTGTAATCATTTGTTGTCATGTAACCCACTCCTCCCAACAAGCTCCATCCATGTTAAATCAAACTCTTCTCTATACTCCGAATTCCAAATACAATCGGCAAATTCATTATAGTGAGCATTATACTTCACCGAGTCTAGCTTTTCAGAAAATTTTGTCAATATGTGCCAACTACAGTATCTATGAAATGTATCCGGAAGAGTTTCTAAAATTGCTTTAGACATCGCGGGATCTTGATCAGTAATGATCATTTTAGGGGCATCACCTGGCATAGCCTCTAAAAATTGATTGAATAGCCAAACAAATGAATCCGATGTCTCATCACTTAAGAATGCACAAGCAAATATTATGGTTTGACCATGTTTGTTAACTCCCATCAGTGGTGCAAAAATCAGCCCATAACGATTGGTGTTGTATGTCGTATCGAAAACGATTACATCCCCATAAAAACTATATGCCCTTCTAGAGGTAGCATCAGCCCAAAAATAATGTGTTATCCGCTGTTCACTATCGACCTTAATTTCATAAGTGAATGATGGATTCTTGCCCTTTTCTAATTGGCAAAACTCACTCAACATTTCTCCGTCATGCCCTTTTAACTGATTACGTCTATCCCTTTCATAATTATATAAATCTTTCTGTGTACACCCAATGTTTTCAAACCCTCAAGCCTGTACTCCAAGGAAATTGAATCGTTGATGTGAGGGTATATTAATCATGGAAAGTTGTTGCGACAAACACTTTTGTGCACTTGAAACACTTCGGTGAGATCTTAATAAATGCTTCTTTGATGGAGTTGCCAAAGAGTGGCTATGGCCCTCAATAAATTGGGTGACTACATATGCCCAGAATTTATTTTCAACACAGCTACCTTTGCTTTACAACTCTCTTTTATCGATCTCCGACGCCTTTTATGTGACGCCCCCAAATTCGGGTTTCCAAATACCCAGATCCGGTCATCACGATCCAACATAAACATCCACCTATAACAACATATGATATCTAAAATGCGGAATAAAATAAACATACGTTGTTCATTACAAGGTGTTACTAGTCCCAGAATGCGATTAACCTTAAACATTTACACAATCCATACCCTAAATAGCTATCAGGGTTTAAATTACATTAACAGTAATTAACTAACACATGAATCTAAAGTCTGCTACGAGAAGTCTATCATTTCATCTTTTCTTTCCCTTTGTTCTTCCCTGACGTCTCGGGTTTAGCTGCAATGAAGTCATGATATAGCAAGAATGAGCAACGAGTTTGCCCAGCAAGTTTAAAGTGCAACAATAAAGATATATCATGATGAAGGGATATTAAAGGAATTTCAACATTAGAGAAAATAAATCAGAAGCAAGAACAATGATTGCTTTTAGAACAATTGATAGTCAAATAGACTTTGAACGATAACTTCCAAAGGAGTCAATAGCTGGTTGACCCTCTGGTTACTGGCTACAGAATAACGTACTTGAGGGGATCAGCCTCGCGTACCCTATGTATATGCATAACATTTAATTCTGCTATTTGTACCTTATATACGGTACGTGGGGTACTCCCCTATAAATAAAGGGGTGTTCATACAGTCTAAGAATCCTTACCATTGATTGGTTCGGATAGCTTTTATAAATTCATACTTGCCTGACCGAACAAGGGTTCAGACTTAACCATGAGTAGTTCAAAATTTCTAACTTTAAATAATTATATGAAATCAAATGCGCGAGTGCGGATGTCAATAAATATACAGATGTGAAATAATTTTAAAAGTAATTAGACCACTTAAAGCGTGCTCGGAAATAAGATTCAAGCTTAAAGAATAACTTGCAACAATATATACTTTTTTGCACGAATTAAAACAATGCATAAGGTTTAAAAGCTTGCTCAATGCAAAAATGGAGTGAGAAGAACTTGCAAAAATGAAAGAAGCTTAGGGTTAGGAACTTGCCTGCTTGCTCAGCTACAGATAAATTCTAGCTTTAATTAATTGATCTCGAGTGACCTATCATTGGATAAAGTCGGCTTATCAATGATTGTAACTTGGCACGCTTTACTATACCATTTACTTAGCAATTAAATAATTCATCATCTATATTTAATTACCATTTAACATTAGTTAAACGGAAATTTATTAATGACCTTTAGCTATTATTTAAAACAGATAATAATTAATCATGGTCACTATCATTTGGATACTCAATTTATTACCTTTAATTGTATCTAGGTATGGTTTAACAATCCTTATAAAATAAATTTATTTTGGTTTAAAGATAACAGAAACCCATTGATCAATTATTTAATTGGTTTACTCTTAATTACCATTTACCTTAGGGGTAATTTAGTAATTATTATTCTTGTTCCTTATTCAACATTAATTAGATACTTACTGTATAAATCCCACCCACACTTAATTATTATTGAGAAATCCTTAAGTGTTTGTTATCATTATTTAATAATTAACTTATTGATCTCTCTTATACTTAATCATTATTTCATTAATGATTAAGTAATTATCATCCTTATTATTTCGTAACTTCATTCATACTTAATTATTATTATCATTAAATAATAATTAAATACTTAGTACCTTTATTTATTATTTATTAATAAATAATAAATAATTATTTTATTAACTTTATTCATATTTAATTATCATTAAATAATAATTAAATATTTATTATCTTTATTTATTATTTATTAATAAATAATAAATAATTATTTTATTAACTTTATTCGTATTTAATTATTATTATCATTAAATAATAATTAAATATTTATTATCTTTATTTATTATTTATTGAAAATAAATAATTACCTGTTAATTTTTATTTATTAGTTATAAAGACCAGTTAATTTACAAGGGTGTTACCAGCTAACAATTTAGCCGAATGTTACCACCATATATCAGTCATCGTTTGAACAACTCAAATGAATTACACGACCGTTACTTAATCGGTTTAATTTTTGGTATCACCATAAAGGATTTCACAGGATACACCTGCTCAAGCTTATCACCCATATATGTACCAACCCTATTATGCCAACAGACAGTACTATCCTAACAACAGAAAACCAAGACTTGATCTATCAAAAACTTCCAATTCCAGAACAATTCAATATAGCCCAACTTTATAACACAATACCTATATTATAACAGTACAGAAGGGAAATTAAGAACAATCAGTGCACAGCTAAGTCACCAGAACCACTAGGGTTCTTCAATTTACCGAGCTCCAAACAGTGAAACCCAATTCAGAGCAACAACAAAATCCAGTACAATGTATAATGTAAACTAAACACTTCCAACGAATCATTTTAATTTAATACAGAGAAGTAGAATACCCCAACACAGCACCAGACTCCTAAATCAATTAACCAATACATTGAGATGTATGTTATAACCAAATCAGCTGTTAGAACGTTTCTAGGTTCAATAGTTCCCAATCAAAGAGTTAACACAGCACAACCAAAGCAACTTCTAAAAATCATTAATCCAATACAGCAAAGCAATTAATCCAATACAATACATTTAGCCAATTTGTTGACCCAAGCAATAACAACAAAAATTTCAACCAACCTAAAATTATTATACCAGGTCTGATTTTCAACCCAAGGCAGTTACAATAACCTACTGTTATACCAGAAGTAACCTAAATCAAACCAACCATTACAGTATTTTGACAACCTATTTCTATACCTTGTGTTTGATCGCGCCGCTGTCCTCCTCCTTCTCCCACAGTACACAACCCAGTTGGGCATCAACAGTGGCTTCTTGCTGCAATTACTTCCTCTGAGATTCTCGAACCCTAATTCTAGCTGAGAACTCTCAACAAAAGAATTGATGATTTCAGGGGTTTTGGGGGGTTTAATTTATAGTAAATCTTTTACCCAACTAGCTGGGTATTACCCCTAATTAATTGGCCGCTGACCGTCGGTAGGAAGGAGGGCTATTGACAGGTGGTCTACGTCACGCCCCGTCTATCGACTGCAAATCGTCGGCTGGCCTTTGAGCCACGTGCCTCCCCCAGTCACATCGCCGCGCGGTCGCACCCTTTGGTCCGAACGACGGCGCTTGGTTGTCGACACCTCCGCTCGTTTATCCGCTGGTTGTTGCTTAGTTTCTAGCCGACGGTTGCCTCCTGCCGGTGTGACCTCTGCTTTGTCCTTCACTCGCTCCGTTTGATTGAAGGCCCTAGGAACCTAGGTTCGGCTCACCCTCTGTTCTCTTCTTCTCGGTTTTGGTTTGATGTGAGGGCTTAGGTAGGTTAGGTTATAATTCAATCTAGCTCTGCACCAATTTTTGGTTCACCGATTATGGATTGCTCCTCCTCCCAACCCGATTGTAACTGGTCCAACTGGTAGGAGTAGGATTGGGCTCAACCCAATGCCATTTAATCCTTAAGGATTTGCCAGCCCGTTTGATTTAGCCCAATAGGAAGATAAAAGGATTTGGGACCCAAATTTAATTAACAATATTATACTTAATTTGAATAACTAGTCCAATTAATTAATTAATTAAAAATATTTAATTTAACCGTAATTCTTCATTCGAATTAATCCGAAAATAATAAAATTATTTATTAACTTCCAAATTTTCTTGCAAATAACTTCTGAGGGTTAACTTACCAATTTATTTAACTATCAGTGAGTCCCTTTAATGCACAGAAATTATTGGACCACGTATTTATATAGTTAAAATAATAATACCCACATGGATCCGATTAAATCCGAAGAAAGAAAATTTTTTTTTTAAAATAAAACGATCTTCATATATTAAAATAATTTAATACAATGTTTAGAAATTTTCTGGACATTACATTTTAGTTTCAACATCCACAATTGTTATTCCCTTACCTTGTTTAAAACAAACATACTCTTTCCTTTTAACTTCATCACTTCCTTCGATTTTCTTAGTACTGTAGCTTCGAATACTAAATCCCGCCTCTTTAACATATGCATTGTAGAAATCCTTAACTTCATCTATTGTTTGGAATTCTTTTCCAACAATAGGTTTGAGAAGGTCACCTACTTGCGGATTATAAATAAAATTTTTCGTACCTTCATCACTTCCAACATTATCAGCACATTCATTACTACCCCATACTTCATCCTCATAATTATCATCCATAACCTGCACGATTAAAATAAAATCAATGTCTCAATGAATATCACTCCAGAAGCTAAACCACCAAATACACTATGAAGATAAATTCATTTGCGCTACAAAATTTTTAAAAGTAAGAAGCACATGTTTAGGAGCACATGTTTAGGAGGAGTATTCCCTCAAACAAATGCACAAGCACACTAATAGAAAACATAAAAGCAATGAAAGAACCAAAAACAAACAGCTCAAAACAGGGCTGGCCAAATAGAAAGAACCAAAAAGCTAGCTCTACACTAAATTTTAGAACCTTACAAGAACCAACCAATATTAAAGAAAATGAAAATCACATTGGCAAACATCTTTTCATTACATGTCTCATGTATTTTTAGCTTTTCCTTTTATTTTTCACTTCTTTTTTGTTTTTTTGCCTTTCGATAATTTAGCTTTGCATAAAAAGAAAAAAAGAGGAACAATACAGCCTAAAAGGGCATACCTCAGGGCTTGGCATGTAGACAAACCCCACAAAGCAAATAGAGAAAGAAAAGAGAAACTACTTTTGGTTATGGGTATAAGAAAATAGAAACTACTTTTTCAATTTTGCACTTTTGTTTTGAAAAATCAAGCCCAGGAAGCTCTCTCACTTGTAACAATGAGCATAAATTCGAAACATTAGGAGAGAAATTTCGAAGAAATTGTAAACACAAATTCTACCCCTAATAAACCCTAAATTTCGTATGCTAGAAAATTAAATTACAAAATCCAGAGGCGGGTTATGGAGCATTACCTTCGTGTAGAGAGAGAGATGCTCCGCGAAATATCAGTCGATTTGGCCGTTCCTCTGAGAAATCGCGGTTGCTGGGTTCGACGAAGAAAAAGAAGAGAAGTGTAGAGAGAAATAGGCTGAGCAGTCCTTTGTTTCAAATGAACCTAGCTGTGTTTGTGTGCTTTTTTCTTTCTTTTTTCCCACTTGGGCCACTTGCTCAATAAGTCAGCCAACACCTGTCCCCTTTTTTTTTTTGGTCCGTCTTTAGTCCGCTACTTCAGTCCGCTTGAGAGCCTTATAGTGTATATATATATATACGGACCGGCTATAGCGACGGTTTTTTCTGTCGCTATAAGTCTATGGCGACGGTTCACATATGTGGGCCGTCGCCATAGGCCTATAGCGACGGAAAAAACCATCGCTATAGCCGATCCGTTAACGGACCGGTCCGTTGAAGAACCACTGTGTATATGGGCAATGATCCATAACATGTATTTGCTATGGATCAAAAATTAAAAATGGGGCAAATAGCATCCTAAACGTCCGTTGAAAAGAGGAACGACCGGGATTAATTTTTTTGGGATGTCATCCGCTAGAATTTCTAGCGGACAGAATTTTAAAAAAAATTAGACAAAAATGCCCCCATTCATTTAGCCCAAGTAGACAACCTGTTTAAAAGGTCCGTTAGAATTGCTAGCGGACGAAGCATAAAACAAGTTTGAAGCAACACGGAAGCAAAGTTTCAAGCTAAACAAGTTGTTTCTTGAAGCAACACGGAAGCAAGAACCGCACATTAGAAAACCATTTGTACAAAGTCAATTAGTCTGAAGTTCTAGAAATTTGAGGTTATGAACAATGAATATTATTGATCTTGTTATCGCGGACAAAGAAAGAGGGAATATGTACCACAAATCTGATAGAAGAGACATGCTGCTCTTTTGCTATTCATCCCGAAGGCTAGCTGGTTCAGGGATTCCATTTTAGGGGCTCCCGGTGTGTCAAAGTGCATCTTCAGGTGCCTGAGGCAGCAATTCACATATAATACAAATATTGGTTAAACTTCATTGGAAACATGCTACATGATTTTCGGGGATTTAAGAAATCTCAAAAGAAAATTGTACTTTCGGATAGCATCAGTAATCTGGTCCATGATTTGATCAACGACTGGAAATTTTTGGGTTTAAGTCGGCTCAGTTTCTACCAATAATTCTGCAAAAAGCAGGAACTAAGTAAGCATGGTGCAGAACTAAACTAGGTCAGATACAATAGTCTTTTGAACTTATAGAAATAAAAAGGCCTCATAGGTTACTTACCATTATCAGGTGTCAGACCATTCTCTGATAGTCTAGCCAACTTAAAATTTGGATCAGGATGCTGCCATGAATACTCCTCTGCTACTGGTTCAAGGCCACTCCCAATGTGTCTATATGACGAGTATGGTCTTTTCTTGTTGGACATGCAAAATTAGAGCCTGAAAACTCAAAATCAAGTGCTTCCCTTTTTTTTATGAAGCACTAATACTTCGTTTGGTTCAATATGTAGTATTTTAGAAATCCTTAAAAGAATGTTTCCCCAAGTCATTCTGTTCGTCAGCTATATAAGATACTACTACTAACCATCCCGAGAGCCAATGAGGTTTCGAATGGACTAACATGGTGCGACTGCTTGTCCGCTAGAAGTACTAGCGGATTTCTAAAACACCGTGTTGCTTTGACTAAATGGGGGCATTTCGTCCAATTTTTTTTTTAATTCTGTCCGCTAGAAATTATAGCGGACGCTGTCTCCAAAATTTTAATCCTAGCCGTACCTCTTCTCAATGGACGCTTAGGATGCTATTTGTCTATTGATACATAGCAAATATATATATATATATGGCAATGATCGATAGCATGTCCAAAGAAGAATAGAATCGCCTTCATCATCTTCAAAGACTTTGATTGAAAATAAAAAACAAAGGAGATAAATACTAGATGAATAGATAGATATATAAACTCGAAATTTCAGAGGAAAAGCGGGGGTTCAAAGTATATAATTTATGAATAATACTAAAGATACAAACTATTTTACAAATTGACTGATGTGACACTGTTGTATTGGTGATAATGTTGTATTAAGGAGATATTTTTTTATTAAAAAAATCAATATAATACTACCACATCAGCTAGTTTATAAAATGTTCGTAAAATATAATTTGTGTCCAGTATTAGTCATAATTTATACTCCATCAAACAGTCGGTATAATACATTCTCCTGCTCACATTCTTTTCTTCTCCCCCACTTTCAAACTTGTCCCCCTTCATTTATTATACTCTTCCTCATCTGCTTCAATTCACTCCCTCTTTCTCCTTCGCTCCAAATTATACATATTACACAGAGAGAAAACAGCTCAAAAGGGCTAATAATTTCTGGGTTTCGCAATGCAGGTGAGCTCTTTCGTCAAGTTCCTTTGCTCGATAAATCTGTTTGTTCATTACTTTTTTCGGTATAATTAGCTTTACTTGATTTGTGTGTCTTTTCTTTTGGTCAGGGTTAGACGAGAACAGTACAAGTTGGGCATGTTTCAGATCTAGCTAGTGAGAGAGAAATTCATGAGTTCTTCTCATTTACCGGAGACATTGAACAAATTGAGATCCGCCAGTACGACTATGTTTGCAGAAAGGAGACACGAAACTGAGAGATGGGAGATTTCGAATGGTTGTTTTTCCTCTCTGCCTTGATCCAATAATGTTGATCCCAAAATATCCCCCAACTTCATCTCTAGTTGGGGAAAAGAAATCTGTACTCCGTAGGGGAAACCCTAATTGCAAAGACCAAAAGACTAGTCAATTTGCTCTCAGGTATCTTTTTCAACAACTTTGTATCTTCGTAATCTCATAGTTTACACACATGTAGTCCGACTTAAATATATGTATATATATATATATATATATATATTATAAGAGAGAGACTGACGTTATTGTTAAATTTTTTGCATCACTTACAAAGTTGAAATTGGTGTTGAATTTGTTTCATTTTATTCTGAAAAGATCTGTTTTAATACTTCTTTTTATTATTTTATTATTTTTTATGTTTTACACGTGATAATTAGTTTTGGTGCAAAGAAAATATATGAGAAGAAAAGGAGTCTTAAAAATTCTAACTATGTTTGAACCTCTTTTAGGCTTAGTTTGGTTTAATACAAGGAGAATTATATTTTGGGTGTATCATTTTCAATTTGTACAGGTTGTTAGTTTAGCACTTTGTCTCATAAGTGTTGCAAATTTGACGTTATTCAGGGCCAAAATGGTATTTGATTGCTAGGGATATGAAGGTTGAATTGATCCTATTTATAGGGCACTTAGAGATTTATGTAATTGAATCTTATTCAAGTAAGATAAATTATAGTTTCTCTAACTTTCTAGTATTAATTGCAAAGAAAGTTTGATATCTCACATTTGTTTTGTATGTGCTGAGATGTAATCCAATTGCCAAAGGGATTCCCTATTGAATGGGTTTCGTGAAGGTGGAAGCTGCTTTGACAAAATTTCGTGAGGTTTTGGTTTGAGGTTCAAAATGAGGTCTTTCAATTGTGATCTGTTCTGAAATTTGCCATTAATAGCACAACTAATATGCATCTTCTGAATTTGGAAGTCTCTTGCTGTAATAGTGCTTTCGCCTTGTGATGTAACCAATAATTAAGCTGATGTCTATACTAATATACTTTGGATAATAATCTAGTGTTTGGAGTAAGATACACACTGTGGGACCAATTCTATTAGAGTTGAAGAGGATGTGTTAGTGCTTTAAGAATTGTGAGATTGCAATTAGGATAATCATGGGTAGTTGTTCTTGTATGATCTTAATCATAATATTGTAATTAAGAGTCTTCTAATTGACGATGCTAAGTCAGCGTTAGATTTGGGATGATGTTTCTAATATTTTTATGCCAAATAGTTTGTTTTCATTCATTATTTTGACAGCATGACAATTTCAACATGACTTAAATTGTGTCTTAATACGTTAAATAAAACCTATCATTCTTAATACCCAAGATAGAGCAGAGGACTGGAGGTAGTATATTTTTCCTCCTGATATTGTCACTTTTAATTTTTATCAATCTTTTACTGAATACCCTTACTATATGTTCACCCGTAATCTCTCTCTTTGATCCTGCCTTGATTTACTGATGGGTATAAATTTATAATCTTCTGATAGCTTCCTTTCAAAAGTGGGTGAAATTGGGTATAATATCTATAAGCAATATTTCACTAAAGATGGGTACCCGGTTCATAACTTCGATTAAGATTGATTTAGATGTTTGCATGTTGAATGACCCTGTATGTGTGTGTTTTTGTGTGTGTGTGAATTGTAAAGGCTTTGACAGGCTGTCTTTTATATGTTCCTTTAAGAATTGTCATCCAAATGCAAGTGATCTTATATTAGAACGACTATAGTACTATGTTTCTACATTGGTACCTTTGCGTTGACAGTCAAGAATAGCAGTAAACTGCATGTTCCGACAAAGTTGGGAATATTTCGAATAAGTTGTCATGAACATTTCATGGTACTCAAGAAAATCATACACCCTTTTATTCTTTCACCATATTAATATTTTTATTTGTTTAGAGTTTCTCATTATTTTTTAAACTGTGACTATATTAATTGTGGTTTCTTAAAGTTGTATTTTTTTTTTTATTATAGTTTGTATATATCAAGCACGTGGTGGATTAAGGATATTAATATATTTTAACACTTGAATTTGTTTTTAAGAAATTCCAATTGCAGCTATGAAAAACATTTGAGTTCTTGGAGAATATGTCGTATAAAAGAGCGAGTCTTTTGATCCCTCAACTGATATTCAAAGCTTAGAATGATAAGTTATGGCCAATAGAAACTGAGACGGGGAGACAAAGGTGATGCCACCGACATAACAATTTTGTGGAGAACTCATTGTAGTCAAGGGTAATGGTTCTCTCTCACAAATTGATCGTATAGAAGGCAAGTTAAATCTTCCTAGTCTCTCTTTTTTTTCTTCTTTTTTTTAGCTTTACTCAAACCATGTTCTTTCTATTGAATATCAAACTTTTGTATTTTCTATTATAGTCCATTCAAATATAGGATGATCACTCATTATTGTAATAAAGACAACTGAAAATTGCAATGATTATTTTCTGCATTTTGTTCATTATCCTAAACAAAAGTATTTTGTGTGTATATATATCAGCTTGTTGGAGCATATTATTTTTTAAAAGAGACAAAATCAAGTCTATGTTTCGATCATTGTATTTTGCTACAAATTGCTCAGATTTTCAATTGGTTGCCTCTTCATATTTGCATGTCAGCCTCCATATATTTTTGTATGTACTATATGGATTCTCATAGATTGAAGAGGTGCTTGCAACGCCGCAAGGAGGGAGACTTACGGAAAAAGGGTGGAGCGTGAGTCAGAGAGTGATCGGAATATGCGTCGGCGAGCATGATATAGGCAATCCGTTTTGACTTTTTTGAACCATCGCCCGATCTCAATAATGGTTCATTTTATATACACATGAAAAATTAATCTGTTCTGTTGGTTAATATGAAAACTTAATGTATATATACCTGTTTTTGTTTTGTATGGGTTGTATCTTCATTAGTTGGATATGTTAGTGTTTGAACTATTTGGTTTCATCAACTTTCTGATCCATTTCTAATGCCAAGTTTGTTTAAAATATAATTTCAGATTGCAGAATATTTTTAATTGTTATAGATTGATTTCCTATGTTGGTTCTCAGGAAAATTGCAGAAAGAAGCATGAACTTTTTGGATGTTGGATATGTAGAGATGACATACGACGTTGCACATTAGATGTTTGTTGAAATGCCACAAAGAAGATATATTTGTAAGTGTAGTAACTTTTTTCCTCTTCACAACCCCTAATTTTCTCATTAGTCTATGTTGAAAAGCCTCATTGCGTTTTATTGACTATCTATTAGGTTATTACATTTTACTTATTAACATTATTGTAATCGAATTGCAATCTAGCTTTGTATTGATGAAAGTTTTTCAATATACTCTCACTCATTATGGTTGCCAATATTCCTTGAATACACTTTCATTAGTGTGATTTATGAACGCTAATTTTATATTTCATGTGGAATTGGATGAAAAATAACATATCGGTATGTGCATTTTGGGCTCTAATGCAAATAAAGTTTTCAATTTTTAGGTGGGAGTGGTTAAAGTTTTATTGACATACATTATTTAATTTTATAATGTAACATTAGGAATGATGTGATCACTGATTAATTTCTTTCCTTTTTGCTCCTTATGTAGGATGAGAAACTAATTAAATAGCAAACAAGAGAAGGATAAGAGAAAATGATGAATATGTAAGTATTCAATTTTGTAATTGCTTATGACATAGGAATAAGACACTTAAGTTTTTAAGTTTCTACCAAAGACATACATATATATACAACAACTAAATTAGTGTCTGACTGATGCTGATGATCATGCTGTTGTAAGGAGTAATGAAAATGAAGAATTTGATGATGACTTTCTTCCCCGGAAACCAGAGTTTCAGCTACAGAGTGTGGATCGCAGAAGGGGTTGGGGTTTCATGGTGTGCATAATGTACATGGCACTATGATTGTATAGTTAAGAATGATAGATATATGTATCTATGGGATTTTTAAATTCCCTTAGAGTTAAATGGATCAATTCTCTATTTCATAGCATTGGAAGGTACATGTAGAAAACTTAGATGAATTGATTGTAGAATTGAGAGTCAGGAGAATGACTGAAGAAATTAACGATACTTCTTTATCTTTTGAGTTGTTCTGCCGGATCGGTCGCTCAAGATCTTTGGTCTCTACCCTGACCCGATGAAAAAAATAGAGAGTATTACATAATTCTTCTGGTGTAATTGGATTTTTACATCGACGTACACACTAAACTATAATGTCTCATATATTTGATGTGAGATGCTAAGAAAATGTATGGAACAAAGTGCATTATCATTGTAGGTCATACACTCTTTTGTTTTTTTGAACCTAGGATAATAATAGAGAAACATCGAACTCAAGTGTGGCTAACAATAAGTTTGGTTGTTGAGCTGCGTTTTTCTTTTTCTCAAGCATAGAGCCATGTCAAAACCATAATTCAAAACACAATTGTAACCGCTTATCCTTAGTTCTCTTGGTTGCCAATTGATGGCAATAATTCTCATTTTCTTAGTGTCATGCGTTATGCAGGCTATTATTTGTTCTTAAATTCTAACATAGCAGTATAGGTCATGGTTGTTAAGTCGTCGACTAGTCGTCCAGTCTTGTTGGGCAGCACAAAGCGAGGGCTCAACTTGGGGCTTGCTGCTAAGTCGAACGACTTGGCTGCTAGGCGTTGCAAATCGTTGCCTTGGCGACGCCTTGGTCACTTAGCATCCAAGTCGCGCGACTTAGCAGCATGTTCATTTTTTCAACAGCCGATCGAATCAAGAAAGGAAGAGAGAGAGAGATTAGCCTTAAAACTCCAGCCCTAACAATCGCGATGGCAATTGACTGTGAATTAGAAAGAAAGGAAGAGAGAGTAGCCATGCTGCTGCGAATCCGATGTGACTCGCGAGTCGTAACTTCCTTCTTTCCGAGGTTCGCTTCAGCCTTCAATTGCTCTAGGTGAAGATGAAAAGGTCTGCTCTGTTTGGCTTTTGTTTATTCATTAGGTATTTTGTTAATCCACTAGCAGGACCCACTAGTTAAAGAATAGGTGGCCCATGTTATTCTATCCACTAATGTAAATGTGACACCTGTTACTTAGCAAACAAAGCACTCAACACACATAATAGTGCTGTATAGCTGTATACTACTACTGAAGTACTCAGTATTATATATTTTATATATATAGTAAATTATAGCACATAGTTTATATGAATATTATATTATATGCATGATAAATAAATATTAATATTATATATATAACAGAATAAATTAGTATTATATGTTTTATTATTATACTTTATTATATTAGTATAATATTATATTTATCTTTTCACTTATATAATAATATATTTATTTATATTCATGAAACATAAATTTAATATAATCAATAAACATATTTATTTATTATTCATGAAAATTAAATTTAACATAATTAATAAATATTTTAACTTTCAATTTTAATTTTTTTATAAGTAATTTAAATTTTTAGTGTTTTATTTTACTATTGAAGTTAAATTTACCAATGTATCTACTTGCTATTTTTGTTTAAGGAACTGTAATGTGGTGTTAATTATGTATAATATATTCGTGAGTAATTTTTTTATGTACCTTTAAATTGAGCTATATATATAATATTTATTTATAAAATGCATATTGTAAATAATTCATCGCTTTATGGACGACTACTCGGGTGCCTAGTTGACTAGTCGCTTAAGTGGTCGGCCACCGACTCGCCTTGACTTAGCGCCTTAACAACGATAGTATAGGTAGTCATTCTCTGTAATGAAACATGAACCTTCCCAATGACAAATTCATATGTAGTAATTGAATTCGGATTCGGTCTATCAAAGTTATGATTACAAAATTTTGAGATGATCTTAAATTTAATGCTATCGGCAAAAATTTGAGTATAAAGTAGCAGAAACTCGACAATTAACTTCAAATCTGTTGGGATTTGTGGATTATTATTCACCAGATTCGTAACAGCCAGATCCAACGTCACCCAACTCGGTATTATTTCTTTCATATGACTTCTAAGTTTCCATAACCTTTGTTAAGTGCCATATTTTGAAATATCTTCGACTTGTAATTTCTGAAGGCCCAACACTGACCATTAGCCTTTCTATACCTATAAGGTATATGTCCTCAACACCAAATATCAATCAGACAACTTCAGCGTAACCCGTTATGCTAATCAGGAAGTGAGCATATAGATCCTTAACAAACATACTCACCTCAACAAAATTGAGACATTTTTTTTGAGCAATCGATTCTCGAATTCTCTATAAAATTTAGGTATTTGTCATTAGACTCGAAACGAATGTCAAATGAAAAGTTTTGTTGGGATTGAGTCGATACTTCTGCGGGTTTGACTAACGGCCACTACGACAGGGTCGTCATGGGTCCCGTTCCCCGTTGAGCGAGGGTTGCCCAACTTGTCGGTGAGCTGACAGAGGTTTTGTAAGGGGCAATCTCTTTGGAAGCCAAACGCAAGTTGCAATTGGGCTTGAAAATTTATTAGTAACCCGGTCTTGGGTTTGACTAATGTATTAGGCCTCATGGGTTTGAGCCCATGTTATAACAACAAGGATTTTTTAGTTACTATAAAACATTGTTTGGTGTTTGTATCATTGTAGAGCGTGTGATGTACATTAGACAAGTAAGACTAGCCAAATTGGTGAACTTAGGTATGTCGTGTGTTTCATATAATATTTGTGTTAGTGTGCTATTATTCGTTCTTACATTCTAACACAACAATATAGGTAGCCATTCTATGTAATGAAACATGAACCTTCCCGATGACAAATTCGTATGTTTCGTCTTTGGTTGGAAGATATCGTCCCAACTTACCCCAATAATTTTTTAATTGTTTTAAGCCTGGTAGTAATTGAATTCGGATTCGGGCTATCAAAATTATCATTACAAAATTATGAGATGACCTTAAATATAATGCTCTCAGCAAAAATTTGAATACAAAGTAGCAGAGACACGACAATTGACTTCAAATCTGTCGGGATTTGTGGATTCTTGTTCACCAGATTCGTAACAGTCAGATCCAACGTCATCCTACTCGGTATTATTTCTTTTTTTGATTAACAGATGTGGTTTCTAAGTTTATATAACCTTCGTTAAACGCCATATTTTGAAATATCATCGACTTGTATTTTCTGAATGCCCACTATTGACCATTAGCCTTTCTATACCCTTTTAAGGTATACGTTCTCGACTCCAAATATCAACTGGATAATTCCAACGTAACTCGTTAAGCTAATCAGGAGGTGAGTATATGGATCCTTTGTAAGCATCCTCACCTAAACAATATTGGAAAATTTTTCTTGAGCAATTGATTCTTGATTTTTTTCTATAAATTTCAGGTATGTCATCAGATTCAAAACGAACGTCAAATAGAAAGTTTTGTTAGGATCGACTCATACTTTTACGGGTTCGACTAATGACCACTATGATAGGGTAGTCGAAGATCTCGCTCCTCGGTGAGCGAGCGGTTGCTCAGCTCACTGACAGTTTTTTTTTGAGGGGCAGCACTCTTTGGCAGACAAGCCCAATGTGCAATTGGGCTTGGGGATTTATTAGTAGTCCGGTCTCGGGTTTTTCTAACGTATTGGGACGCCTCATTAGTTTGAGCCCATGTTATAGCAATTAGGATTTTCTAGTTAATATAAAACATTGTTTGATGTGTGGATCATTGTAGAGAGTGTGATACATCTTATGAATACATCAGACAAGTAGGACTAGCCAAATTGGTGAACTTGGTTATATAAATTGGTGAACTTGGTTATATCGTTTGTTCTTATTTTTTTGTTTTTCATATAATATTTGTGTGAGTACTATTATTCATAATTCTAACACAACAGTATAAGTAACCATTTTCTGTAATAAAACATGAACCTTCTCGATGACAAATTCATATGTTTCGTCTTTGGGCGGAAGATATCGTCCCAACTTACCCCAATAATTTTCTAACTGTTTATGCCTGGTAGTAATTGAATTCGGATTCGGGCTATCAAAATTATCATTATAAAATTTTGAGATGACCTTAAATCTAATGCTCTCGGCAAAAATTTGAGTACAAAATAGCAGAGACTCGACAATTGACTTCAAATCTGTCGGGATTTGTGGATTGCCTGTTCACCAGATTCGTAACAGCCAGATCCAGCGTCACCCTACTCGGTATTATTTATTTTCTTTGCTTAACATATATGGTTTCTAAAATTTTATAATATTTGTTAAGCGCCAAATTTTGAAATATTCTCAACTTCTATTTTCTGACGGTCCACCACTGACCATTAGCTTTTCTATACCCTTTAAGGTATATGTTCTTGACTCCAAATATCAACTGGACAACTCCAGCGTAGCTCGTTAAGTTAATCAGGAAATGAGCATATGTATCCTTTGCAAACATCCCCACCTCAACAAAATTGGGACATTTTTCTTGAGCAATCAATTCTCGAATTCCAGGTATTTGTCATAAGATTCAAAACTGACGTTAAATGGAAAGTTTTGTTGGGATTGACTTATACTTTTGCGGGTTCGACTAATGGCCACTACGACATATTTGAAGTTAATTGTCGAGTCTCTGCTACCCGACTATCCTGTCGTAGTGGCCATTAGTCGAACCCGCAGAAGTATGAGTCAATCCCAACAAAACTTTCCATTTGACGTTCGTTTTGAGTTAATGACAAATACCTGAAGAGAATTTAAGAATCGATTGATCAAGAAAAATGTCTCAATTTTGTTGAGGTGAGGATGCTTGCAAATGATCCATATGCTCACTTCTTAATTAGCTTAATGGGCCACGTTGGAGTTGTCTAGTTAATATTTAGAGTTTAGGACATATACCTTGAAGGTATAGAAAGGCTAATGGTCAGTGGTAGACATTCAAAAAATACAAAGAGTTTAGGACATATACTTTGAAGGTATAAAAAGGCTAATGGTCAGTGGTAGACATTCAAAAAATACAAATCGAGAATATTTTAAAATACGACGCTTAACGATGGTTGAACAAACTTAGAAACCATATCAGGCAAGCAAAGAAAATAAATAATACCAAGTAGGGTGACGCTAGATCTGATTGTTACGAATCTGGTGAATCGGAATCCACAAATCCCGACAGAATTGAAGTCAATTGTCAAGTCTCTACTACTTTGTGTTCAAATTTTTGCCTAGAGTCTTAGATTTAAGGTAATCTTAGAATTTTGTAATGATAACTTTGATAGCTTGAATCCGAATTCAATTACTATCAGACTTAAACAATTAGAAAATTATTTTGGAAGTTGGGACGATATCTTTCGCCCAAAGATGAAACATATGAATTTGTCATCGGGAAGGTTCATGCATATATCCAGGTTTACCAATTTGGTTAGTCCTGCTTGTTAGTATATTAGTAAAACTATAGACCGGGCTATTAATAAATCCCCAAGCCCAATTGCACCTTGTGCTTGGCTTCCAAAGGGCGCTGCCCCCTTACAAAACCCCCAACTCACCGACGAGTGCAACCGATCGCTCAGTGGGGAGCGAGACCTCCAACTACTCTATTGTGGTGGCCATTAGTCGAATTCGTAGAACTATGATAAAATCCCAACAAAACTTTCCATTTGACGTTCGTTTGGAGTGTGATGACAAATACCTGGAATTTATAGAGGGAATTTGAGAATCGATTGCTTAAGAAAAATTTCCTAATTTTTTTGAGGTGAGTATGTTTGCAAAGGATCCATATGCTCACTTCCTGATTAGCTTAACGGGCCATGCTGGATTTGTCTAGTTGATATTTGGGTTGGGGTGGGGTACATATACCTTAAAGGTATAGTGGTGGAGCTTTAGAAAATACAAGTCGAGGTTATTTCAAAATATAGCACTTAACGAAGGTTATGGAAACTTGGAAAACATATTAGGTAAACAACGAAAAGAAATATAATACCGAGTAGGGTGACGTTTGATTTGGCTGTTACGAATCTGGTGAATAGGAATTCACAACTCCCTACCGATTTGAAGCCAATTGTCAAGTCTCTAAGCATTAGATTTAAGGTCATCTCAGAATTTTGTAATGATAACTTTGATAGTCCGAATTTAATTACTACCAGACTTAAACAGTTAACAAATTATTGAGGTAAGTTAGGACGATATCTTCCGCCTAAAGACAAAAAATATGAATTTGTCATTGATAAGGTTCATGTTTCATTACAGAGACTGACTACTTATATTGTTGTATTAGAACTTAAGAACGAATAATAGCACACACACATATTTTATGGAGAACGGAAAAATAAAAACACCCGATATACTTAAGTTTACCAATTTGGCTAGTCCTACTTGTTTGATGTATTAATAAGATCATTCACATGTTTTACAATGATTCACACAGCAAACAATATTTTATAGTGACTAGGAAACCCTAGTTATTATAACATGAGCTAATAATAAATTCTCTAAGTCCAATTGCACCTTGCGCTGGGCTTCCAGAGGGCGCTGCCCCTTAAAAAAACCCCACTAGTTCCCCGGTGAGCTAGCGGCTACCCAGCTCACCGGGGAGCGAGACCTCTAACTACCCTGTCGTAGTGGCCATTAGTCGAACCCGCAGAAGTATGAGTCAATCCCAACAAAACTTTCTATTTGAAGTTCGTTTGAAGTCTGATGACAAATACCTGGAATTTCTAGAGAATTTGAGAATTGATAGCTCAAGAAAAATGTCTCAATTTTGTTAAGGTGAGATGTTTGTAAAGGATCCATATGCTCATTTCTGGATTAGCTTAATGGGCTACGCTGGAGTTGTCCGTTTGATATTTAGAGTTGGGGATATCTTTAAGGGTATTAAAAGGCTAATCGTCAGTGGTGGGCCTTCAGAAAATACAAGTCAAGGATATTTCAAAATATGGCGCTTAACGAAGGTTTTAGAAACAATATCAGGTAAGAAAAGAAATAATACCGGGTACGGTGACGCTGGTTCTGGCTGTTACGAATCTGATAAACAGGAATGTACAAATCCAGATAGATTTGAAGTTAATTGTTGAGTCTCTGCTACTCTATGCTCAATTTTTTGCTGAGAGTATTAGATTTAAGTTATCTCAGAATTTGATAATGATAATTTTGATAGCCCGAATCCGAATTCAATTACTTCCAGTCTTAAAGAGTTAGAAAAAATTATTGGGGTAAGTTGAGACGATATCTTTCGTCCAAAGACGAAACATATGAATTTGTCATTAGTAAGGTTCATGTTTCAATATAGAGAATTACTACCTATACAGTTGTGTTAGAACTTAAGAATGAATAATAGCACACTCACATATTATATGAAAAACGGAAAAATAAAAAATAAAAATACACGATATACTCAGGTTTATCAATTTGGCTAGTCCTGCTATTCATAAGATGTCTCACACACTCTATAATGATCCACACACCAAACAATGTTTTATAGTAACTAGGAAACCCTAGCTGTTATAATATGGGTTCAAGCTCATGAAGCCCAATACATTAGTAAAATCCAAGACCGGACTACTAATAAATCTCGAAGTCCAATTGCACCTTGCTCTTGGCTTCTAGAGGACGTTGCCCCCTTATAAAACCCCCGCCAGCTCACCTGTGAGCTGGGCAGTCGCTAGCTCACCGGGGAGCGAGACCCCCGACTACCATGTCGTAGTGGTCTTTAGTCGAACCCGCAGAAGTATGAGTTAATTCCAACAAAACTTTCCGTTTGACGTTCGTTTTGAGTCTGATGACAAATACCTGGAATTTATAAAGAGAATTTGAGAATTGACTGCTCAAGAAAAATGTCCTAATTTTGTTAAGGTGATGATGTTTGCAAAGGATCCATATGCTTAGTTCCTGATTAACTTAACGGGCTACGCTAGAGTTGTCCAGTTGATATTTGGAGTTGAGGACATATACCTTAAATGGTATATAGAAAGGCTAATAGTTAGTCCACACCTTCAAAAAATAGAAGTCGAGGATATTTCAAAATATGGCGCTTAACGAAGGTGATGGAAACTAAGAAACCATATCAGGTAAGCAACGAAAAGAAATAATACCGAGTAGGGTGACGTTGGATCTGACTATTACGAATCTGGTGAACAGGAATCCACAAATCCGAGCAGATTTGAAGTATAAGCCTATTCCAACATACTGTAATTAAGGAAGTAAAAGACGGATGGAACTAGTTGAAGTAACTTATATCACTTATTTTTTTATTATTAATTTTATAGAGATTGTATGTAGATGTAAGATTTCATAGATGCATTTTATCGTTTGTGTGCTTTGAATCAGTGTTCATTGCACATATTTACTATCCAAGAATAAAATATACAGGGGATATAGATAGTTACTTTGATATATTGACTTTCAATTTTGTGGAAGCCAGATTTATCTTTTGTTTCTGATTCATTACATAGGTTTTTTACAGTGGAAATAATTTTTTTTCTTTTCTTTCTGTAATTGTAGTGCACTACTTGTGGTTTCTGCTTTTGAGGAATATCTTGTTTTACTGCTTGAGTAATTTATATTTCTTCGAATAGTTTTCAATTTTAGAAAGTTTGTTTGAGTTTGTGGTGTTTGATTCATGCATGCTTCCATTCAGTCTCGCTGGAATCAGTTTGTGACATATACTATCGAGTTCCTATTGTCATCTCAATCGTCTCTAACGTTGGGCTTTGCTGATATATACCCGAGTAACTTAATTATTTTGGGTTGGAGTTTTCAATTATATTAGTAATCAAATCCTTATTCAGTTTGTCTCTTGTTGTTCAATGATGTTACTTTGTTAGTTCTCCCATCAGGTAAATGCACGGTCCTTAGCTTAGTACTCCGTTTCGTTCTTTAACATATTTTGCCTAGAAAAATGATCAACGATTTTCTTTTTCTCCCACATGAAGCATTTTGAGAAAATGGAGAAACCGCTCAAGGAAGCAAAAGAATACTCTACGGACGTAGAAATTTTTAAGAAAATAGGAAAAAAAATTGAAGTGAGTAATGTTTCATGCAGATATATCATCCTGCATCACTTATCAATTGTTTGCGACTTTAGAGATTTTTATGATCTTTGCTTTTTTAGCATGTATTTTTTTCAGCTATTCTAGTGGTTGCCCAGAAAGCCGTTTCTGAAGTGTAATGAGGTTCTAACTCGCCTCATCCTACTGCTATTTGAATGCAATTCTATTATTTATAGTTAACACTTCTATAAAACTCCAATGTCTATGGTTATATTATAGGTCCAAAATTGGTACCAGAATCATCTACATTCCCCAACCAAAGATAAATCACTTGAGGGATGCAACAAATTGAATCCAGATGCTTGCCCCTTTCACAAACCCGATGAAACTATTGCAATGAAAGTACTCCAAACTCAAAAGGTACTTCTGTTGTTATTGCTATTATTCGTGCAAAGCAGTAGATAGATGGTTGCAAATGGCTGTTAATGTAAAACACCCATGTCATACAAAAAAAGAGAGAAGGAAAAACGTAGTTGCTCTCTGCATTTAAAAAGGGTATTCAGCACGTTAGCATCTTCAGATGCATATCTATTCTGTCGTCATATAGTAAATTAAAGACCTGTTGTACACAATGTTCGAAAAAGTTAAAAGCGGTACAACGCGTTTTTCTCTGGATGAGGCAATGCGTAAGCCTCGAGGCGGAGCGAGGCGTAAGCCTCGATTAGAAAACCTTAAAGTCCCCAAAAAATTATAAAAAATGCTAATAAAATCATAAAATAATCCATCATTATAATCAAGGTCATAAAAGACATAAATAACCAACGTCACCTTAATGTATCATTACAAAACATCAAAACAACATAATATCGCTTTGCATGTGAACTTACCGTAAAGATATAATATGAGTTTATCAATTTTTTTGGATAGATAAAAAGGAAAAAAAATTAAAAAGATGAAATTGTAATAAAACCAAACATGCAAGAGCAAAAGTGGAAGAAAAATTATGACAACCTCAAGGAAAACAATTATTTTTCTTGCTCTCCCTTTATAAAATAGATAGGTAAAATAGATATCAAACTAATCTCAAGTTATTATTTTAAGGGTGAACGTGAAACAAAATTATATTCTTAATGCTCACAAAATTTTTAAATGAGAATTTTTTCTGTACCGGAAAGAAGTAGCTAAGAAAGATTATAGTAGTTCTTTTTATCATTATATTTTCACTAGAATTTTTTCAATTTTCTTTTTATCAGGCATGCAATTGACAAATATTTACACATTGTTTATTTGATATAACTTAAATTGAAAATAATTCGGACATGAAGGTATTACGTACCGTATTAGCGTAGGCTACATAGCATAGATATTTTGGGCTCAAAGGCACATGCATAATATTTATGTCCAATGGACCATTTACGATTACGATCGTGTTCCTAATGTGGACATCGGTGTACCTTCTAATCGTGGGAATTGGGAAGTTGATGAAGCCTCCGACCCTCATCTTTAAACCAACATATTCCTGCCTCTTGTCTTTGAATATCCATAATTGGTGATTACCGCGTTTCTAATGGTAGTATAACGATAGTATTTGGTGTTTTACATCTAAAATCTAAAATGTTCTGTTTATGAATTAAATAAATTGTGTTTGAAATATATTATTTATTTATGTTCAAAAAAAGTAAAATAATTCGTAGACGAATAAAAATGAGGCGTAAGCCTTGAGGTGCAAGCCTCAGCCAAATGAGGCATAAGCCTCTGTATTTCCCCTTGAGGCGTAAGCCTCGCCACAACAACCTACCGCCTCGCTACGAGGCGGGCCTTGAGGCGTAAGCCTCAAACGCAATTTCGAACAATGGTTGTACACTTGTACTCTAATGCTCCCCACATAATCTCCAAATGTTCCGGTTAATTCTCAGTACCGCCTCGCTACGAGGCGGGCCTCGAGGCGTAAGCCTCAAACACAATTTCGAACAATGGTTGTACACTTGTACTCTAATGCTCCCCACATCATCTCCAAATGTTCCGGTTAATTCTCAGTCATGTTGCTTCACTGGTGGAGGTTACAGATACGAGTCCGATAGCAGATACGTTAATGATTATTGTCCTGGGGCATCTAGTTTGGTAGGTTATTAGTTTCGATATCCACAACAATAGTGCAGCCCAGTTGTTGATGAGTTTGTTTTGGCAATAGTCAATTGATCTTCAGGTTTCCTTTTACTTGCCACATTATCTGTTAAAAAATTTCCCTTTTATTTTTGTTTTACAAGTTCTCTATGACTCTTATCTATCAACTAGAATTTGGAACTTTGTTCTGCAGAGTTTTTTGGTACTCGGTTCTTCCTTGCTACTCATGTAGTACACATCAGTTTTTCACATTGATAGCCTGCATATATTTTTTAAGAATAAAAAATTCATGAAATTTCTAATTTTCCTGGATAATTAACTTAGCGTCCCTTTCTTGACAAAATTGTTTTTAAAGCAGGAGAAAAGACACGAGATATATCAAAGTTAGAATTTGAAGCTAGGTCTTCGAAAGATGGAGCAAGCTAAGCCTTCATATAGCAAATCAAACAAGGTTTTGGTTATACTAGTCATTGAAACTATTTAGCTACTTCTCATAGCTCTTGTAGTTATTACCAACGTTCATCTAGCATATAATGAAAGAAGTTTTGCCTCATTCTGTGATTAATAGTTTCTTTTTGTTTTCAATGAGCATCCTCTGAAAGAACTGATCATCTTATGAAGTTCTCTGTTCTGTGTGGGACTTTATGATGGATAATCTTTTGAACAGCTGTTAATAAGATGTTTTATGAACTATGTTGGATTGGCCTTTTGTGACAAAAAGTAAGTTTGTATGGCATTTATTGCAGGAAGCTCGTGTAAGATTTACCGGGTTTGGATCTGACGAAGAGGAATGGGTTTGTGTAAAAGAATTCATTCGTGAACGCTCTCTTGGTTTAGAGCATTCATTATGCCATCTGTTGAAGGTTGGACATCTTGTATTGTGCTTTCAGGTAGCTTGATTTTTTATAGTTTTGGAGTTTGAAAAAGTTGGAAAAAGATACGACTCCTTGTAAAAGTTGGAAGTCTTTGTAATTGTGTATTATTTTTTTCCTTTTGTGGTGTTTAATTGTTGGACATTTTATAAATTAGTAATGAACATATTTGAATATGTTTGTTGGGTTGTGCAGATGGATTGGGCCGCTGCTCTTTCTATTAGCAATTCTATGCCCCTACTATTCCTCCTCACAAGGCTAGAGTAGAGACATGCACGAATGAAGCTAAGGATCAGGCCCAAATAATTATACTCCAGACAAATCAATTTCCTATTACTTCAAAAATATATCTATAGATTATATGCACACTCTGTTTCACACGTAGGCCTGTCAATCGGACTATATGAGTTGGGTTTAACGTTATTTAAATTCAGCTCAGTTTAAAATTGTCGGGTTTGAGTTCAAGTTTGGCTATAATAAATTTGTTCAAGCTCGACCCCAATAAAATCATGAGCTGTTGGACCTTTTTTTTTTTCCTAACAAGTCCGTATTAAAATATAGTATTATTAACATTGATTTTTAGACCTAAAAAAATATAATTTAAAATAACTCATTTAAAATGTTCGGTACACATTATCTTTTCACAAATCGAATTGAAATTGAAATTAATATAAATGATCTATTTTATAAGTACTCTAGTCTTTATTAATTTCAATATTTAATCTCAATTTTTTTTCATGTAATTACTAGATTTTAGACTAAAATACATGCACTCCAGGCTTTACAGGTGTGGTAAGGTTTGCACCCTGGTTTAAAAATGTGTCTACTTGCACTTTACTATTCATATATTCTGAAACAAATTGGACCCTCCAAATTTTCAACCAGTCAAAAGTAATCGATTCCTCAATTCATCACATTTTTTCAAGGGTAAAACGGGTAAACCATTGTAATATAATTAAAAAGGAAACATACAAAATAGTAAAACTGTTTTTTCTCTCCATACCAAACATACTCTCCCCTTTAAACCCAGCGGCGGATCTATGAGCAGCCAGTGTAGGTAATTACCTACACTGTAATTTGATTTTCCCCCCTTCATTTTATGTATATTACTTTAGTATTTTTTTTTTCTAAAAATATATAATTATGTTAGGATCAACACATAATTTAGTAAATAGTTTAATACTCAAAAGTTTATTGGGAACAGGATACTAATTGTTCATTCATTGATTTATTTGTTGATGAAGTTACCAGACGCAACTATAAGTGTTAAAATAGTATTTTCAGCAATGAGTTATGGTGAAAAGCTTATTATGTAATCGGATGGGAATGCTTGGATGATTAATTGTTTAGTAAAAAGAAGTATTTGTAATAATCAATACAGAAGATATTATACATTATTTCACGATATGAAATTTCGAAAAAATGTTGTTGTAACATTGTTATTTTATTTTAAATTATGTGTAATTTTGCAAGACTTACAAATATGTTATACTATTTTTTTAATTAATTTGCTTTTCTATAACAATATGGTTCTGAGTTTTTAACGGTAAAGGAAAGAATAGAAAATTAAATTTGAACAGAAAAAAATAGAAAAATTATAAGTTTTCTTTATGTTATTACTGAGTTTATAGACAAAAAATGAAAGAAAGTTTAAATTTTACATTTAAAATAAACCCTTATGTTAGTTTTGTTGTGTTTATAATGTAAAGTGCACAACAGAGATTATAAAAAAAAATTGCTTGTGTTATTTAGTTTTCCTTCCAAATTCATTCACTTTTGGACAAAATACTTTGGTAAGAAAAATAACCAAAATTTTAATCCAGTTCTTTTCTTTACTATTAAATAAAAAACATAAGTGGATAAAACCTTAAATTTTCTGTCTATTTCTTTTATTTTTGTGTCCATTTTAAACCCAGTAACACAATGTGAGTAATTTTTTTCTTTTACAAAACATAATTTTGCCTACACTGATGTCAAATCCTGGATCCGTCACTGTTTAAACCTAATACGGTAGTTCTTTCTATCTACTCCATTTTATTTTCCACCGCTAACACGGTGATAGACTTATCTCCTCGTCAAGATCCAAAGAAACCTAATTGCTACTCCCTTCTTTCCATTATATATGATATTTTCAAAAAAAAATTCCCATAATATAAGTCGTTTTACATATATCTAGGAGAAAAAAAAATCTATTCCTTTTCTACTTTGTCCCTAAAAATTCTCATCAAGATAGAGTAATTGAGAGAGAGTGAAAGAAAGAGTAGATCACTTCCTATCTCTAATCTCTCTCTAACATAATTAAAAATCATGGAATAAACTAAATTACAAACATGAAACTCTAAAGTGTGAGGAAATATCTTCTAAATAATAAATATGAAGATTTTCAACAAGTATACTAATAATTATTTTTTTGATATTAACTCTTTTATTTAAATTACAACTGAAAGTTCAAAGCTATATGAAAACTTCTCATGCAAATTAATAAAAACAGAATACTCTCATGTTGCAATAAATTTTTTATTTTTTATTTTAAAATTTCCCCAAAAAAGTTCTCATATAAAATTAATGTCCTTATATATAATAATGCAATTGCAATATTATGCTATTATTATTTAAAAATAACTAATATATTTATCGGTGTAGGACATTGAAAATATATGTCGATTCATATATGGTGATTTTTTTCATCATATAAGATTTTATGCTTGATCCAAACAAATTATGGTTTAATTTAATAATTTTTTTTAACCTTAATGACTTAATTTCATATGATCTAACAACTGTAATGTCAATCTCATTGAGCTCAACCTTCTTATAGTAAATTTATTTAAAATAATAATGGACACAATTACTAATTATATGTAGCCAATTTAACAATTATGAAGACACACGAGGTAGAAATTAAACAAATCATATAAGAGTATAACTATTGTGTGCAAAAACTAGACAAATTTGTCGGTCACAATACCAGCTATGTTCAAGGAAGATACGATCTTATTAATTTGATCTTTTCTCACACATCAATTAAATGCAATTAACTTGCATGAATAAACTTGCCTCTGGAATTATAAAATGAATTGACATATATTTTCTGAAGGACTTTTGCCACATTGTATCACCATAATTTAAAATCATCATGATTCAGAAAGTAAAAATAACTTTTGTCATAGAAAGTATGAAGAAATGCAACAGAACGCTACGAAAAAAAATAGAGAGTTTATATCCATATATGAAATTAACTTATATAATTAGGGTTCAATGGACAACTCACATCTCCCACTTATTATGTGAATTTATGTGGACGGAACTCATTTATAATTGTCACTTCTTAACTATCAGCCTAAATCCATTTAATGTGGGCGATATGGGCCACCCATCGGATTGTCACCCATTTTACCAGGTCTAGTGTGTAGCATGGTTCTTTTAAATTCTTAAACTTAGTGCAAATCCTCTTAGATTTATATGAGTATAAATCCAAATAGAGTAAATCTATACATCCACCCATTTTACATACTCCTTGCCGAAACGCAAGTTAGCGGGTCGTTTTACTTTTCTATTCTTTTTTTAAATCTTAACATCCAACTGGTCACTTTCCCAAACCCCCTTCCTCCCCTTCACATCGCTAACAATCACCTCTCTCCGATTCTCAGCCCAAGAAAAAAATCAACGGCGAGTTCCTTCTCTCCTCCGATTCTCAGCCCAAGAAAAAAATCAACGGCGAGTTCCTTTTCTTCTGTTTTCAAACTTGCAGTACATGAATTGAGTTTTTAGTGGAATATGCAACATTGCATCCTTTTATCTTTCCAACTGCGAGAAAGTCATTTTTTTTACTTAATATGAATTGAGTTTCACAATGAGAACCAATTAAATTCATTAAGAAAGGGCACTGTTAAATTCAAGAAGAAAGAAAAATCAAATACAAGACCTGAACATGATTCTAAAAAATAATTCTTCTTAGGAAAAAAAAGTCCAAATCACAGGGACCAACACAGTAGTCAGGCAGATAAAATACAGTAACATAAAAGATCTCCTTGGAACTCAAATTTATATTACTATACAATCTATTTGCATAATACTACTTACAAACTCAAGATTTCACAATAATAACCTGATAGCCATATTTTTGTCTGATAAATACTAATTGACAGTTACATTATGTCAACAGAATATACATGGTGTAGAACTTGCCCTTGACCTTCTAGTCCACAGTATTCAATGAAAGAAACAAAGGCCTTCTTTGAGAATGTCAAAATCCATTCAGGGAAATCCAGTGTATCATCTAGCATTCAATTCATTAAAAATGTAATCCAAGGAACAAGAAATAAGGAAACTAGAATTATTTTAAAAAAAAATATCATCAACTAGAAAGGGGCTCTAAGGGTATCGGAAAAATGGATCTTATCAGAAAGAAAGATATAAAAAATTGTGATACTTTTTCAAATGTTGAAACAGAGAAAAAGAGCTCGCCACTGATTTTGTTTTGGGCTGAGAATCGGAGGAGAGAGGTGATTGTTAGTGATGTGAATGGGAGGAAGAGGGTTTGGGAAAGTGACCAGCTGGATATTAAGATTTAAAAAAAAAAAAAAGTAAAACGACCAGCTAACTTGCGTTTCGGCAAGGAGTATGTAAAGTGGGTGGATGTATAGATTTACTCATCCAAATAATGGCTCCATTTCAAAATTGGGATCCCAAAATTAATATAAATAGTGTACATATTTCATATGTTTTAACCCTATATTTCAGTCAGGACTATAATGAATCGAATAAACTATTGACCAAATTCAGTCCAAATTTCATTTCAGACTTGAATTTCTATCTAAACTCGACTCTTCTTAACCCCAAATAAAATTCGAATGAGCCTTTAATGGGCCGAGTGATAAAGTTTCAGGCTTGACCGACTCCATTGACAAATACTATTTACACTCAAAGACACATAAAGACAAAATAGTACTAAAATTATTTCTCTCTCCTAATTTTCAACACTTTCTCTCTCATCTCTCTATGATATTTTGCCTTTTTGAGTGTGATGCACAGATCTACTCTTATTTCAAAGCTCGAAATTTAAAAGCATTACAAGTATGAGATCTAGTACACATGAAATTTCATCTTTATTAAGAGTTCACGTGGGCACCTTATATTCAAAATGATTCTTACAATGTTTTGTCCCCCTCGCTCCCAAACCATTTTAATGGGATGTCAGGCCATGGTTACTTATTGCTAATATAACACCAACACACCATGCTTATTGCCATTTTCACCAAGTTTAAGGAAATCTTTATTATTGAATACTTTTTTATAAATTTATTAGTTCTAAAATTAGAGATATATTTTTGTAGTCTGTTCCAAAATTAGATATATACATTCTTATTTTAAGACTATAAAGTGACATGTTATTCTTAATTTGTCATTTTTTTTACTATTATTTTCAATATCACAACACCACAACTGAATTCCTAACTAATACTAAGACTATATTTGAGAATATAAAATTATCCTTAAAAATTATTGTTTTACAAATACATATCTAATTTTAAAGCGAATGGAGTACTTTAACAACATAGTTACTATCCTGGCAATAACAAATAAAGAAGGCCGGATTACATTTACGGAATAGAGAAAGTAGTACTTCATTTCACAAGTCAATTGTCATTACTAATCATTTGTTTTGGTAAATAGTGGTACATAAATTTAGAATATGGAAAGCAACCTTTGCAGAATTACATAAATAATAACTTTTCAACTTAATATCTAATTAATTTCATAAATCAATATACTATAAGCTTTTTAAGCTAATTTCTCACCAAGATCAATGGGACAACAACAAAGAAAGTTTTGTTAGAAAACTAAATCAAATTGATTCTAGATTGTTTATGAATTAATTAAGTACATGAATAAGTAATGTACATGATACATGAATGTATTTAAAAAATGCCCTGGAACATGTAATTGTTAGGTTCATGTACATGAATTTGGTCATGTAGTCATTATTAATGTGACTCTAGAAGTATCCTAAGAGTCCTATAAATAGTCTTGTACTTGAACCATTTGAGGGAAGTGAAATCAAAGTGTTCTTGAGTGCTCTTCAAAGTTATATTTCACTTCCTTTATAATTTATTATCTTTCATAAATTTCCAACAAGTGGTATCAGAGCCAAGGTTAATTCGAAGGTTTATAGAAGGTTAAAATCAAAGTGGCGAAGGCAAAATCGACGACCCAAGAAAGGTTACTTGATGCTATCGAATAGTTTCGCCGGGCGAGTGCAAAGTGTGCGCGTTAGAGCTCCGGAACGCAATCTAGCAAATGTGCTAGTTGAGAACAAATTTGAAGAAGTTTATGAGTTGAAACACGTACAAAGGTCGTCATATTGATAGCGTTTTGGAGAGGTAAATTATAGAAAAATGATATTTCCTAGGTTTGGTAACAAATTAATGTTCACAAATTACAATGCTTGAAGTATAAGGATGCGAGTATTTCTTGGAGCTTGCAATTTATGGCAAGATGTCATTGCAAATCTAGAAAATTGTATTTCTAAAAAAGTTCGAGAAATGAAAGAAAAAAGAACAAAGAAGATTTTGTAAGGAGTAATGCATGAAGAAGTTTGGAAACATATTGCAAGTTTTGATTATCTACCTCATTTATGGAATGAACTTGAATTTATTTGTAATAATTATAAAGGTCCATCGTTACCTAAAAAGTCTTGGTTTTTGGAAGAAGATGAGAAACTTGCAGGAGAAATTGATGAAGTTGAAGAAGAAGAATGTAAAAACAAAGACTTTGAAGACATATATCGGGAAGCAAAAGAAATAGATCATGACGAAAATAAAGAATTTGAAGACATAATAATTGAAGCATCTTTTGAGAAAAAGGAAGAAAAAGAAAGCGTTGAAGAAATTGAGAAAATAGAAGAAAAGAATTTTGATGAAGACAAGGAATATGACATTGAGCTGAAGCCTCCCTCCCAATATTTAAAAATTTCGAAAGAGTCAAATGATGCATTTAGTCATGGAAGTTGGGTCCAAATGGGTTCATTAGAAAAAGATACACGTATACATGAGAAGCCAAATTTGGAGGGATATTTGGTAGAAACAAATAAGTATCATATTCAAAAACAATCTCCCACCAAAAGAGAATTGAGTGACACAAGTAATTCAGTTTGTGACTCGAATACTAATTCACAGGAAGTAGATCATAAGCTTGATCAACATGAAAAGGATGAAAAGAAAGAGTTTAAAAATTTGGAGGAGAATGAGAAAAATATTTTGAGTATCAAAAGTAATGATTTGGGATTTAGAGTGATGAATTTTGTGGAAGACATAGAATGAGTAAATATCGAGAAATATTTCGATCAAAGGGAGTTTGTAAATAGTAAAATAGAGAAGCAGTACAAGAAGTTTATGAAGCATGCAAAATGTGAAAAGCTAGTAAGCAAGATCAAGAAGAACAAATGGAAACTTAAAACATTTGTGTCATATATATCAATGGAGATGACAAAAGAGTTTCTTGCATTTGAAGGAATCGGAAGATTAAAAAGTTTAACGACATTGTGAAGAATAAATTTGGTTTACGGGAGCCTTGTTAGAAAACTAAACCAAATTGATTCTAGATTGTTCATGAATTAATTAAGTACATGAATAGGTAATGTACATGATACATGAATGTATTTAAAAAATATCTTGAAACATGTAATGGTTAGGTTCATGCACATGAATTTGGTCATGTAGTCATTATTAATGTGGCTCTAGAAGTATCCTAAGAGTCCTATAAATAACCTTGTACTTGAACCATTTGAGGGAAGTGAAATCAAAGTATTCTTGAGTGCTCTCCAAAGTTATATTTCACTTCCTTTATAATTTATTATCTTCCATAAATTTCCAACAAGTTTGGCCATTCCTTGAAGATTTTTGTAGCTTTAACAATTGGCTGTCTACTATTGATATATGTTACAAGGTGATAGACTCCACGGCACGCTTGCGTGAGGTGGTCGTCGCCCGGATCGTTTCTAACAAGTTGATAGGATGGATAGCTTGCAACACCTTAACCCCTCGCCTATATGTAGACGGTAATCTTGGTACAATTGCTTGCTTAGGAAATTTGCGGAGGATGAACACCAACGACACTTCGACCCCTCGCTTATATTGAAGCGGTAATCTCGGTACTATCGACGATTGATGCGGTAGAAGACGCCACACACAACTATGAATGGTTGTATGATAAGTCAATTATGAATCTAAAAAGAAGAACTAAGGAACACTTAGGAATTCTTCAAAGAACCACAAGTAGAGAAACAAACTCACAATAGTATTGATAATCTGAAAATTGATATGAATGAATGATTTTACATCCTAGCATCACTTGGTATTTATAGGAACTCATGGTGTGCTAAACCATCATCATAAGTCAAGATCTAACAACTAATCACATCACATGTATCAGCCACCCAAAGAATTTAACAATCCAAAACATGTGATGTGTTAAAAGTCCAAATCAGACAACTATAAACTGATCAGCACATTGCAAGCTATTTTCATACCTGATAAATTTCGAATTTGGACTTGGGCCAAGAATGAAAATTGTAGTCCTGGAGTTTCTAATGAATTTAGGCTTTTGAATCACCTCATTTGGAGTTTGGAAACTCAAGTTATGGCCAAAATACGAACTGATGTCAAACTAGTCCAAAAGTGCGGAAATGCTGATTCTTTTGTGTCGGTTCGGGTATGCTTGCTTCCAATGTGTTTATGAACTTCGCGTGCTTGTAACCCGTCTCTATAACCTCTATGCTCGATCCAACCTCGGTCCATAATTTATGAATCATCCCGTTAAGTCCTTCTTTGAAGCGTTTAGCTCGTGTCCTCGTAATGGGTCCAAGTGGCATATGCAATGGATCCACTTGTGTTTTGTCAAGGGCTTGTGAACTAAGGATGTCCTCATCATACCTCTCCTCTTGAAAAGAATTTGTCCTCAAATCTTCACCTACGTCAAACGGGCTTAGATCAGAAATATTGAAAGTTGCACTAACATTATACTCACCGGGTAAGTCCAATTTGTAAGCATTGTTGTTAATGCGTTCAAGCACTTGAAATGGTCCATCTCCTCTTGGAAGTAATTTCGAACGCCTTTGAGCAGGAAATCTTTCCTTACGCATGTGTAGCCATACCCAATCCCCGGGTTCGAAGATTACTTGACGCCGACCCTTGTTGGCCTGTTTGGCATATTGATCCGTCCTCTTCTCAATGTTGAGTCTTGTCTTCTCATGTATCTGCTTAACAAAATCAGCTTTGTTTTTGCCATCCATGTTAGTATACTCGGAAACAGGTAATGGTGACAAATCCAAGGGTGTTAAAGGATTAAAGCCATACACAATTTCAAAAGGTGAGAATTTAGTAGCAGAGTGAACAGACCTATTATAAGCAAACTCAACATGTGGTAGACACTCTTCCCAAAGCTTAATATTCTTTTTAATGATAGCCCTCAATAAAGCAGATAGAGTTCTATTAACTACTTCCGTTTGGCCGTCAGTTTGTGGATGACAAGTAGTTGAAAACAACAGTTTAGTTCCTAGTTTACACCACAAAGTTTTCCAAAAATAGCTTAAGAACTTAGCATCTCTATCCGAAACAATTGTTCGGGGCATGCCATGCAAACGTACAATGTCTCTAAAGAATAAATCAGCAACATGGGATGCATCATCAGCTTTGTGGCATGGGATAAAATGTGCCATTTTTGAAAATCTATCCACGACCACAAATATAGAATCATGACCATGCTTAGATCTAGGTAAACCCAATACAAAGTCCATAGACAAATCAATCCAAGGTTCACTCGAAATAGGCAATGGTGTGTATAACCCATGGGGTTGAACACGAGATTTAGCTTGACGGCATGTAATGCATCTATCACAAATTCTTTCTACATCTCGTTTCATATGGGGCCAATAGAAATGTTCTTTTATCACAGATAAGGTCTTATCAACGCCAAAATGTCCCATCAAACCACCCCCATGTGACTCTCGAACCAATAACTCACGCAAAGAACATGCAGATATACATAATCGATTCTCACGAAACAAGAATCCATCCATCTTGAAGTATTTACCTACAACATTCTTTTCACAATTTTTAAACTCTTCACAAAAATCATGGTCATTATCATATAATTCTTTGATTTGTTCAAAACCAAGTAATTTTGTGTCAAGAGTATTTAACAACACATACCTTCGCGAAAGAGCATCGGCCATGACATTTTCCTTACCTTGCTTATAGCGAATGACGTATGAAAATGTCTCGATGAACTCCATCCATCGTGCATGTCTCTTGTTCAACTTGTGTTGGCCTTTCAAATATTTCAATGATTCATGATCCGTGTGAATCACAAATTCCTTAGGCCACAGGTAATGTTGCCAAGTTTCCAATGATCGAACCAAAGCATATAACTCCTTGTCATAGGTAGGATAGTTCAAAGCTGATCCACTCAATTTTTCACTGAAATATGCCACTGGATTTCCTTCTTGCATTAACACAGCTCCAATGCCTAATCCTGAAGCATCACATTCAATTTCAAAGGTCTTAGTGAAATTAGGCAATACAAGTAAAGGAGCGTTAGTTAATTTTTCTTTAATCAAATTAAACGCTTTTTCCTGTGCATCACCCCACTTGAATCCTACACTCTTTTTGATTACTTCGGTGAGTGGTGTTGTGACTTCGCTGAAGTTCCTTACAAACCGTCTATAGAAACTTGCGAGCCCATGGAAGCTACGAACTTGACTGACATTCGTAGGAGTTGGCCATTCTTGGATTGCACGTACCTTTTCTTTGTCAACCTGTACTCCCTGTGCACTAACAACAAAGCCAAGGAATACAACTCGATCCGTACAAAATGTGCATTTGTCCATATTAGCATACAATTTTTCTTTCCGAAGCACTTCTAGGACAGATTTTATATGCAATGCATGCTCTCCTAAATCTTTACTGTAGATCAAGATATCATCAAAGTAGACAACTACAAATTTTCCAATGAAGGATCGCAAAACATGGTTCATTAATCTCATGAATGTGCTAGGAGCATTAGTTAAACCAAACGGTAAGACTAACCACTCGTATAATCCATATTTTGTTTTAAAAGCAGTTTTCCATTCGTCTCCCTCATGCATTCTAATTTGATGATAACCAGTCTTTAAATCTATTTTAGAAAACACACAAGATCCATGCAATTCATCTAACATATCATCTAACCTAGGAATGGGATGCCGATACTTTACCGTGATGTTATTTACCGCTCGACAATCAATGCACATGCGCCACTTCCCATCTTTCTTAGGTACTAAAATAACTGGAACCGCACATGGACTCATGCTTTCTCTCACGAACCTCTTGTCCAATAGCTCGTCAACTTGCCTTTGCAATTCCTTCGTTTCCTCGGGATTGCTTCGGTATGCCGGGCGATTTGGAATGGTCGCGCCGGGGACAAAGTCAATTTGATGTTCAATTCCCCGAATTGGTGGTAATCCTTGGGGAAGCTCCTCGGGAAATACATCCTGATAATCCTGTAAAAGAGTAGAAATAACACTAGGCAATGAAGTTTTATTAGCGTTAGTATTCAAAAGTGTCTCCCTATACCGAAGTACAATCATTGGCTTTTTAGAATCCAAAGCTCGCCTTACATCACTCCTTTTTGCAAAAATATTTGTTTTTCTCTCTTCTCCTTTCTTTTTTTCTCTCTCTTTTGTTTTCTTTTCATGATCTCTCTGTAAGTGTATTTAATCCTCATGCACCTGTTTTGGTGACATAGGACACAAGGTAACTTTTCTTTGATTGTGAACAAAAGAGTACTCATTAGTAAAACCGTCGTGTTTTACTCGCCGATCGAACTGCCAAGGTCTCCCAAGTAGTAAATGACCTGCCTGCATAGGAACTACATCACAAAGGATCTCATCAACATACTTCCCAATTGTAAACGGTACTGATACTTTCTTGGTAACTTTGATGTCGCTGCTGTCATTGAGCCACTGCAATCGGTATGGGTGAGGATGTTTGGATGTTGTAAGTCCCAATTTCTCCACCATTGTGATGCTTGCCACATTTGTACAGCTCCCACCATCAATTACAACACAACAGATCTTACCATTTACCATGCATCTAGTATGAAATAGATTCTCTCTTTGCTCGCTGCTTTCTTCCTTTACCTGTGTACTAAGCATTCTCCGTGTAACTAACACTTCGCCATGCATAGCAACCTCTCTATCTTCCTCCAACGGTGGCATAGAGTCATTGTCACTATCTTCTTCCTCGGTCTCCAAATCCCCATTATCAAGCAATAACATAGTTCTTTGATTTGGGCATTGATTTGCAATATGTCCCCTGCCTTGACATTTAAAGCATACAATATCTCGATTACGACTAGTAGAAGGTGTATTAGTTTTACCTTGCACCACTTGATTAGCCGCTCCCTGCTTGATTTCTGGCTTTGGTTTGAAAACAGTTGGCTTTTCCTCACGCTTCACATTATTGGATTTCCATGATGAACCTGTGGTAGTGTTTATTCGCTGGCCACCTCTCCTCTTAAGTTGCTTCTCTATTTTGATAGCCATGTGCACCATGTCTTCCAATACCACATAATGTTGGCGCTCCACCAAATCTGCAATATCCCAATTTAAACCTGCTGAAAATCGGGCCATGGTTGCCTCATTATCCTCGTCGATGTCAGCTCTAGACATTAGCATTTCCATTTCTTTGAAGTAGTCCTCCACACTCTTGTTTCCCTGTCTCAAATTTTGTAAGTTTCGAAACAGATCTCGATAGTAGTGGCTTGGGACAAACCTCTTTTTCATTACAGCTTTCATTTCTGCCCAAGTCTCTATTGGACGTTCTCTGCACCTCTTTCGGCTGGTCATCAATTGATCCCACCAAGTAACTGCATACTCTGAAAATTCGGTAGCTGCAATCCTAACTTTCTTGAGTTCCGAGTAGTTGTGACAGTCAAAGATCCACTCCATTTTCTTCTCCCACTCTAAATATGCCTCGGGGTCACTCCTGCCTTGGAATGTGGGAATTTTCATTTTGATGCTATCGAGATTGTTGTCCTCTCGATTTCGGCCGCCTCTATCCTTTGCAAAATGTCTCCTAGGGATAAGGTCAATTTCCCGATCCTCTTCCTCGCTAAACCTTTCATCATAGTAATTTGTCTCCGCTAGCCTTGCTTCCTTTTGTTGGGTCTTTCCTTTTGGGCGCCCACCCGGAGGGATTTGAGTTTGTTCCCCTCGAGTGACACTCAATTGATCGATGCGATCATGCACTTGTTCAATAGCCATCCCCAATTGTCTAGAAAATTCTTTCATCATAGCCTCCATCATGAGTTTTGGGTCAAAATTCGATGTAGAAGGTTCATTTTCAATTGTCTTATCTCTTGTGTTAGACATATTTCCTGCAAAACAAAGATTAGTAGAAAGCAAATTCCTCACCACTTCTTTGCGTGTTTCACTCAAACAATATATCACACAAATATGAAACGCTCGTGTATCACACAAATGGCTTTTACCCTCTAGTAATCTCACTACTCTTGCCTTTTTTCGCTCGTAGTTCTCTCTAATAGGTTCTTTTGGAATTCACACAAATGTTACCTCAATTTTCCAATTTCAATCCAATAAGAACTTATCAAGAATACAATATAGAAGGTATGACTCTCGGAATACCAACAAGACTTCACAATCGTCAAATATGATTCTTTGTAAATGAAATCCCAATAATAGCAATCAACAATAATAATTTTCTGCAATATATTTTCTGCAGTTTTTTTTTTTGGACTAAAATCCAACAATAAAAGTAAAGATAAGTAACTTGATAGGAACTTAGCTTTGATACCAAATGATAGACTCCACGACACGCTTGCGTGAGGTGGTCGTCGCCCGGATCGTTTCTAACAAGTTGATAGGATGGATAGCTTGCAACACCTTAACCCCTCGCCTATATGTAGACGGTAATCTTGGTACAATTGCTTGCTTAGGAAATTTGCGGAGGATGAACACCAACGACACTTCGACCCCTCACTTATATTGAAGCGGTAATCTCGGTACTATCGACGATTGATGCGGTAGAAGACGCCACACACAACTATGAATGGTTGTATGATAAGTCAATTATGAATCTAAAAAGAAGAACTAAGGAACACTTAGGAATTCTTCAAAGAACCACAAGTAGAGAAACAAACTCACAATAGTATTGATAATCTGAAAATTGATATGAATGAATGATTTTACATCCTAGCATCACTTGGTATTTATAGGAACTCATGGTGTGCTAAACCATCATCATAAGTCAAGATCTAACAACTAATCACATCACATGTATCAGCCACCCAAAGAATTTAACAATCCAAAACATGTGATGTGTTAAAAGTCCAAATCAGACAACTATAAACTGATCAGCACATTGCAAGCTATTTTCACACCTGATAAATTTCGAATTTGGACTTGGGCCAAGAATGAAAATTGTAGCCCTGGAGTTTCTAATGAATTTAGGCTTTTGAATCACCTCATTTGGAGTTTGGAAACTCAAGTTATGGCCAAAATACGAACTGATGTCAAACTAGTCCAAAAGTGCGGAAATGCTGATTCTTTTGTGTCGGTTCGGGTATGCTTGCTTCCAATGTGTTTATGAACTTCGCGTGCTTGTAACCCGTCTCTATAACCTCTATGCTCGATCCAACCTCGGTCCATAATTTATGAATCATCCCGTTAAGTCCTTCTTTGAAGCGTTTAGCTCGTGTCCTCGTAATGGGTCCAAGTGGCATATGCAATGGATCCACTTGTGTTTTGTCAAGGGCTTGTGAACTAAGGATGTCCTCATCACAAGGGTTAAGGAGTCTATGGTCAGTCTGGCCTAATCCGGTACCGCGTCTCCGTAGTATTGTCTTCATCGGACAGCTGCGATAAGACAATGGTCATATGATGTCATGAAAAGTTGTTGGTGATTGATCCGATCGAACGGTGTTTAAGTGATGAAGTAGTGGAGAATAATATGGGGTATAAGTTGTACTCTTCTGTCCCGAAATAAACGTCCTAATTGGTTTTGGCATACTGATTAATAATATATATCTTTTTACCTAAATTGCCCTTTTGAATTACTTATTAATTGAAGTATTTCTCCACTTTTCTATGAAATATTACTTCTTCTCATGTGAATCAGTTCTCTAGATCATTCTTTTTGTTATTCACACATTCTCTATAAGTATTAAAAGCTAGAATGAATAGAGAAAAAGAGTCTAGAGAGCCATTAAATTAATATGAGAGAGAAAGTGGTATTATGATTCATCAGTTCCCACTGTAAATCTTTTCTCATTTCTTCAATTTTTAACAAAAGTTGAGTAAAAAGATTATGAGGGTATAAGTGGAAAAATAGGATAAAAGTAGTTACAAATATAGAAATATGACATTTATTGTGGAACATCCTAAAAAAAAAATTAATTAGGACGTTTAATACGGGACGAAGGGAGTACAATTCAACCGTCAAAAGTAATGCCAATGGATGGTCCTGATGAGGTTGGATGCCAAATCGTGTGGTGGTTTGTGGATGGTCCTGATGAGGGTGGATTGAATCATCACTCCAAGCCTTGGAAGAGAAAATGGACAGAGCACTGCAGTCCTTTAAAGTGCTCTCGTTTTATAATTTATGTGCCTCCGATATCGCATTATTCCCTGCTTGCATTGAGATTTATCAAGCATACTATCTTTTCAGTAAGGGTGAATATGATCCTGAGTCAAGTCGAACCATACATTTCTTAGATTCTACTCGAAACATTTTTAAGGAAGTTAGATCCGTACTCTGATTCAAATAGAATTTTACAATCTTTGCTCAAATTCGAATTTGACTCGTTTTATTATACTCGAGTTCAACTGGACTCGCTTTTTTTAGTCGAGTTACTCACGAGCGTTTGAGACATACACAAATTAGGATTAGATCATTTATATTATGATTATGTAGACGAAATTAACTTAGTCAATGGTTGGAATAATTTAAATTTAAAACTTCAAATTAGATCTTGAGTCTTGTAAAAAAAATTTAATGAGATGATATTATCACTCTTGAATCAATTAATGAACATGTATGGGAAATATAAAAACTACTTACACTTCTAAAAGTATGTGGAAAATTTAATTGTTAAACAATATATATCAAATAAAACAAGTTTACTTAATACTGTATACCAGTAAGGATCAACGAACTTGTATTGAGTATAGTTCATTGAGGTAAGGAAAATTCGATACTCTAAATAAGCGAACAACAGACGGTTCATATTCGACTCATATAAGTGTCAATATCAAAATAGATTCGAATTCGACTCGTTTAAGTATCGAGTCCGAGTCTCGCTCTAATGTTTCGAATCAATCTTGAACCGAGTTTCAAGCCAATCGGGTTCACTTTCAGTCCTAATCTTTTGATTGGGGTTAAATATTTTTTACATACTTTACGTCAACTTACAAACGCCTAACTAATTTTTTTTCCTTACAGTTAACTAACTAAACTTTTGTTTTCTTACAAAACGTTATAAAATCCGTTAAATCATATTGACTTTAAACGACTTGCCACATATGATTCTACATAAGAGCGAGAACGCTGACATAGAACTCTCATGTATGATTTAGTCATACTTAAGTGGAAATGAAAGGAAATTAAAGGGAAAATAAAAGAAAACTTGGAAAAGCTAAATCTTACCAAAAAAATTAGCAAAAAAAACATAAATGAGAATAAATAATAAATAAAACTACAAAATTTAGGAAAAAATGGAAATAAATTTTAAGAATTAAATAAAATCTAATAAAAAGAGTTTTATTTGATTTTTTTCCATAACTTTTTAAAAATTATTACTAGATGTGAAATTATCATTTCAAAAAATAAAATAAATTCATATAATAATGTAAAATTTAAGATTTCATGAATTAATATAATTAGGATCAAAGTCAGATGAAAATTTTATTTTATTTAACAAAGGGAGTATAATACTTAGAAATATATACCTATAAGAAAATAATTAGAAAACAAATCAAGAAATATAAAATTAGAAATATAAAATATTTATGCAAACAATTGATACACTAATCACCCAAAGCAAAACATACCATTCATCATCTGATTATGACATTCCAAACAAATCCTAAATATGACATCAATGTACCAGTATTAACTTGGGCCAAAAAAAAGAAAATTAAAAAAAAAACCCACGTTGTTCAAAGAAATTAGACCACTCATCATCTAAAGCTTCAAGTAATCTCCTCTTCCTCTTCCCAATTTCTAAAACTTATTTTGCTAAACCAAAAATGGGAATTGTCCATGTCTGTCTCACTTCATATATCACCATTGAGGTTCTTTCTAACCAAACTTAATTCTTCCTCAACCAACTCCAAATTCTCTCACCACTCACTCAACACCACCTCCTTCAAAACGGAAACAATAATAATTTAAATGCATGGACGATGCCAGGATTTGATTTAGGGGGGGGCAAGATTTTTTTTAACAACATAGCAAAAAAAAAAGTCTTTTAGAACGTATCAAAGCTTCGTCAGAATTGCACCCGACGATCTTTCAAATCACGAAATCCATCTATGATTGATTCTGTACTGAACTGTTTCGCAATTTCTTTTTCAATGTAAACAATAAGAGAATTTGTAAGATATTCATCCTCCGTCTTGTTTCGAAGTTCAGATTTGGCAAGACTCATAGCTGAAAATGCACGTTCTGTAGTTGCAGTGGAAACTGAAAGAGTTAGAACAAACCTAATCAGTCTATCGATTAGTGGATAGATTGTTGACTTTCTAGTTTTCACCAACCATTGACAGAGATCGTAAATAGTGGACAACTTTTGAAATTCTTGATGTTGGAGTACATCAAACTCGTAATGTTGCAATTGTATCCTTAAGTCCTATTTCTCATGCTCTGTGAAGTCTTTGGGGGTAAAATTCATCCACAAGCTTACAAATATCATCAATACTAAAAGACGTATGCCCATTTTGAGGATCTAATGTAGAGCTGAAAACAAGTAACTCCACTGCATGTTCACTAAACCTATTATTTAGCTCTTACAACTGAGAGTCTATTACAGCTACAAATATATCAATCCGATAATGCTCAATCACTGTAAATTTATCTTGTTGATGTCGAGTTCAGCCTCTTCTCTCAACATATAAAGCATCTAAATCTAGGACATTTATTGTATCGTTCACAAAAAGAATTCACCTTCACTATGAAAGTATCTCATCCATCATGTCTCAACTTCTGAATAAGTTTCTTTGTGGTTTTCACAAGGTGCATAACATTTAAAATATCTTGAGACTTTCGCTGCAAAGCTTGAGAAAACATATCAGTGATTTCCAGAATTGCTTTCATAAGATGCAAGATGAACACAAACTCGAAAAAAGTCAAAGAAGTGTAAGCCGAATCAGCATCTCCACGTTGATCCCAAGTTCCATCATCGATGATGTTCAATAAAACCTGACAAGTTGCACTAAACATCTTTTTCAAGCTAGAAAGAGACCTTAAGTGAGAACCCCATCGTGTATCTCTAGCCCTTTGTAAAGTACCAATCTGATTCATTCATGTCCCAGTCTCAAGCTCTTCAATGGAAATCAAATGAGCAATATCGAAAGATTGGACAGCTTTCAATTCATCGTTACGTTTACAAGAAGCGCCCGCAATATTTACAATAAAACTCAATTTTGAAAAAAATTGATGTACAAAAGTAACTTCTCTAGATGTTGCAACTAATACCAATTGCAAACGATGAGCAAAACAATGGACATAATATGCATACGGACATTCATTAACAACTAGAGCTTGTAACCATTTCCATTCACCTCACATATTACTTGCTCCGTCGTATCCTTGACCTCGAATATTGTGAAAGTCAAGATCATAACGGAAAAGAGTAGAAAATATCTCGTTCTTTAGAGTTAACGCCTTCATATCTGATACATGTATGAGACCAAAAAAATGCTCCCGAATAAAACCATCTTTGTCAACAAATCTAATAACAATAGCCATTTGCTCCCTTTTTGACTGGTCTCGAGCTTCATCAACAAGAATACAAAATTTTGCATCACCGATCTCCTCACAAATTGCCTTTCTGATTTTCATTGAGTAAACAAGTAAAATCTCTTTCTGGACTTTGGATGACGTATATGAGGCATTTTGAGGAGCCCTATCTAACACAAGATTTGTAATATTTTCATTATACTCAGCAAAAAGGCTTATTAATTTAAGAAAATTACCACGGTTGATGGAACTTTTGCTTTCATCACGACCTCTTAAAGCAAAACCTTGGAGTGTAAGATAGCGAACTGAATCAATTGAGGCTTTAAGTCGCAACCGATTGTTTGCACGTTGTTCAGAACTTTGTTTCTCAAATACTTTTTGAATATGTTGTGATTGATTCATTAGATCATCACATGATTTTTGAGCAATTTTATGTAATGAATTTGGATCTTTTCCCACATGATTCAAAAATGCACAATTCTTCCCATACCGTACTTTCTTCCAACTATTAACAAGAACAACGTTCTCTAAAATCACTAAGAATTGAAGGTAAAATATGAGATATTAATTATTTGGAGCGTGATCCTGGAAAACATATCGAAATATGGAAATGTTGTGGTGATCTACTTAATGAAGTTCGACGAGCTTACATCAATTACGGTCCATATCAATGCATTCTTCCCAAGTACTCTTTTTCTGGATCTAAAAAGCATCCTCGCCGCTTTCAATCATCATGGTTCAAGGTATTTCCATCTTGGTTAGAGTATTCCCTTTCAGAGGATGCCGCATTTTGTCTACCTTGTTATCTCTTTAACAAAGAAGGTGCACAACACGGGCAAACTACTTTTTCAAATGATGGATTTAATAGTGGAAGAAAGTAAGGGATGGGAAGAATTGTGGATTTTTGAATCATGTGGGAAAAGATCCAAATTCATTACATAAAATTGCTCAAAAATCATGTGATGATCTAATGAATCAATCACAACATATTCAAAAAGTTTTTGAGAAACAAAGTTCTGAACAACGTGCAAACAATCGGTTGCGACTTAAAGCCTCAATTGATTCAGTTCGCTATCTTACACTCCAAGGTTTTGCTTTAAGAGGTCGTGATGAATGCAAAAGTTCCATCAACCGTGGTAATTTTCTTAAATTAATAAGCCTTTTTGCTGAGTATAATGAAAATATTACAAATCTTGTGTTAGATAGGGCTCCTCAAAATGCCTCATATACGTCATCCAAAGTCCAGAAAGAGATTTTACTTGTTTACTCAATGAAAATCAGAAAGGCAATTTGTGAGGAGATCGGTGATGCAAAATTTTGTATTCTTGTTGATGAAGCTCGAGACCAGTCAAAAAGGGAGCAAATGGCTATTGTTATTAGATTTGTTGACAAAGATGGTTTTATTCGGGAGCAGTTTTTTGGTCTCATACATGTATCAGATATGAAGGCGTTAACTCTAAAGAACGAGATATTTTCTACTCTTTTCCGTTATGATCTTGACTTTCACAATATTCGAGGTCAAGGATACGACGGAGCAAGTAATATGTGAGGTGAATGGAAATGGTTACAAGCTCTAGTTGTTAATGAATGTCCGTATGCATATTATGTCCATTGTTTTGCTCATCGTTTGCAATTGGTATTAGTTGCAACATCTAGAGAAGTTACTTTTGTACATCAATTTTTTTCAAAATTGAGTTTTATTGTAAATATTGCGGGCGCTTCTTGTAAACGTAACGATGAATTGAAAGCTGTCCAATCTTTCGATATTGCTCATTTGATTTCCATTGAAGAGCTTGAGACTGGGACATGAATGAATCAGATTGGTACTTTACAAAGGGCTAGAGATACACGATGGGGTTCTCACTTAAGGTCTCTTTCTAGCTTGAAAAAGATGTTTAGTGCAACTTGTCAGGTTTTATTGAACATCATCGATGATGGAACTTGGGATCAACGTGGAGATGCTGATTCGGCTTACACTTCTTTGACTTCTTTCGAGTTTGTGTTCATCTTGCATCTTATGAAAGCAATTCTGGAAATCACTGATATGTTTTCTCAAGCTTTGCAGCGAAAGTCTCACGATATTTTTAATGCTATGCACCTTGTGAAAACCACAGAGAAACTTATTCAGAAGTTGAGACATGATGGATGAGATACTTTCATAGTGAAGGTGAAGTCTTTTTGTGAACGACATAGAATAAATGTCCCAGATTTAGATGCTTTATATGTTGAGAGACGAGGCCGAGCTCGACATCAACAAGATAAATTTACAGTGATTGAGCATTATCGGATTGATATATTTGTAGCTGTAACAGACTCTCAGTTCACTACTAGAAAATCGACCTATAGCGACGACCGACTAAAAGACCGTCACTAAAGGCTATAGCGACGGTCGACGACCGTCGCCATAGAAGCCGTCGCTAAATCCTATAGCGACGGTCTTGACCGTCGCTATAGCCTTTTAGATTTAAAAAAGAATTAAATAGTGATACAATATTTATTAAACAAACATAATACAATAAAAAATTAAAAATTAAAAAATATATATATCATTTACATCACAATATAATAGTTGACTGCTTTATCCTAGCAGGGTTTCAAACTAATATAAATTGTACAACATTGACCAGCATTTGGAATTGACAATCATTTGACATGAGCTGAACTGCTTGCAAACATGCGTTTCTTAACTTCGTGAACTGTTGGCACTACATCTTACTTTGACTGGTCACCAACACATTTAGAGAAATGATCTGCCGAAAGGAGAGGAACAATTATGTAATCATTAGAACCTTATAATACCAACAGAGACTAACATTCCAGTATTAACAAGAAGGTGTTCAGCGCACTCAAATATTCAAAACAAAGACATCGAAAAGAAGTAGGAGAAAGAAGATGGATCATGGAAGAACTTTGGGTTTTTCTTTCGGTAACAAATCAATAAAGCACAATTGTTGCAACTAAAAGAAAATTAATGTGCCTAAACTTGGGGTTATTTCATTTTCCTGTAACAAATCAGTAAAGCAAAGCAGTTGCAACCAGAACTACAAGAAAATTAAGGAGAATCTAGACAAGTTAAACCTACTGGTAAAACGGGGAGACATGTGGAACAAAAGTTTTGTACAGTAACTCAGTATCTACGGGAATATTTACCTTTTTTGTTTCTACAAAAGGGTTCTCATATAATTTTTATGAAATTGTTTCCCTTCCTTCTCAGCCCTACAACCATGAATAAAATTTCAAACACGTTAGGCTCAACAGAAAAGGGAGATTAAACTTCCTCCACAGTTCAATTAAATGAAGGAAAAAAAAAAAACAGGAACAAGCAAGCATGAGTTCCATTTAGATTTGAGTTCCATTTAGATTTGAGTCCCTACACGGTTATACGTTTGTGTTTATTCATAGTGGTGCATGCATATTGATGGATATTACAAGACACCGATGCATTTAATAAATCTTCAAGTTATTGTCTTCTTTATTATTCAAGTTATTGCATGTGAAATGCTAAGATCACTGCTCAAAATACTACATGTTGCATTTTTACAACTAGAATGTAAGCATGTCATCAGCGTAAGATTTTATATTGAAAAGGAGGTAAGGAAGTATGCATATAAAAGTCACTACCAAAAGGTTTAAGTAAAATGTGAATCTAATTGATCAAGCTAAAAATTGAAGCTAAAATTTGAGGAAACAGTTTGCAAGCCATATGTAGGTACATAAACATACATATTAGTACATTACACAACACTAATATTACACAACAAGTCAAACAAGGATGCAACAAGTCCCACACAACCTTAATTCAAATTCAAATGACCATGAGGTCCAACTTTGTAGATCATTACCTTGTATGGAAACAACAAAGACCAAAAATATCCACTAACAAGATACATTAATATATAGTTAATCCAGCAAATTAGAGAATAGTTTAAGTTAAGAGACAACATTAGACATTACGGTAAAAATGGTAAACCAGAAATCAACAAAGAAATGCCTCTGATAAATATAAAATGCCTAAACACGACTCAACCTAATAAACAGGGTGTACTCAGAACACATTAGATATGAAATGTAGCTTATACGCACTGCTTGTTAGTAAGTTAAAGGATATGCATATATGAAAACAAGATCCTTTATAGATATGTACTGGAGCAATTAAAAGTCATAGAGGAAAATAAAACCAAACAATTCAAGCAAACAGAAAATTTATATATTATATATAACAACTAACCAAATTCAATAAACATGATGAAATTAATATAGAACAGAAAAGATAACATCTACACATTTATAAGAAACAGAAATCAAAATTTCACCTCCCAATACCAATCGTGTCGACTCAAAATTTCACCCAACGTCAACAACAACACCAATCACCTGACACACCTACCCAATCGCGCCGGCTCCGGTGAAGTCATCCGTGATCTTTTTGTCTTTCCCTGTCGATTTTGGCGACGACACTGCTTCCTTCGCCGGAGCTGCAGCAGATGTGGCATAATTAACAACACGATTCAACTGAAGAAACTAGTAGATTGATGTACCAGTAAAGCAGAGGCGAAGACGGGGAGAGGCCAAAGGCGAAGACATGATTTGGGGTTTTGGGTTAGGGCAGAGAGTGAGACGCGATTTGAGTGCTCTAGATGAGCAGCTCTACCTTGAATCGGGTAAGGATGTTAAACAAGATTTGCGATGAAGATCTGGCGATGACGAAAGGGAAGAAGAAATTGGGAGCCCAAGATCTGAGATTTGGAGATGAGAAAAAGTGCGACTGAAATGATATTGAGTTGGGGAAATATGGGAGGGATTTGTGCGCGTGCTTAAAAGGCCTAAAAAAACCCTCTATACCGACAGTCAGGCTATGACCCTCGGAATAGAGTATCTTTAAAGGCATATACCGACGGTCAGCCCGTGACCGTCGCTATAGACACCCTATAGCGACGGTTCCGTCCTGACCGTCGCTATAGCTCGTCGCTATAGGCCAAATTTCTAGTAGTGGTTGCAAGAGCTAAACAATAGGTTTAGTGAACATGCAGTGAAGTTACTTGTTCTCAACTCTACATTAGATCCTCAAAATGGGCATACGTCTTTCAGTATTGATGATATTTGTAAGCTTGTGAATGAATTTTACCCCAAAGACTTCATAGAGCATGAGAAAGAGGACTTAAGGATACAATTGCAACATTACGAGTTTGATGTACTCCAACATCAAGAATTTCAAAAGTTGTCCACTATTTCCGATCTCTGTCAATGGTTGGTGAAAACTAGAAAGTCAACAATCTATCCACTAATCGATAGATTGATTAGGCTTGTTCTAACTCTTCCAGTTTCTATTGCAACTACAAAACGTGCATTTTCAGCTATGAGTCTTGTCAAATCTGAACTTCGAAACAAGACGGAGGATGAATATCTTACAAATTCTCTTATTGTTTACATTGAAAAAGAAATTGCGAAACAGTTCAGTACAGAACCAATCATAGATGGATTTCGTGATTTGAAAGAACGTCGGGTGCAATTCTGACGAAGCTTTGATATGTTCTAAAAGACTTTTTTTTGCTATGTTGTTAAAAAAAATCTTGCCCGCTCGCCCCCCCAAAATCAAATCCTGGCTTCGCCCCTGCATTCAGTTTCCTTTGATTTTTTCATTATTTGATATATGGATGGTTGTTGCAGTTTTGGTTGTTCATAAGGTATGTGGTTTTATTTGAATTTTGAAAGGGGGTGATTTGAGTTTTGATGATGGTTGACTTGATTAATAATATGGCTGTTGATGGGTTTAGGTGATGAGTATGCAGATAGTGACTATTGGGAGTGATGGCGCCGTGAATCATGGCAAAGTCTTGCCGGAAGTCAAAACAACTATCAGAGCTAACGTAAGGAGGAGAGTGCTCTATATTTTCCTCCCGGTCCAAGTGGGATTGTCCACATAATATCATTTATTTCTTATATTTATAACAAACATCCACGTAGGATAATATTTGACGGATGTTTGATTTTAAAGAAAATTTGAAGATTAGATGGGAGTTTTAATTTACAAAGCCAGTTCCAACTTTGATGATACTACAAAGCCCCAAATAGCAACAAAAGCCGATTTTGTTGAACAAAAATCCCTGGAATAAGGCCAAGCTGGATAATCCATAGCTGACTGTTGAGAGTGCTGGGATAAAGGAACAGAACGTATTAAGAGGATAATTGTATTCGTCAGGTTGTGGGCTAGATGTAAGAAAACTCAATCACGAGTAGTGCTGTGGATTAAATCACAAACCTTTAAATTCATCCATTCCTTGCAAATAGGACCAATAAACATTTGCCTCAAATTTTTGCCCAGAACCCAGTTATCAAACCAAACAGATAGCGACTAAATGGAATCTACAATCCATGCAACATGTTGAAGAATTTTTTCACGGGCCTGTAACTTAAATTTCCAAGTGATGCTATGGTGGGTTAACCTTGGGGATTCCCAAATCGAGACTGTTGGAAAATATTTAACTTTAAGCATAGTACCTCCAAGAGACGTTGGGTTTATCCAAATACGCCACACAACACTAGCTTGTTTCGATGGACGGATACCAAAATGCTTCGGATTTGTGATAGTTTTCCAGTTTCTAAGGTGGGTTTTTTTCCCATCCCCATGCCCCCAAAGAAAATTTCAATTTAAAGCGTCTAGACCCCTATAGACTGAGTGAGGCAAAGGGAGGGACTGAAGAGAGTAAACAGGAACCGAGACCAGAACCGACTTAATCAAAGTAACCTATAATAGAATGAGAAATACCCTATAATTAATTAAGTTATAAGAGTGTATAGATTCATTGGATATTTTTTTTAAGTAATGGCATTAAGGCCTTAGTCTTAGCTACAAATAGCAAATAGTCAATCAATAAATAAGCTTCTCGGCCAATAAACAAACATTAACACTAACTTCACAAGAGATGAAAACTAGGACAATTCAAATCACATGAAAAAATGTTGAAGTCGATATGAAAGAAACTTGAAATAGACATAAAAGATTTGAAATGTCCATTCTCTTACTCTTTATTAGTTATTAATAGCGAAGATGTAGAGCATGGCGAGTTCTAGCTTGTCCAAGGGCATCGTCGCCATTGTGGGCGACGGTTCAAAGTTCGGTCGATCAATATACCCCGCAAGTTAGTGTTACGGATGTGCACGATGAACAAACATTTCAAACAATGGCTGAAGAGGGAATAGGGAGATCATCATCACCGGTGTGGAACTCAGGGAATATTCACACCAAGCAAGGGGATAAAGTCTACAAAATTAATGAAGGGCAGCATAATCAAGGGATAACAGTTGAAGTTGAAGATGAAATCCATAGCAACAATGATGGACTAACAGACATGGATATGGAAGTCACCCCAGCTGAGCTGGAAGAAATCACCAAGCTGGATGAGCTAAGAAGATCCAGAAGGATGACTAGAGAGCCCACGTGGATGGACAGCTACATCAAGGGTAGTAAAGGAAAAAGTAGAAATAGGAAATGATCTAGATTTCCTTGTCAGCTATTTAGTTTTGATCCTAGGGTGGAGATCAATTCAGGTTGTTAGCTGACTGACTCCAATCATGTGCTTGCTATATATGACCTGCTGTAATCCGTTGGAAGATTATGAATGGAATTGAATAAAAACTTTTTCCTCTTTGTTCTCTTTGTTCTCTGTATCTTTCTTTTCAAGTTAGTCAATAGAGCTGGGTTTCAGCTTCACTGGTGCTTTCATTGAGAGGAATCATGGCTGACCCAGATCGTATTGAACGTTTATTCGACAAATTTACTGAGAACTTCATGATGCAGTTCAAATAAACCATGGTTACTGTGTTGCAGGAACAAAGAGATGTTCAATACCCAAAACCAGATGCTAATCACCCCGATCACACCTTGTGGTAAAAAATCATGAATCCCATCCCAGAACTAGAGTGGATTTTCCTAGATTTGAAGATGGCGACCCAACTGAATGGCTTTACAAAGTCAACAAATATTTTGAGTACTACAAGGTGGCTGAAGATTGCAAGTTATCTATGGTGGCTCTGCACCTTGATGGGTCTGCCTCTAGTTGGTATCAGTGGTTGGAAAATAGTAGGCCGGTAAGGTCCTGGCATGACTTTGTTTTCCAGATGAACATTCGTTTTGGCCCGTCCCCCACGATGACCCCAATACACAACTATCCAAGCTCAGGCAGACAGGATCAGTGGCTGACTATGAATCACAGTTTCAGAAAATCACCAACAAGATACCAAGCCTACCTGAGTCATTTTTGAAGGGATGCTATATAGGTGGTTTGAGGGGTGACATCCAGTGTGAGGTAATTTCTTCCCAACCTTATAATTTACAACATGCTATAGGGTTATCTAAGCTCCATGAAGGGAAAGTGGGATTTGGGAGGAGCCCTAACTTACAACCTAGAATGTACCAAAACACTTCTATTTTGGGAATCACAACTCCAACTACTGTTAGTAACAAACCCACTTACAAAGAAGCCTTAATTCCCTATACTGCTCCCTCACCTCTTGACAAATCAAACATCCATACTTCAGTGGTTAATCCTTATCATAAGTTACCAGTTAAGAGACTATCTGCAGCTGAAAGATAAGCAAAAATTGAGAAGGGACAATGTTACAATTGTGACGAAATGTGGCATAAAGGCCATAAGTGCAAGGGACAAATGTCTCTGCTGTTACTTGATGGGGTTATACCAGAAGGTTGTGAGGATCTGGTGTATTCTGACACTATGGAGGAAACTATTAATAGTTCAGAAGAGGAAGTTGAGCATGACAAAACTGCTGGAACCTTGTATGCTCTAATTGGCAATGATAGTGCCAGGTGTTTAAGAATGCAAGGATACATTCGTGGCAAGGCAATTCAAATCCTGATTGATGGGGGAAGTAGCCACAACTTTATGCAGGAAAGGGTTGCTCGATTCTTGGGCCTAGAAGTCACCCCCACACACAAATTCTCTGTTATTGTGGGCAATGGGGAGAACCTAAAATGTTTGGGCCAGTGTATGCAAGTTCCATTCACTATACAAGGGCATAAATTCAAAACTGATTTCTATATCATTGATCTTCATGGCGCTGATGCTGTGTTGGGAGTAGCTTGGCAGGAGACTTTTGGTGAACTAAGGATAAACTATAAGCAATCTTATATCAAGTTCTCCCATGAAAACAAGGAGGTCGGTTTACAAGGTGTTCAACCAAACACAGAGATTCAATCTATTTCTGCTCAAAACCTACATCAGATGATCAAAAGTAAGAAGATAGGCCAGTGTTACATGCTACAATTGATCTCACACTCAAAAGAACCACCTGACTTGAATTGCCATGCCCTCACCACTACAAATTGCTCTACTCAGCCAAAACCTATTGAAAACCTCCACCATCCCATTCCTGAAATAAAAGAGCTTTTGAAATTTTATACAAATTTGTTTGATGATCCTTCCCAACTTCCCCCTAAAAGATTCTTTGATCATCACATTGTTCTAGAACCCAATACAAAACCTATTAATGTCAAACCATACAGATACCCTCATTACCAGAAAACCGAGATAGAACAACAAATCCAAGGGATGTTGGCAACTGGTATCATTCAACACAGCATCAGCCCTTACAGCTCTCCTGTACTCTTAGTCAAGAAGAAGGACGGTACGTGGAGGTTATGTGTTGACTATAGAGCTCTCAATACTATTACACTCAAGGACAGGTTTCCCATACCAACAATGGATGAACTTTTGAATGAACTTCATGGATCAACATATTATTCTAAAATAGACCTCAGATCTGGGTATCACCAAATTCGAATGACCACCAATGACATCCACAAAACTGCTTTCAGAACATATTCTAGACATTACAAATTTCTTGTCATGCCATTTGGGCTGTCAAATGCCCCTTCAACTTTCCAGGCAACCATGAACTTCATCTTCAATAAGTTTTTAAGGAAGTTTGTGATAATTTTTTTTGATGACATATTAATTTACAGTAAAGACCTTTCCTCCCATGTTCAACATCTGACTCAAATATTGGACTGTTTAAGAGCTCATTCTCTGTTTGCAAAGTTTACAAAATGCCAGTTTGCTGCTACCACCATGGATTATTTGGGACATGTCATATCTTAACAGGGTGTAAGACCTGATGCTACTAAAATTGAAGCTATGATGTCTTGGCCTAAACCAACAAACATAAAGCAATTGAGGGGATTTCTGGGCTTGACAGGGTATTACAAGAAGTTTGTTAAAGGGTATGCCTCTATTGCTGCCCCCTGACTGATTTACTAAAAAATGAAGCTTTTAAGTGGAGTGACATAACTGAATAGGCTTTTCAGAAGTTGAAAACAACACTTATGAACACCCTTGTGCTAGCTTTACCCAATTTTGACAAACCTTTTGTTATAGAGACTGATGCATCCAGTTTTGCCATTGGTGCAGTCCTAACCCAAGAGTGCCATCCCATAGCCTATTTCAGCAAGAAGTTGTGCCCCAAAATGCAAAAGTCATCAACTTATTTGAGAGAGCTATTTGCCATAACTTCAACCATTGCTAAATGGAGGCATTATCTTCTGGGGTCTAAATTCTTCATTCATACAGATCAACAAAGCCTAAGAAATTTGATGAACCAAACTATCCAAACTCCTGAACAACAGTTTTACCTCACTAAACTACTAGGTTTCAACTATGAAATCTTGTACAAGCCTGGCAAGACAAATAATGCAGCTGATGCTTTATCCAGAAATCCAGTTCATGAAGATTCACCAGCAGCCCTTATGGCTTTGTCCACACCTGCTTTCTTGATCATTGAGGATATCAAGAATGAACAACAAGCCACCACAGAAATTTCAGATTTGGCTAGCAAAAATTCAGGTTGGACCATCAAGGATGGAGTTTATTTGTTACAAGGGAAGGTCTATATCCCTAGCCATTCCGTTCTAAAAGACACTCTCATCAAAGAGTACCACAACTCTCCAGAGGGAGGACATGGAGGAATTCATAAGACCTATATGAGACTCAATGCAAATTTTGACTGGAAAGGTATAAAAACTGATGTTGCCCAGTTTGTTAGAAATTGTGCCATCTGTCAACAAACCAAAGCTTTGAACATCTGTCCATATGGTTTGCTGTAACCTCTTGAAATTCCCCACCAAATTTGGGAAGAGGTGAGTATGGATTTCATTACTCATTTACCTCCCTCTCAAGGATATACCACTATTTTTGTTGTAGTTGACAGACTATCTAAGGCAGCCTATTTTGGGGCACTTCCTACTCATTTTGCTGCTTCTAAGGTAGCACAACTTTTCTGGGAGATGGTTGGTAAACTTCATGGGATTCCTAAAACAATTGTTAGTGATAGGGACCCAGTTTTCTTATCTGCATTCTGGCAAAATCTGTTCAAGCTTCAAGGAACTACATTCAAGATGTCCTCTGCCTACCATCCACAAACGGATGGCCAGAGTGAAATTGTTAACAAATGTGTGGAGCAATATCTGAGATGTTTCATTTCAGAGGACCCTCGATTATGGCACAAATTCCTGGGATTAGCTGAATGGAATTATAATACCTCCTACCATTTCTCCATCCATACCACCCCGTTTGAAGCTGTCTATGGGAGAACCCCTCCAACTCTAGCAAACTATATTCCTGGAAGCACGCTGATAGAAGCAGTGGAGATTTCTTTAAAGTCTAGAGATGAAAAATTGAAACTATTGAAGGCTACTCTTGAATCTGCCCAGTATAAGATGAAATCAAATGCAGATAAGCACAGGACTGATTATTCTTTTAATGTGGGAGATCTGGTCTTAGTTAAACTTCAACCCTACAGACAACAGAGTGTAGCAACCAGAATTTCTCATAAATTCAGTAAGAAGTATTTTGGACCATTCCCAATTCTGCAAAAAGTGGGTTCAGTAGCATACAAACTACAACTTCCAATAACTTCAAAAATACATCCAGTTTTTCACATATCATTGCTAAAAAAAATTGTGGGCACAAATGACACTCCTCACTCATCCTTACCTATGGATGCTATCAACAATCACCCAGTCATTCAACCAGTTGCTATTCTTGATCATAGAAAGAAGAAGGTGCACCATCATTGGTTAGATCAATACCTTGTGCAGTGGGAAAATTTACCCTTAGAAGAATCTACCTGGCTGGATTCCCATATTCTCAAGCAGTTATACCCAACACTACACCTTGAAGGCAAGGTGGCTCTTAAAGGGGTGGATATTGTTACGGATGTGCACGATGAACAAACATTTCAAACAGTGGCTGAAGAGGGAATATGGAGATCACCATCACCAGTGTGGAACTCAGGGAATATTCACACCAAGCAAGGGGATAAAGTCTACAAAATTAATGAAGGGCAGCATAATCAAGGGATAACAGTTGAAGTTGAAGATGAAATTCATAGTAACAATGATGGACCAACAGACATGGATATGGAAGTCACCCCAGCTGAGCTGGAAGAAATCACCAAGCTGGATGAGCTAAGGAGGTCCAGAAGGATGACTAGAGAACCCACGTGGATGGACAGTTACATCAAGGGTAGTAAAGGAAAAAGTAGAAATAGGAAATGATCTAGATTTCCTTGTCAGCTAATTTGTTTTGATCCTAGGGTGGAGATTAATTCAATTTGTTAGCTGACTGATTTCAATCATGTGCTAGTTATATATGTCCTGTTGTAATCCGTTGGAGGATAATGAATGAATTAAATAAAAACCTTTTTCCTCTCTCTCTTCTCTGTTTCTTCTTTTTCAAGTCAGCCATTGGAGCTGTGATTCAGCTTCAGTTAGCTCACAAAGGCTACATCGTCATTCTTGGCAGCGACCGAAGCACGCACTTTTTCTCTCTACCTCAAACTTACCAATATTAATTATCAGCACTTGTGATTATTACTTGCATAATTCAACACCATTAAAGTTCCTCAAACTTTTAGCAAATATTCTTGTCAAGGTACACCTGCAGGGGAAAAAAATAGACTAGTTGACATCATTCCCAGAAAGCAAAAATAAACTTATTGTCTACTCACATACAGTTTTACTTAAATCGACAAAATCTTAACCGAAAATTAATGTCCATCTCCATCTCCAGATCTGATTCCACCTCACAATTCAAACAACAACAAAAATATAAATAGGCAAAAATGATTAATACTTTTGAGCATTATGCACTCATTCTCCAGATTTTATTTAGGTTGGGTTCACAACAATCTTCTAAATTAACATCATTATTACTTCAGCCCAGCCCAGTCCAGCCCAGTACAATCTTCTATCTTTTATTAAAAGTAAAGTGTATCAATTTTTAAACTTAACCCTATCTTTTTTACAAGACAGTAGGGATTTTTCACAATTTTGAAAATTAAGTGATTTGAGTGAATTTATGTAAATCGACTGTTTTTAAAGTTTGATTTTAATGGGCCAATAATATAGAATCGTTAGTATGGTATAAATTTTAAATAGATGTATACATATAGACACCCAAATTTTACATTAATTCCTAAAATTAATTAAAATGAAATTTTAGAGAAAAAGTAATAAGAGTGATTAAAATTTCTATTTAGAGAAAGTTATGAGAGATTGATTAGAGTTTCTAGGGAGAGAAACACTATAAATGAGAGATTTTTTTTTGGAAAGAATGAGAAATCCATAGATATCTGTGTTCATGTATTTGATATACAAACTTGATAATCCGTGCAAAGCACGGGTAAATTTTAAAAATTAAATATCGAGCGAGCGTTAAAAACTACATATATGAACGAATATTTATAATAATAATAATAATAATAATATTTTCAATTTCAAATTAAATCATTACATTATGCCATTTAATCCATATAATGGATATGTGTTACATTTAATATTTAAAGAGAAAATTACGGTCATAATTTTTTTTTAATAAATTGTCCTCTACGGGCCGTGCAATATTTATGAGTTATTTTTGACATTTGAAAAAAATATTTATACCTTGAGATATTGATAGATTAAAAAAACAATACATACTTATCCATCCAATAGGATAACATTATATTAGTGTTGACAATCATTCTTCTATAGTAAGATTATGTCTTTCAAAAAATAGTTGGTTCAAGAGGAGATGTTGTTGATCTATCATAAATTTGTGGGAATTTTTGTGTAACTAGAGTGTTATTTATAGTATATTAGAGTACCATGCAAATTGAATGATATAGTTTTATACTAATTAGATTCATGAATTAGAAAATTTAATTTTCAAAATACATATTATAAAATAAATTATTGGTAAGTTGAAAGTAAAAATTAAGATACAATGTATTTAGTTAATAATTAAGTACGTATAATGATTTTTTATAAATATGAATTTTGACTATGCTTGTAATACATTTTTATAGGTTGATATATTGTTTTAGTGTTATTCATTTAAGTACTTCAAAACACTTTTTTGCTTAAATGAATTTTGAAGAATTTATGATCTTTACTGGGCAATACAATTTTATAATAAGCAACCATTACACAACAATAGACAATAACAAAATACAAAAATGTTTGCAAACTTGAAACTTAGAGTAAAGCATTGATCCAAACTTTGCCAAACTTTGCCCAATGCTTGAACTACAAACGCCATCCTTATTCAACTCAAGAATTGAATAAGCATATCATGTACTTGCGGTGTTCTTGTTTTATCATCTGCATCACACCCTAGTTAATATTTTCATAAAAGAATATTTATTTATAAATATCAAGCAAATTATTCCACAAAAAGAATATTGATGATAAAACCACGTAATGTTCTCAAATTTAACACCGCAATTGTATTACAATATCACTACTACTAAACTAAACCAATTGTTATTTTTAGGGATTAATTGTATCCTTAAAGTTAGAAATATTTTTAATGCCACGTTTTATTTTATTTTTTTTGGAAAAAGAGAGTAAACTTTAATAATTTAAATAACAATTCCTTCGTTCAACAAAAAATAATCTTATTTGTAAAATTTACAAATGAGAATTTTTTTTGCTCAACTTCATTCTTAAATGTTCCTACGGTAAAATTTTTGTATGAACTTCATTACTCTTACAATAGAAATGCATATATGCATAGTTTAAGATAAAATTTAGAATACACCATAATTTTGGCACACTCTTTCTATAATAAACTAAACAGAAGAACATTTAAATCCGTAGAAACTGAAATAAATCCACAACATTATACAAAAACACAAAAAAACTCATAGCAGACAACCCGCATACCATTTTCAAAGTTTAAAATCTTGCCTCCTATCACATTTAATTGTGTGCCATGCCATGCCAAATATTTCAGATGAGCTGTACATCACCAAATAAATAATCAAAATGAACTACTAATTCAAATAATTAACAACAAAGAATAAAGTCCCAAGTAAATTAAGCCCAAAAACGCTTCGGATTTGTGAAAATAATTAAAAAATGAACTCTTTTGGCATTTGGTTCTAGTAGTGTCCTAATGGAATGAACTAGAAGAAAGAAAAAGACTCGTTCATTTAAATTCTCAAATCACATTCTTTTACTCTTTATTAGTTAGATAGCGAAGATGCAGACCATGGCGAGTTCTGGCTTGTCCAAGGGCATCGCCGCCATTGTGGGTGACGGTCCGAAGCTCGGTCGATCAATATCCCCCGCAAGTTAGCTCACAAAGGCTACATCGTCATTCTTGCCAACTGATGAGAATAAACAATCGATAAACTATTTGATTAACCAAATTGATATGAAAGCAATCTGATAGAAGACAAAGGATGGTGGTGCTTTCTACAACACTTTAACCAAATAACTTATTTATAGGCTAATACATATTATTAATACATGATTGATAATAGGCTACCCAAGAGACTCATTAGGCAGATTCCTAATGACAACATAGATACTACCCATCAGACTCCTAATTTATAGATAGGGAGCTACCAAAAGTCTTCTAGGAAGGCCAACAGACTCAACAATAATTTATTTTCTTAACAATCCCTCCCTTAAACTGATGTTCCATACATAACATTCAGTTTAATAAGAGTCAAACTTTGAAACGTCATCCTTCATGCAAATTGAATCATTTGAAGTGCAAACACCAAGTAACTTTCTAAGCTTCTGAAATGCAGGAATTTTAAGAGGCTTTGTAAGAATGTCAGTAATCTGGTCTTCACTTCTGCAGTAAATAAGATTAATGACTCCATTCGTGTGATCCCTCAAGAAATGATACTTCACATCTATATGTTTGCTTCGACCATGTAAAACAAGATTTTTTGAAAACTTTATTGCTAAACTATTGTCACAATAAATCTGAATAGGTCCATCCTCTTTCCAATGCAGCTCTTTAAGAATTTTCTTTAGCCAAATAGATTGACAAGCACAAGCTATTGCAGCAACAAATTCAGCTTCAATGGTTGATAATGTAACAATAGGTTGCTTCTTCGATGACCATGAAAGAGCTCTTGTCCCCATCATGAAAACATACCCAAATGTCCTTTTTAGATCATCTGAATCTCCTGCATAATCACTATCCGTAAAGCCAAACAAATCTGACTTTTCTCCCTTCTTGTAAAACAATCCAAACTCCTTAGTACCTTGCAAGTATCGAAAAATTCTTTTTGCAGCCAAGAGATGAATCTCTATAGGACACGCTATGTACCTGCTAATCACACTTACAACATGCATGATATCAGGTCTTGTTGTCGTTAAATACATTAAACTCCCCACTATCTGTTTGTAAAGAGTGTTATCAACCTTTTTTCCTCTGTTATCTTTGTTTAGCTTCAAACCAAACTTAGATGGTGTATTTACAAGATTACAATCCTTCATCTAAAACTTGTTCAAGATTTCTCTCACATACTTCTTTTGAAAAATAAAAATTCCATCAGAGGACTGCACCACTTCAATCCCAAGAAAGTAATGCATCAAGCCAAGATCAGACATCTCAAATTTAGTCATCATGGATTTCTTTAAACTTTCAAAGATGGTTGAATTTCCAGTATAGATTAAATCATCTACATGTAAACTAACAATGAGCATATTTCCTCCATCTTCAATCTCTATAAAAAGTGTATGTTCATAAGGACATTTTTGAAATCCTTCCTTCAAAAAATAAGTTTTTATACGATTATACAAGCTCGTGGAACTTGTTTTAATCCATATAGAGCCTTCTTTAACTTATACACTTTATGCTCATTGACAAGTTTCACATAACCAAGAGGTTGATCAATAAATACCTCTTCTTTCAAATCTCCATGGAGAAAAGCTAATTTTACGTCCAACTAGAAGATAGGCCATGAGTTTTGTGCTGCCAATGCAATCATCAATCTGATTGTGTCATGCCTTGCAACTGAAGCAAAAACTTCTTTATAATCAACACCAAACTCCTGTTTATAGCCTTTAGCCACCAAGCGTGCCTTGTGCTTGTCAACTTCTCCATTCTCCTTCAGCTTTGTCTTGTAAACCCACTTGACACCAATTGTTCTCTGCCCCTTGGGAAGATCACAAAGCTCCCATGTATCATTTCTTTTTATGGCTGTAATTTTTGCATCCATATCCTTTCTCCATTTTGATTCTTTGACAACCACTTCGAAAATGGTAGGATCACAATCTGAAAATAAAGCAAAATGTATAAGTGGATCATCACATTGGTTAACTCCAGTTACCTCATAATCAGTCATCCATGTTGGTATTCTTCGAACACGTTGAGGCCTTTGCGATTCAGCTGCAAGTGGGCTTTGATCGGCTACTGAAACATTTTGAGTGGGTCCTTGCTCATTCTCCATAGGCTCCTGTCCTTTCTCATCATCATCAAAATCTGCTGGAATATTTTGTTTAACATCATTTTCATTCCATGACCAGGTATTTTTTTCATCAAAAACCATATCACGATTGATAACTATTTTCATAGTGCTAGGATTATATAGCTTATAAGCTTTAAACTTATCACTAACACCAAGAAAAATGCATTTTTCTCCCTTGTCATCTAGCTTCCTCCTCTTCACATCTGGAATATGAGCATAGGCAATACACCTAAAAATCCGGAAATGATCTACAGCAGGTTTCCTTCCGCTCCATGCTTCCTCCAGTGTCATATTTTGAACAACATAAATGGGACTTCTGCTCAATATATAAATGCTCCAATTAATAGCTTCAGGCCAGAAGTTTTTTGGAATGCCACTCATATTCAAAAGGCTTCGCACCATATTCATAATAGTATGATTTTTCCTTTCACATATTCCGTTCTGCTGGGGTGTGTAGGCTGCTGTAAGTTACCTCTTCATTCCATGAACCTCACAGAAATTTACAAATTCATGTGAGTTATACTCTCCACCACGATCAGTACGAAGAACTTTGATGGGACTGCCAACTTCTTTCTCAACGAGCACTTTATAGCTTTTAAAGGCTCCAAAAGCTTCAGATTTTTCTTGCAAAAAATAAAACCATGTTTTACGACTATAATCATCAATGAAGGTAATTATGTATCTTTTACCTCCATTAGATTGTGGTGTAATTGGCCCGCAATATCAGAATGAACAAGTTCCAATGTCTTCTTCGCTCTACAAGATTTTCCTTGTGGAAACGGATTGTAGTGTTGTTTGCTAACAACACACTATTCACAAACTTGAGAAGGAACTGTAATTTGAAGAAGACCCATCACCATATTCTTTTGTTGTAGTGTTTTTAATCCACCAAAATTCAGATGCCCGTAGTGAAAGTGCCATAGCCATGCCTCATCCTTCACTTTCGTTGAGCAACATGAATGAGTGGTGTTGCAGAGAGAAAGCGGGAGCATACGATTTGTTATCATGTTAACTTAAGCAATTAAGCCCAACGTTGCATCTTGAATCTGACATACTCCATCTTTGATAGAAATCTCGTATCCCTTTTCTTGTAACTGACCCACATTAAGCAAGTTGGTCTTTAATTCTGGCACAAAAAGAATATTAGCGATAGTGTGGGTGTAATTTCCTTTAGCTTGAATTGTTACCATTCCTTTTCCCATAACAGAAACCGTAGAATTGTCACCAAACTTAACATAGCTGCGGAAAGATTCATTCAAGTCAGAGAATGCATTCTTATCTCCACACATGTGATTGCTGCAGCCAGTGTCTAAATACCACATGTTTTGTTGAGTTTCTTCCTTCACGTGACATGCCATCAAAAGAGACACATCTTCTTTTTCTGTAAAATTAGTTTTTTTTTCACTTTGTCTATTCAAAGCAGTTTCACATTCTGACTTATAATGGCCATATTTGTGACATCTGTAACATTCAATATTAGACTTGTCTGTTAACTTTGGTCTATAAGTTGTTGAGTCGTAGCCGCCACGTCCCCTGCCTCTTCCTTGAAATTGACTTTCTTGATGCTGATGATTTTGTTGTTGATTCTAACGATTATTGTTAAATCTGCCTTCTCTACCTCGATCATTTCCCCTACCTCGTCCTCTATGAGCTCCGCTGGGTGTAAAAATATTAACTGATGAGGCCTTCAATGTTTGTTCTTCTTTCTCCTGCTGGTTAATTTTTTTCTCATGAACCAATAAGGAACTTTGTAACTCATCAATGGAAAGTTTATCAACATTATTAGCTTCTTCTATAGAGCAGACAACAAAATTAAATTTTGGTGTCAAGGATCGAAGAATCTTCTCAATAATGGTTACATCCTCTGTCTTGTCGCCATGGATTCACATTTGATTAACGATTGCCATCGTTCTTGAAAAATAGTTTGTAACTGACTCTCCTGATTTTATTCAAAGCATTTCGAACTCCGAACGAAGCCAAAATTAGAATCTGAAGCCATTGTTTCACTACTTCTGTAGAAGTAAGAAAATCAAAACAGGTGAGAAAATAAAGCTGCTGCTATTGTAGTCTGTTTGAGAACTTTCACACTATTTCCGAACTCATACTTTTCTCTCCTATTTCTGGCTTTGATACCACTGATGAGAATAAACAATTGATAAACTATTTGATTAACCAAATTGATATGAAAGTAATCTGATAAAAGACAAAGGATGGTGGTGCTTTCTACAACACACTCATAACTTTAGATTAACCAAATAACATATTTATAGGCTAATACATATTACTAATACATGATTGATAATAGGCTACCCAAGAGACTCATTAGGCAGACTCCTGATGACAACATAGACACTACCCATCAGACTCCTAATTTATAGATAGGGAGCTACCAAAAGTCTTCTAGGAAGGCCAACAGACTCAACAATAATTTATTTTCTCAACACCAATGACCGAAGCATGCACTTTTTCTGTAATAACCAAAGATTTTCGATATATTTAAATAAGAAATTTTACGAATAATTTTTATTATTATTTATTTTTATTAAGTATCAAAAGTGAATATGGTAATATGTGCAAGGTAAAGTATATGTGTATATGTGATAAATTTATATTTGTTTATCGCATGAATGATTTCAAATAAATTTTTCGAAACAGGAATTGTTGATTATTATAAATTATATTCTTATAATAAATTAATTTTGTAGTAAAAATATTTTATTATTTAATTTCCATGAAGATATGATTAATGTATTATTTAAATAACATATGTATATTTTATGAATAGATCTTTAATATTATTATTAGTGATATGATTATTTTCTTATGATATGAATTTAGCAGATTAGTCAGTTTATTTATTTTAAATTGACTAAGAAAGGTAAATGAGGCAAAGTGAAACAATTGATCAAAACCCTAATTTGATCTATGAATATGGATTTGAATGTTAAATACATTTATTGTTATAATTGTATTTAAAAGTACGTATGTTTGTATTATGTAATATATATATATATATATATATATATATATATATATATATATTAATCTAAGAGATTGATTTTATTATCTCAATTTATTATTTATTTTAAAACTAATTAAAGCGAGTTTAATTGGGTTATGTAATTAAACCAATATGAGTAATTATTTAAAAAGTCCAAAGTAAGTGAACTATTAATCCTAATTAAATAATTAGGGTAAGATAAAATTGATGTATTAGATATATGCTATTTGCATGGCCCAAATAAATTAAATAGGAGCCCAAATGAATAAAAGGAATGGCCCAAACACTAGCCCATGTTGGGATGGACCCTCTAGAAGCTAAATGTAGCAAATTAAGCAAATAAAGAAAATCAAAAATGAGGCAAATAATGGGTGATTGATCCGGGCAAGCAAGAGAGGAGGTAGCACATGGTTTATTTATTTTTTTCAAAGCCTAGCTCACCCACCCACCTAGCCTAAAATAAAATAAAATAAAATCCCTAGCCTTGTTCCCTAGTTAGGCTAGCAAAATAAATGTGAGAGCCACAATTTAGGGGATGGCTTGGAAAAATGGGAGATTTGCAATTATATATGTATACATACATGAGTTATATGTATACATTTTCAAGGCTAGCTATAAATAAGACCCATTTCACTTGATAGCAAGTTTACTTCATTTTCCATGTCCTAAGTTTCTAAAAGCAAGAAAACACAAAATATTTGAGATAGAGAAGGAAGGAGGCTGTTGAGTTCTAAGAGGAGGAGAAGAGAGTTTTGTTTCTTCAAGTTTCATGCATTGGAAGAAGGAGGAGAACATCCAAGACAAAGGTTTAAAATTTTACTAAACTAAAACCCTAATTAATTTCTTGTGTTTTATTGTGGTTGTTTTGAATCAAATAATGAGTTTATGTTTTTAAACCTTAGAACACTAGATCTTCATGTTATAGGGTATTTCAAGTTTAGATCATACAATTTTAAGTGTTGATAAGCTTAAATAGCAAAGAAGAACAAAAATAATATTTGGACTTAAAAAGCTCTAATTTCAGTTCACTTTGGATCTTTACCATTTTAAATCTGTAAATTATTTTAGCAATCCGTCAAAAAAGTGAGTTAGATACATGAGTTATCTGATTAACCCAAGTGGTAGCACTCAAAATTATTGAACAAGTAAACCGTGACATCATTTTTCCCAAAACAGTCCAGCCGGGTAACAAAACTAGAGCACAAAAAACTGTTCCAGGCCAGTTTTGGAAAAAGGTAGTTTCGGCCACTTTAGGTACTCTAAAAATTCTGATCTTTTATGATATTGTAGTATATCCAGTTAACTAAGTCCTGTCCAAAGATAGTAATTTTGTGATGTCCTGAGAAGGAGTTATGACTTTTATAAGAAAGTATGTTTTTAAAATTAAACTGTTATAACTCAGCTTATAAAGCCAAGAAAAATATGAAAGTTTTACAAGAGCTAGGTTTTGATAAGAGGAGACTACCGTGTAAATTTCATAAGTTTTGAATAAAAGGATAATTTATGATAATTGTAACAATTTTGGACTGTTTTGAACACTTAAAAAATATGAAACGAATTTAGAAAATTGCAGGAAAATTATTTTGTAACTAAAATATTATATATTAAGTTTTTTCAGAAGGTAAAAAAATAATACCTTGATTTGGTATTTTTAATGCCTATGATTAAGTTAAGAATAAATGAGTAAATTAAGTTATATTAAGTTGTAAAACTTGTTAATGTGATTTTATTGATTAATGATCAATATATGATGTATAAAAACTTTATAAGGGTAATTTTGTTATTTTTAATAAAATGTTATATGAATGACATGATATTTGTGTTAAATAAATTAAATAGTAAGAGATAAACAAGTATATTAAATTGTTTATAAATTATTAGAATATTATTAAATTATTAATAATATTAGTAATTAAATAAGATATTATTAAATGATTAATAATATTATGAGGTGAGTAGATATTATTAAATGATTAATAATATTATGAGGTGAGTAGATATTATTAAATGATTAATAATACTTGTGAATGAATAATATATTATTAGGTAGCTAATAATATTGAAAAGGGAATAAAACATTATTATGTGATTAATATTGTTAAGAAGTGATGAAATATTATTTGATATTAAGGGGAGTTTAAAGATGATGGTTATGTGATAGACTATTATCAAAAGATGATAATATTACTAATGATTTATTGTAGTATCTAGTATTTGAATTATGTGACTAAATGAATTATAATATGTTATGCTGATTGAAAGATCAAACTTATAAATGATAGGTCTTTCATAAAAGAATAAATTAGATTGTGTAGCAGTAATCGACGGACAAGGCAAGTTCCCTAACCTTACTCAAATTTATATTGAGCAATTATCTTAACCCTTGCATTTAATTTATGCAATGGATCCATATATTATGCAAGTTTCAATACTCTTTTAATGTGCAAGAACTCTTGAACTTTATTCAAGCTATCTACTGATTTCAAATATCTAGATATTGTCTCATGTGATGCATTTATAATCATAAATTGTTATGTTCTTTGTGCAAGTGTCTCACTTGTACAAATTGTTATAATTAATTATCGTAAATTCAAAATTCTTTGACATGATAAGTTTTGATACGTACTATTAAATTTCGGTATGTGTACATAATTTAAAGGTTGTCTAAGCTATTTGATTCGGCTAGACATAGTTTGGAATGTATTATTGAATATGATTGTTTATGATAAGGTCGTCCAACTAAATTGTTTTAGTTAGGACTCCAGATTGAGTATGAACAACCCGAAATGAGAAATTCTTATGCGCCAAAGGCGGTGATGGTGAACGAAAATGTCGTTCTAGCATGTAGTGTTGATCAATACAGGGCACAACGGGGATAATCACCCTCCGTGTCCGTAAACCAGACGGTTTGCAGATGAATTTCTATACAAACCTTTTCAAACCTGAAAATAAAAGTTCATAGTCTATTGACCGCTCAGCATTCAAAGTCACTACGTTGCTTCAAAAAAAAATTATAAACGATTTGATATGTTATTAAGAACTGTTTCAAATGACTTCACAACTATTGATTCGTTGTAGAAGTAGTCCTCAAAGAAAACATTACTTCTTTCAGCTAATGTTTATTCATTGTTATTACTTGTTGAGCAATTAAATGCTCATTTTTGCTTTAAATTAAATATTTTCAGCTAAGTGTGATCGACCAGAAGGTTCTGGCAAGGACAAGGGAAAGGAAAAGTTGAAGGATTAAGTATAAGGTGTTATTTGTAATATCTAGCCTTTAATAGTGTGATAATATAATGTCTATCATGTAATACAGTACTTTAAAGTTCGACATACTTGGGGATTAGATAACTCTGATATAATTTTTAATTTTGTAATATATTAAATAGTTTGAATGTATGGTATCGTGTAGCAACCAAGTACGGGTTTCAAGTACCTGGATTTGGGGGCATCACAGGTTGGTATCAGAGTTGTAGGTTAGAAACCTTAGGTGGGGGATACCTTAGGCCATAACCTTTGGCTAGATAGAAGCGTCGAAAAAAAACGAATAACTCAAATAGAGTTTAAAGGAGATGAATTAAGGAAATTCATCGTAAAACGAAATAAAAGTATCTTAAATAAACTATTATGTGTTATGTGTATATATTATATACTAATCAAAACAATTTACGTATAGATGTCAGGTAAGAAAGGATTAGGAGACTCTCATGTTGTTAAGAAGGAGCAAATCACTCCGTCTGAGCCAATATCTAAGTCAATAGCTGAAATGGAGGCTCACTTTAAAAGTAACCTAGATGATGTAATTATTTTGAAAAACATAGTACCAGAACCAGTAACGGTGGTACTAACAGATAGGGATACGGAAGTTGGAGCTGACCAGGCATCAACGGAAGTGCAGAATCTAAGGAATAAGGTGTTATATTTGGAAAAATTGTGGAAAATGGAAAGGCTACTAAATAATCAATTACAAAAGGCGTTAATCGAAATAATTGAAGAACAAGATAAGTTAAAAATCCAAATTGTTAAGATGGGACCCAAATGCAGCAAATCGTGTGCAGCTCCAAGTCGGAAAGGGAAAAGAAAGATGAATGATCGTGATATGGAAAATTCCAACCAAGGAAACTTCAAGAAAGTAATAAGGTGTACAAACTATAACAGAAAACATGAAGGTGTATGTATGAAAGGGCAGAACGTGTGTTATAATTGTGGACGTGAAGAACATATCTCTTCTCATTCTTCCGAACCGAAGCAATGTGTATGTTTTGTATGTGGAATGGTAGGTCACCAGGCAAAGGTTTGCCCAGCATCTAAGAACAGTATAAGGAATAAATAGGATAAGTGCTTTAAGATTATGTATGATATGATGTGAGTAATGTACTACTCCCGACTTTTGTTGTCACTAAGGGATAGTAAGTGGTTGTAGCAACATGCGATGTGTAATGAAAAGTACTATGTACTATTTAAATTAATATGAATATAAGTGAAATGTTATGATTTTATGTTAGATTGAGATAATATGTTGTTTAATTGATAAAGTGTTAATTCGGCAAGCTGAATTCATGAATCCAGCAAACTGAATTGGTCTAAATTCAAAATTTTATGTTCAAACTTTTATGATACCACTAATAATATGTGGCATAATGGTATATGAAAGACGAAATAATAAGTTAAGGTTTTGTTTATTCAGACAATGCCACCAAGGAGAGAACAACGATACCGAATGGTAGATGAATTCAATAATAATGAAAGAGGTCAAGTAGACCCAATGCAGAACTTTGTTAACCTGTTAGCAAAGGCTATGCAGAACAGAGCACCAGCCGCAGGAAATCCGCTAGAGAATCAATGGGCAAGCTTCAAAGACTTCAAGGCAGTAGGAGCGCCTGAATTTAAAGGAACGACTGACCCGGTAGAAGCCCAAACTTGGATAAAAGAAATCGAAAAAGCGTTTGTAATTGCTAGGGTAGCAGAGGAACAAAAGACCGCATTTGCTACATACATGATGAAAGGAGAAGTGAACTTCTGGTGGGAGGCTAATCAAACAAGGGCCGGAACCGAGGTCGTCACATGGACAAGGTTCAAAGAACTGTTCAACGAGAATTACTTCTCGACTGGGATGCAGGCTAGGATGGAAATTAAATTTCTAGAATTAAAGCAGGATAATATGACCGTCTCGGAATACGCCGCTAAGTTTAACGAATTGGCTAGGTTCGCTCCACACCAAGTGGATACTGAAGCAAGGAAGGCACGAAGGTTTGAGCAGGGCTTAAAACCCTGGCTCTATAATAAGGTGGCAGTGTTGCAGATTGATTCTTTTGGATCGCTATTGGAAAAGGCTATCATATCATAGCCGAAAGAGAAAGTGAGGCCACGAGCCTCTACAATAAGGAGAAGAAGAATAAGGTTAAAGTTGAGGAAAGTAGTGGAAGTGGAAAAAAGAAATGGAACAATTCAGTAAATACTGGTAATAGCCAGGGAGAAATGAAGAAGCAGGTTAGGAAATGTGAAAATAGTAGAAAGAATCACTCGGGAGAGTGTCTAAAGGGTAAGTTTGTGTGCTACAAGTGCGGGCGGGAAGGACACATCGCTCCTAATTGTCCCAATCCAAGACAGAACAATGGTTATTTTATTTGCGGATCAACTGATCACATGGCAAAGGATTGTCCGAAAAGAAAGATCAATGGGGAAAGTGCTAAGGCAGGGAATAGAAGCGGCAAGCTGGCGATAACTTATCCAACTCTGACAAACAAACCAACCGCAAGGACCTTCAACATGACGGTTCAAGATACGGTAGCAGCCGGGGATGGAGTTCCAGGTATTATTCGAATAATAATTTATTATTATATATACCGTGGGGTGCATTTACATTTGAAAATATCGGAACTATAGGAAAAGACCTAGATTAATAAATAAATAATACATAATCTAATAATAAATCATTTTATTAACGTATTTTGAAGGAGGAATTTGAGTTCTATTAGAAATCAAATTCCGTATAATCAGATAGACAAACTTTATGTCGAATAGTTAAAGATCGATTCGATTGAATCAGGTGTAAGTGTTGAACAGTGATTCCGGGGACGGAATCCTTATAAGGGAGGGTGAATGTAATAACCCAAGATTTTCGATATATTTAAATAAGAAATTTTACGAATAAATTTTTTTATTATTTATTTTTATTAAGTATCAAAAGTGAATATGGTAATATGTGCAAGGTAAAGTATATGTGTATATGTGATAAATTTATATTTGTTTATCGCATGAATGATTTCAAATAAATTTTTCGAAACAGGAATTGTTGATTATTATAAATTATATTATTATAATAAATTAATTTTGTAGTAAAAATATTTTATTATTTATTTTCCATGAAGATATGATTAATGTATTATTTAAATAACATATGTATATTTTACGAATAGATCTTTAATATTATTATTAGTGATATGATTATTTTCTTATGATATGAATTTAGCAGATTAGTCAGTTTATTTATTTTAAATTGACTAAGAAAGGTAAATGAGGCAAAGTGAAACAATTGATCAAAACCCTAATTTGATCTATGAATATGGTTTGAATGTTAAATACATTTATTGTTATAATTGTATTTAAAAGTATGTATGTTTGTATTATGTAATATATATATATTAACCTAAGGGATTGATTTTATTATCTCAATTTATTTTAAACCTAATTAAAGCGAGTTTAATTGGGTTATGTAATTAAACCAATATGAGTAATTATTTAAAAAGTCCAAAGTAAGTGAACTATTAATCCTAATTAAATAATTAGGGTAAGATAAAATTGATGTATTAGATATATGCTATTTGCATGGCCCAAATAAATTAAATAGGAGCCCAAATGAATAAAAGGAATGGCCCAAACACTAGCCCATGTTGGGATGGACTTTCTAGAAGCTAAATGTAGCAAATTAAGCAAATAAAGAAAATCAAAAATGAGGCAAATAATGGGTGATTGATCCAGACAAGCAAGAGAGGAGGTAGCACATGGTTTATTTATTTTTTTCAAAGCCTAGCTCACCCACCCACCTAGCCTAAAATAAAATAAAATAAAATCCCTAGCCTTGTTCCCTAGTTAGGCTAGCAAAATAAATGTGAGAGCCACAATTTAGGGGATGGCTTGGAAAAATGGGAGATTTGCAATTATATATGTATACATACATGAGTTATATGTATACGTTTTCAAGGCAAGCTATAAATAAGACCCATTTCACTTGATAGCAAGTTTGCTTCATTTTTCATGTCCTAAGTTTCTAAAAGCATGAAAACACAAAATATTTGAGATAGAGAAGGAAAGAGGCTGCTGAGTTCTAAGAGGAGGAGAAGAGAGTTTTGTTTCTTCAAGTTTCATGCATTGGAAGAAGGAGGAGAACATCCAAGACAAAGGTTTAAAATTTTACTAAACTAAACCCTAATTAGTTTCTTGTGTTTTATTGTGGTTGTTTTGAATCAAATGATGAGTTTATGTTTTTAAACCTTAGAACACTAGATCTTCATGTTATAGGGTATTTCAAGTTTAGATCATACAATTTTAAGTGTTGATAAGCTTAAATAGCAAAGAAGAACAAAAATAATTTTTGGACTTAAAAAGCTCTAATTTCAGTTCACTTTGGATCTTTACCATTTTAAATCTGTAAATTATTTTAGCAATCCATCAAAAAAGTGAGTTAGATACATGAGTTATCTAATGAACCCAAGTGGTAGCACTCAAAATTATTAAACGAGTAAACCGTGACATCATTTTCCCCAAAACAGTCCAGCCGGGTAACAAAACTAGAGCACAAAAAACTGTTCCAGGCCAGTTTTGGAAAAAGGTAGTTTCGGCCACTTTAGGTGCTCTAAAAATTCCGATCTTTTGTGATATTGTAGTATATCCAGTAACTAAGTCCTGTCTAAAGATAGTAATTTTTTGATGTCCTGAGAGGGAGTTATGGCTTTTATAAGAAAGTATGTTTTTAAAAATAAACTGTTATAACTCAGCTTATAAAGCCAAGAAAAATATGAAATTTTTACAGGAGCTAGATTTTGATAAGAGGAGACTACCGTGTAAATTTCATAAGTTTTGAATAAAAGGATAATTTATGATAATTGTAACAATTTCGGACTGTTTTGAACACTTAAAAAATACGAAACGAATTTAGAAAATTGCAGGAAAATTATTTTGTAACTAAAATATTATATATTAAGTTTTTTCAGAAGATAAAAAAATAATACCTTGATTTGGTATTTTTAACGCCTATGATTAAGTTAAGAATAAATGAGTAAATTAAGTTATATTAAGTTGTAAAACTTGTTAATGTGATTTTATTGATTAATGATCAATATATGATGTATAAAAACTTTATAAGGGTATTTTAGTTATTTTTAATAAAATGTTATATGAATGACATGATATGTGTGTTAAATAAATTAAATAGTAAGAGATAAACAATTATATTAAATTGTTTATAAATGATTAGAATTTTATTAAATTATTAATAATATTAGTAATTAAATAAGATATTATTAAATGATTAATAATATTATGAGGTGAGTAGATATTATTAAATGATTAATAATATTATGAGGTGAGTAAGATATTATTAAATGATTAATAATACTTGTGAATGAATAATATATTATTAGGTAGCTAATAATATTGAAAAGGGACTGTTAAGTAGTGATGAAATATTATTTGATATTAAGGGGAGTTTAAAGATGGTGGTTATGTGATAGACTATTATTAAAAGATGATAATATTACTAATGATTTATTGTAGTATCTAGTATTTGAATTATGTGACTAAATGAATTATAATATGTTATGGTGATTGAAAGATCAAACTTATAAATGATAGGTCTTTCATAAGAGAATAAATTAGATTGCGTAGCAGTAATCGACAGACAAGGCAAGTTCCCTAACCTTACTCAAATTTATATTGAGCAATTATCTTAACCCTTGCATTTACTTTATGCAATGGATCCATATATTATGCAAGTTTCAATACTCTTTTAATGTGCAAGTACTCTTGAACTTTATTCAAGCTATCTACTGATTTCAAATATCTCGATATTGTCTCATGTGATGCATTTATAATCAAAAATTGTTATGTTCTTTGTGCAAGTGTCCTCACTTGTACAATTTGTTATAATTATCGTAAATTCAAAATTCTTTGACATGATAAGTTTTGATACGTACTATTAAATTTCGGTATGTATACATAATTTAAAGGTTGTCTAAGCTATTTGATTCGGCTAGACATAGTTTGGAATGTATTATTGAATATGATTGTTTATGATAAGGTCGTCCAACTAAATTGTTTTAGTTAGGACTCCAGACTGAGTATGAACAACCCGAAATGGGAATTTTTATGCACCAAAGGCGGTGATGATGAACGAAAATGTCGTTCTAGCATGTAGTGTTGATCAATACAGGGCACAACGGGGCTGATCACCCTCCGTGTCCGTAAGCCAGATGGTTTGCAGATGAATTTCTATACAAACTTTTTCAAACTTGAAAATAAAAGTTCATGGTCTATTAACCGCTCAGCATTCAAAGTCACTACGTTGCTTCAAAAAAAAATTATAAACGATTTGATATGTTATTAAGAACTGTTTCAAATGACTTCAGAACTATTGATTCGTTGTAGAGGTAGTACTCAAAGAAAACATTTACTACTTTCAGCTAATGTTTATTCATTGTTATTACTTGTTGAGCAATTAAATGCTCATTTTTGCTTTAAATTAAATGTTTTCAGCTAAGTGTGATCGACCAGAAGGCTCTGGCAAGGACAAGGGAAAGGGAAAGTTGAAGGATTAAGTATAAGGTGTTATTTGTAATATCTAGACTTTAATAGTGTGATAATATAATGTCTATCATGTAATAAAGTACTTTAAAGGTCGACATACCTAGGGATTAGATAACTCTGATATAATTTTTAATTTTGTAATATATTAAATAGTTTGAATGTATGGTATCGTGTAACAACCAAGTATGGGTTTCAAGTACCCGGATTTGGGGGCGTCACATCTTCTCTCTAACTCAAACTTACCACTATTAATTATCAGCACTTGTGATTATTACTTGCATAATTCAACACCATTAAAGTTCCTCAAACTTTTAGCAAATATTCTTGTCAAGGTACACCTCCAAGGGTAAAAATTAGACTAGTTGACATCATTGCCAAAAAGAAAAAATAAACTTATTGTACATACAGTTTTACTTAAATCGACAAAATCTTAACATAGAATTGAAGCGTCAAATTGTGGAGCTCTATTTAAATAAAGTTTTAGTTGACCAATAACAAATTGATTCATTAGCAGGATATGTTCTATAAGCTATATTTAGAACTTGTGTTTTCCCTTTTTTAGTTTTTTAAGGAGGAGAATCAAGACTCTACAGCAAGATAAGACTAGCTTTATCGTAAAATCACCGAATTACAATAATTTATCTTGAACTAACTCCTAAGAATAAAGGTCTCAGTTGCTTACAAAATCCTACTGGAATCTTCGAAATCTCGTCATCATAAATATATATATATATATAGAGCCCGGATCAGGAGTAGACCGGTCTTTAGCGACGGTTTTTCCGTCGTCTATACAATAGGCGACGGTTTATATTATAAAAACGCCTATTGTATAGGCGACGAAAAAACCGTCGCTAAAGACCGGTCTGTTAGTAGACCGGTCTGCTCCTGATCCGGCTTATATATATATATATATATATATATATATATATATATATATATATATATATATATATATATATATATATATATAGTATTCACAAGAGAAAGTATACACAGTAAAATTTTAATTATAGTACACCTTATCAAGCACAAGACAATAATTAATTTGTATTCCAACTTGTTTGGAATAAAAGACGTAATTGAATTATGCAATACTACAAAGAAATTGCTTCTAAAATAGCTTAATTTGACAGTTAATAGACAATAGCATACCTCATCAGCATGGACAATATAACCTATTTCAGTTTTAGCAATCACTGCAAATAGCAAATAGTCAATTAATAAATAAGCGTCTCGGCCAATAAACAAACATTAACACCAACTTCACATGAGATGAAAACTAGGACAATTCTATTTACATGAAAAAATGTGGGAGTGGATATGAAAGAAACTTGAAATAGATATAAAAGATCTGAAATGTCTATCAAGTACTTTCAAGAAACAAATGGCTACAACCACAAAAACATGCAACAGACGAATATTTTTGACAAACCAGAATGATTTTAATTTGTAAAGCGTGAACAAAACAAACCACTGGAACGATTTGGCCTCCATGGTTAGATATTCATTTGAAGCATCCTGCAATCATCCTGAAGATTAGAAGAATATAGATAATAGGATTAAGAGGACATTTAAGAGCTTATCCTTCTCTAGCACTCCAGGAGACGGGCCTCGAGCCATGAGAGCACTTCAACCGCAGCAATCCTTAAGCACATAGGCAACAGTTTCAAACAACTGAATTTAAACATCCAACCAAAATGCAATCCAAACAACTTGCGCAGTCTACAAATAACATCCACAAAGTTCAACGAGGCATAATTCAATCATCCATGACAGAAATCAAAGTTTCAAACAACTTCCACAAATACAATCCAAATTTAAAACAAAGGAAATACATAAAATAGCAAATTCTAATTCTAAGGTGCCTCCAATATGAGATGTTTTCCACTGGCACAGCTGTTGGATCAGTCCATACAAGGTGCCTTCAATCTAAGGCCGGGTTTTGCCAGGTCTACGGAATGCGTTGCCAAGTGACTTTCACTTGCATTGTACCATTTATAGAAAGCTCAGATATACCAGATTGTTGTGCAGGAAAGAGTAATTTTGCACTAGGAAAGTGCTTGTACTTGGTTCTCAGATGTGCACGAACTAAGAGATTGGAATTGATTGGCACGGCTACTACAGATCTGGACAATTGAATTGGCTGCCCAGACAGTACTGGTACGCTTTGACTCAAGTCCTCCCTTAGAAAGAGGATAATCTCATAATCATCTTCTTTAATCATGTCATTTCTAGCGGCAATAAGTCCATAAACACCAAATTCTGGTTCTTCATCTTTTAGCCAAACCACCTCTACAGTGGCTTGAACGGCTTTACGGAATAGGGCGTAGAAAATGGTTACAGAACATGTACCATCCTCGCTACGAACCGTGTAACTTGAGGCTTTGTCGAAATATTCATCATGTGACGTTGGGCAAATAGATAGCCCAGATAGCCCATAGAACTTGCCCTCATTGAGCCTGTCGTTCTTGCTGAAGCAGCCCTTGCAGTTGCTAATGCGGATGAAGTTGCCCTCAATGTCTTCGACTTCGTCGTCGTCGGTGTCATCATTCTCCATGTCAGAGTCTTCTACAGCAAAAAAGTCAGTCAAGTTGCCCTTGTCGTCGTAGAAGTTGCCCTCACTGTCAAAGTGGCCCGTGTTGGGCTTTAGTTTGGCGAGTTGCGGTATTTCGCAGTCGGTGAGCGTTTGGTATTCAGAGGTGGAGAACAGCAGATCCACAAGGACATGGAGATCACCATAAAAATCAAGGGCAACACCACTCGTAGTCGTCAGCAGATCACACCCTTTCTTAATATGTTGACCATGTTCACCTTTTCGCTTGTAGATATATATAAACCCAGAAAAATTACCGCAATAGATTTTACCAGACAGGTAGCCTTGTCTTCCTTCTGGTATGTTGATTGTCACCCGAAACACCTCCGTCGTAATAAATCCACCTCTAGGACGTTGTTTTTCGGGTGCCTCTAATCGCCACGGGAAGTATTCGTCAAGGTAGGGCTTCCCGATGGAGAAATCCATGTTTTTCGTCTGAAAGTTGTCCATCTCCATATCTGATTCAGCCTGACAATCCAAACAACAACAACAAAAAATATAAAAAATATAAAAATAAATAATTGCTTCGTTTCAATAATAAACCAAATTGATAAGAACATAACGGATATTAATATATAATATATAACATTGTAAATATTGTAAATATGTATAGGACCTCCATCAGCATACTCATAATAACTCACCTGGCTTCTTATCATCATTCTTGTCGTCAACTTGGTCTTGGTACCTCTTCACGAGGGAGGATTTCCTTTTTTCCGTCTAAAAATTAATGTCCATCTCCAGATCTAATTCAACCTCACAATTCAAACAACAACAACAAAATAAAATAAATAGGTAATACTTTTGAGCATTATGCAATCAAGCCTAATTTAAACTTTTCAATTGCACAATTCCGTGAAATTAATGAACCTAAATAATGTCCATTTCCATATCTGATTCAACCTCACAATTCAAACAACAATAACAACAACAAAAATCTAAATATAACATGAATAAAACATTATTATGCATAAAATCTATATTATTATGAATAAAATACTACCGGCAAAAAGAAGATAATCCATACCTCCTTTTGATGAGAGAGAGAGAAGATAATTCAGCATCTTTGTTACTCCATATTTGATTTGGGTTGGGTTGGGTTCACAACAATCTTCTAACTTAACATCATTATTACTTAAGCTCAGCCCAGCCTAGTACAATCTTCTATCTTTTATTAAAAGTAAAGTGTATCATCTTTACTGACGGCCTTTGGCTCAGTTGGTATGTCTAGCCTCTTGCTAAGTATCATCTTTTACACTTAACCCTATCCTTTTTTACAAGACAGTAGGGATTTTTCACAATTTTGAAAATTAAGTGATTTGAGTGAATTTTGCAATGTTTGTGAAAAATGGTTTCTAAATCAATTGTTTTTAAAGTTTGATTTTAATGGATCAATAATACAGAGTCTTTAGTTAATATAAGTTTTAAATAAATGTATACATGTAGACACCCAAATTTCACGTTAATTCCTAAAATTAATTAAAATGAAATTTTAGAGAAAAGTAATAAGAGTGATTAAAAATTTCTATAGAGAGAGTTATGAGAGATTGATTAGAATTTCTAGGAGGAGAAACACTATAAAATGAGAGACTTTTTTTTTTGGAAAGAGTGAGAAATTTATATATATTTGTGTTCATGTATTTGATATACAAGCTTGATAATTCGTGCAAAACACATGCAAGTTTTAAAAATCAAATATCGAGCGAACTTTAAAAACTACATATATGAACGAATATTTGTAATAATAATAATATTTTCAATTTCAAATTAAATCATTACATTATGCCATTAATATAATCCATATAATGGATGTGTTACATTTAATATTTAAAGAGAAAATTACGGTCCTGTTTTTTTTTATGAATTGTATGGAATATTTATATGAGTTATTTTGACGTTTGGAAAAAAATTTATATCTTAAGATATTGATAGATTAAAAAAACAATACATATATATTCATCTAGTAGAATAACATTATGTTGGTGTTGAAAATCATTTTTCTATAGTAAGATTATGTCTTCAAAAAAGAGTTGGTTCGAGAGAACATGTTATTGATCTATTGTAAATTTATGGGAATTTTTGGTATGTAACTAGAGTGTTATTTATAGTATATTAGAGCACCATGCAAATTGAATGAGATAGTTTTATACTAATTAGATTCATAAATTAGAAAATCTAATTGTCAATGATAGGTCTCCGATCTTTAGAATATTTTGATGATAACAATAATTAAGAAAAAGATTAACAAAAGGGTAGAATCCTCTCCATAGGTTTTATTTTATAGTTGTTTTGAATTATCCTCATTTACTTTGACCAAAAATGTTTTCTAAATTTCTAAATGAATTAATATCTTATTAACCTTGATAAAATAATATCAAGTGTTAAAATGGTTAATTCACATATTAACATTTCCTAAGGCAAAAGAGTATTCCTATTTCAAAATAAATTTCAAAGCAAAAAGATTTTTATTACACACTTAGAGCTTTAAAATATTTATACATATGTGTGTATACTCGGATAAAAGACTTGAACCAAATTAAGCCTTGAAACTATTTGTGAACCCGAAAATGAAGTCAAGTTTTTAATTGTTGCATTTGCCAAGTCATTAACCAAAAGGAATGAGACACTATTTTGGGACAATTTATTTCATTCTGTCTGAAGATATGTACTAGGACAGTTTGAAATTACATGCATGTGTGTGTGTCATATAAATATATTATGTATGCATGTATGCATGTATGCCATAAAGTTAAAAGCCTATAGCTTTGACCGAGCTTTGCTGGCAAATCAAATTGGACTCATATTTTGGGACAAAACCTTGGTTCATCCGTGCATGAAGCTAGAAATCAATTTGAAAAGTAAATGAGCATGTGCTCATTTAATGCATCAAAAGATGGTTGAATTTTCAACCGTCCTGAACTTTAATGCAGAAGAAAAACTGCTGAATACTGATTCGTGTGAGTTAAATTTTATCCGAGCCTTCCATTTCAAAATAACAACATCACAGCCCTTGATTTTCCAAAAAGACCAACATGCCCCTAGCTTCAAAATTCTATAAATAGGAAGCTTATTCTTCATTCTCATTTGCCAATTTACAAAGAAAAAGCTTACTCCTTGCCTACATTCTCTCTCTCTAAAAAGCTTTAGTTCTCTTCTATTTTCAAGGTTCTGATTAGTTAAGGAAGAGAAAATTGGTCACAAGTGTTTGAGATAAGTTGTTTGAATTATTTAATTGCATTATCTCTTACTTGTTTATGATTATAGATATACAAATACAAATTGTTATACACAATTATATATATCTATATTTCATCTATTTATTAATAATAAGTCAGTACTTAGACACCGATATAATTTGAATTTATTCACTCTTGAGTGAATTATTCAAACGGTCCTTAAAATCCTAAGTGGCTTTTTATTAATATTATTTATATAAATATTAGTAAAGTGGATTATAGCTTGATCGTCAGCACAACCCTGAGATACTTCTCTTATAGAGACGTATCCGAACAGTTTCTTGAATTTCTTGCGATCCACTGAAAATATTTATATAAGTATCAATTGTGAAACTATAAATTTTGCCCGTACTTAGAAACCGATATAATTTGAATTTATTCACTCTCGAGCGAATTATTCAAACGGTCCTTAAAATCCTAAGTGGCTTTATTTATAATCATTCACATAATAGATAAAATATTTTTCATATATCTTTGAGTTACAACAAATTTATTTGTTATATCAAATGTTGTTTATCTATATATGTTATTACAAGTATTTGAACCTAAAATCATTTTTTATACAATACTTGTTGCATAAATCAAAAGAAACACATTCTTTATTATAAAGAATAAATACCTCTTTATAAAATTGTATTAAATTATATATTTGCTTATTTAGAAGCACTGATATTTATTGAGCATAAACTCATACCTGCTTACATAAGAAACATACTTTCTCAAATATAAAAGTCATTGAACTTTTATAAATATAACTGAATTTTAATTGCTATCTGCTTATTTGAAGAGCATCAAATATAAAAGTTATTTTAACTTTTATACATCTGTACTAAATTTCATCTGCTTATTTTAGAAGCATATTTACATCAAATCCATTTGTAAAAGGAAAAGGGTAGAGTTATTTTCTTTTATGTATTTGTGAGAAAGACGAGTAATTCTTTGACCAAGACCAGAGTCTTAGAGAAGTCAGCTGGGAGTTGGGTCTCTAGTGTACTTGTGAGGTGAGGAAGAGACTGTCGTTTCAAGACCAGATCATAAAGTAAAACTGAACTCAAAGGAAAGGTGCAACTAAGTTTGAGGAGGAAGCTGAGAGTTTGCTGTCCAAGAGAGTTAGTTGTGGAATAGTTGTAAGTTTGTCTATAAAACTTTGTAAAGGCTTCTCCGCCTGTTGAAGGAGTATTTATTACTGATAGTAATAGGATCTCAAGTTCTGGAGAGGAGCTTGAGACTGGACGTAGCAACATACCCTGGATGTATGTTGTGAACCAGACAAATCTCTGTGCATTGTGTGATTAAATTTTTACCATCTTGCATATTAATTTCTGACACTGCAAATTAGTTTACTAAAAATTTAAAAAGGCCTAAGATAATTTTTTAAACGGTAATAATCTATTCAACCCCCCTTCTAGATTATTATTGGACTTTCAATTGGTATCAGAGCGGTGCTCTTTAACTTGTTTGTTGAGTAAGTACAGGCATACCAAAGAGTAGATCCATCTATGGCCTACAATGCTACCGGTTGTGGAGAAGGACTATCAATGTCCAGACCTCCACTATTTGATGGTACAAACTTTGCTACCTGGAAAAATAGATTCAAAATCTATGCCAAGTCACAAGGAATCAAAGTTTGGCTTGCCATAGAACGAGGTGTGAAAGTTCCCACAAAAATTGAAGGAGAAAAGATCGTAGAAAAAGATGCTGATGAATTCACCACTGAAGATGAAGAGGCTATGAACATAGCATCTAGAGCCAAACAAGTGCTGACCAGTGCTCTCATAGAAAAAGAGTACAAAAGAGTTAGCAACTGCAAGAATGCAAAAGAAATCTGGGAAAAATTGATTATAACCTATGAAGGAACCAATCATATTAAAGAAACCAGAAAAGATGCACTAATCCAAGAGTATGAAAACTTCAGACTTGAAGAAAATGAAAAAATCATTGATATGGAAACACGTTTTTCCAGAATCATTGATGAGCTAGAACAACTCGGAAAAGCTTACACAACCAATGAGAAAAACAGAAGAATTCTCAAAGCTCTTCCATCCGTATGGAAAATGAAAGCTACAGCTATCAAAGAAATGCAGGATCTAACTGTCTATCCTCTTGACAGTCTTATCGGAAATCTTCGAGCTCATGAAGTCGACATGCTAGTCGAAAAAGCAGGATCGGATACAGACCTCAAAAAGAAAGGAATTACTTTCAAAGCTCTACTTGTAGATCAAGAAAGCGATGATGAGGAGTTAAATGAAGAACTCCTAAGTCTAGATAATAATGAAGTTGCTTTATTATCTAGACAACTCAGAAGAGTAATTCAAAGTAAAGCCAGAAAATATGGCAAAGGCTTTCTAAAGACAAACAACAACTATAACAACTTCAGAGGCAAACAAGTCTTCAAACCAAAACCACAAGGAGAAAATTTCAAAGCAAACAACAACTTTAGAAATATCAGCTCCAATGAAAATTCAAATACATGTTTTGAATGCAACCAGCCTGGACATTTCAAAAAGGATTGTCCAAAATTAGTCAACAACAAAACACTAGTGGCTGAGGAAGGCTGGGATTTAAGTGACGAAGAAGGAACTACTGAGCAAACTGAAGAAAAAGCAAATTTGTGCTTAATGGCAGACGACGATTCATCACCAAGATCTGAGGTAAATTCTGAACATCAATTACCTAGTACTTCATTTGTCACACATACATTAGAAAATATAAATGAAGAACATCATGAATTACAAGAAGCTTATAATTGTTTATATGAGGACAATGAAATCATTAAAGAAGATTTTATTAAATTAAAAATTTCATTAGAAAAATTAATTAAGACTAACAGAAATCTTGAAATAGAAAATTCAAACTTAATTATAATTAATGAAAGCTTAAAAGAAGAAAAAGAAAAATTAGAAAATGATTTTTCAGAGAATTTATTACTAAAAGAAGAAATTGAAAAATTAAGAAAATTAAATAAAGATCTTGAAATAGAAAATTCAACACTTATTATTTCTGTTGAAAATCTTGAAATTGAAAATTCAACACTTGTTGTAGTAAATGAAGATACTCAAATACAAAATCAAGTGCTGAGCAAAGATATTTCATCTCTAAAAATAGAAGTTGAAAAACAAAAAGAAGACTCTTCTTTAATTGATCAAATTAGCACTTTAACTAAAGAACGTAATGATTTAAATACCATAGTTCTTAAATTCACTAAAGGAAAAGAAAACCTTGATGTTATGTTAAATCAACAAAAGTGTGGATTTAATAAAGAAGGATTAGGATACATTGGAGAATCGAGTAAAACAAAAGATAAAGGACTCTATCATGTTAAGAGTAAAGAAAAAGAAACTCATACATCTCCATTTACCAAATGTTCTTACTGTAATCGAAATGGTCATTCTATTTACATGTGCAATGCTCGAAATGGAAACTATAAAGGTAAAATGATTTGGGTTCCAAAAGGAACTTACACTTCACCGATCATTGTAAAGAATACAAGAAAAGAATTTTATAATAAAAGACCTTACAAAAATTCTCATCATCATTATTCAGGTTATAAGAATAAAATGAATTATGCATACTATAGACCTGCTACTCATAGAATGCTTGTATCTACTGAAGATGATTATCCTGTACCCAGTTTTGTAAAGGAAAACACAAGTATTCCTTATACAAAGTGGAGAACTTACCCAAAGGACCCTCCTTATTAAAGGGTACCAATTTGTGAAATTAGTATATATTGCAGGAATGTCTCACAGCTGCAACTGGTAAAAGCAAATGGTATCTCGACAGTGGTTGTTCAAGACATATGACTGGAGACAAATCAAAATTGAATAATCTACAAGCCACAGACTATGCTGAGGTAACCTTTGGAGATAACAATAAAGGTAAAGTAGTTGGAATTGGTAGTGTGGGTAACAAACACATAACAATTTCTAACGTACAATTAGTCACAGGACTAAGGTATAATCTTCTATCTATCAGTCAATTATGTGATAGTGGTTTTAAGATATCTTTTAATACTCATAATTGCTCAATATTTGATCAAGCTGGTAAGTTAGTCTTATTATGCCCTAGAAACCAAAATGTGTACACGTGTGACCTAGATGAATATTCTCATCTAGATAATGTATGTCTTGTATCTGCAAATGAAGATCCTTGGCTTTGGCATCGCAGATTAGGACACATCAACATGAAACTTATCAATAATATTTCTTCTAATGATCATGTTCGTGGTCTTCCTAAAATAAAGTTCTTTAAAGATCATATTTGTGAAGCATGCGAATTAGGTAAACAAATTCATGCATCTCATAAACCTAAACTCACAGTGTCAACCTCTCGACCTTTAGAACTCTTACATATGGACTTAGTAGGACCTATTCCTAAACACAGCATGGGTGGTGTTGTATATATTCTAGTTTTGGTCGACGACTATTCTCAATTTACTTGGGTTGATTTTCTAAAATTTAAAAATGAAGCTATAAATTCCTTTTGTGCTTTATGTAAGAAAATTCAGAATCAACAGGGAAGTTCTATTGTTTATATCCGCTCTGATCACGGAAGAGAATTTGACAATTCTGACTTCATTATTTTCTGTGATGAGCAAGGTATAAGTCATAATTTCTCTGCTCCTTACACACCACAATCAAATGGTGTAGTTGAAAGGAAAAATCGCACTTTACAAGAAATGGCTAATACAATGTTAAATGAATATCGTCTTCCTAAATATTTTTGGGCTGAAGCTGTGGCAACATCCTGTTATATCTTAAATAGAGTTTTATTAAGACCTATTTTGCTCAAAACTCCCTATGAGCTTTATTACAAAAGAACTCCAAAAATAAATTACTTTCGTGTTTTTGGGAGTAAATGTTTTATATTAAATACTAAAGGACGTCTGTTAAAATTTGATCCCAAATCCGATGAAGGAATTTTTCTGGGATATTCACTTAATAGCAAAGCATACAGAGTCTTTAATAAACGAAGTTTGGTCGTTGAGGAATCAATGAACGTAACGTTTGATGAATCTCAACCTCCTCCCAAATATAAAGAATTAGTTGACAGTGATGTTGTCATTGAAGATATTCTCAGAAATATGGAGGAACCAAAACTAGATAATGCATCTCCACCTGTCAGTATTAATCCTCTTGAAAATCCCAATCCTCAATTGAATGACTTGCCCAAAGACTCACATATTATCAAAAATCATCCCATAGAAAATGTGATTGGTGATATTGATAAAGGAGTCCTTACCAGATCACAAGCACATAATTTAGCTGGTCATTTATCCTTTTTATCCCAAATTGAGCCTAAGAATATTAAAGATGCTTTACTGGATGAAGATTGGATAATTGCTATGCAAGATGAACTTGAACAGTTCACCAGAAACAAAGTCTGGGAGTTAGTTCCGAAACCCGAGGATACTTCCATTATTGGAACTCGATGGGTTTTTCGTAACAAGTTAGATGAAAACGGAACTATTATACGTAACAAGGCCAGATTAGTTGCACAAGGTTATAATCAACTTGAAGGTATTGATTATGATGAAACTTATGCTCCTGTTGCTAGAATTGAATCTATACGCATGTTATTAGCTTTTGCATGTCATAAAGATTTTAAACTGTTTCAAATGGATGTCAAATCTGCATTTTTAAATGGTATTATTGAAGAGGAAGTTTATGTTAAACAACCTCCCGGTTTTGAAGATTTTGATCATCCTGAATATGTTTACAAATTACATAAAGCCTTGTACGGTTTAAAACAGGACCCCAGAGCATGGTATGAACGTCTAAGTAAATTTTTACTTGAAAACGATTTTAAAAGGGGAACTGTAGATGCTACCTTGTTCACCAAATACAAAAATGATGATATTCTTATTATTCAAATTTATGTTGATGACATCATTTTTGGTTCTACTGACATTACTATGTGCAATGATTTTTCTGAGAACATGAGTAAGGAATTTGAAATGAGCATGATGGGGGAATTAAATTTCTTCCTAGGATTACAAATCAAGCAAGGCGAAAAAGGTATTCATATTTCTCAATCCAAATATTGCAAAGAAATGATTAAGAAATTTGGTTTAGAGTCTGTGAAACCTCTTAATACTCCTATGTCAACTACTGATAAATTAACTGCTGATGAAAATGGAAAAAGTGTTGACACAAAGAAATATAGAGGAATGATTGGAAGCCTATTGTATATCACAGCTAGTAGACCTGACATCATGTTCAGCGTCTGTAAATGTGCCAGATTTCAGTCAAATCCTAAAGAATCACATTTGGTTGCTGTTAAAAGAATTTTTCGATATCTTAAAGGACCCACAGAGTTAGGTCTATGGTATCCTAAAAGTCAACCATTTAATCTTGTGTGCTTTTCAGATTCTGACTATGCAGGTCATCATGTTGATCGAAAAAGTACTAGTGGAACGTGTCAATTTTTGGGTGGATGTTTAGTTTCTTGGTTTTCTAAGAAACAAAACTCCGTATCTATTTCAACCACCGAAGCGGAATATATAGCTGCTGCACGTTGCTGTGCACAAATATTGTGGATGAAACAGACCCTTGCAGATTATAATATAAAATTTAACTGTGTCAATATTATGTGATAATACTAGTGCTATAAATTTGAGTAAAAATATTGTATTGCATGCTAGATCAAAACACATAGATGTTAGACATCATTTCTTACGTGATCATGTAAATAGTGGCTCTATTAAATTAGAGCACATTGACACAGAGTTAAATATTGCTGATATATTCACTAAACCTTTAAGTTCAGATAGGTTTTGCAAATTACGTATTGAATTAGGCATGCTGGATATGTTTTCTTAATACTTTATGTTTTATTTTATCTTGACTAATAATTAATATATTAATATTAGTTTCCTATAGTTAGTATCATATACTTAATTTTTTTTCATGCATTTAATTTTATTTAATATGATTTTATTACTCATATATATATATATATATATTTTTTTTTTTAAAATATATATATATATATATATATATATATATTTAATTACATATATATTATAAATATATTTAATATACATTATTTTCTATTTATTGGTATATAAATATCCTTTCAAATTATTGTATATATATATATATTATTTGGTATCTATATTATTCAGCCAGATTTAATCAGGACCATCGGATCAAATTAGAACACATCTAATGGTTGATAGCTTTAATCCGTGTAAATTGATGTGAGCCAATCAGAAGCATCCTAAGAAAAGCACCAGGATTCAAGCCTCTGACCGTTGGATCATCAGATAAAAAGCACAAATTCATCGTGACCGTCGGATCAGGATCAGCAAATAAGCACAAATGCTTAAAAACTCAGATTTCATCGTGACCATTGATCTCTTATGAGATTAGTTCTCTACCGTTGGATCACTCAGGTAACCCTAGCCATAAATAGAATTTTTTTTTACTATTAACACATTTTTTGTTTTCTCTCTCTCTCTCCAGCCGCTCAATCCCTCTCTCTCTCTCCAAACGCTCTCAAACCCTAATTTCTTTCAGACCAAATCGTCGATTTCCAATCTGATTTTGAGAAAAGTAAACCGATCAAACGATTTCTCACATCTAAAACATACATTCACCGATCAGTTTTGCAAGATTTTTTTGTTAATGTTGAGTTTTATATCGTCACCGATCAGTTTTTTTTTAGATCTACTTCGATCATTCTTTTATCAAACCTTGATCTACCTATCCAGTGGTGAGACCTTCGTCTTGCATGCGATTCTGGATTAATGGGTATCATTGATTTTTACTTCTACCAGAAATTTAAAAAAAAATAAAAAATTATATATATATATATATATAATATATATCCGTGCTGCGATTTGTATGATCAACTGTCCGAAGTTATGCTGAAAAGAAATGATTTTTCTTCATCTCAAAAATTAAATTTTTTTGCTGTGCTCAGGTAACTCTTCTAAATTTTTGTTATGAAGATATATATATATATTTCTTTTTGCATTGCTTGGTTAGGAGTGGATACTGATGTCCACTAATTTTTTAAGATATATATATATTTCTTTTTCCATTGCTTGGTTGGGAGTGGATACTGATGTCCACTAATTCTTTGTTATGAAGATATATATATATATATATATATATATATATATATATATATATATATATATTTGCATTGCTTGGTTGAGAGTGGATACTGATGAGATAAATGCATTTTTTTGGGCTAAACTCTGTCAAAAATTGGGCTTTATTTGTTAAATTTTTTTTCTTTCGTCTATCAGCTCTGTTTCTCAGCTCTGTTTTTTTTGTGGGGGAGCTATCTGAGTTCATTTAAATTACTTGAGTATCAATGAAACTAAATGCTTTCAGTGCTTGGATGAGGCTGATTTTTTTTAATCATTTGCCGTAAAACTTTGGCTCTTATTAAATGCTTAGCTTCTGGATTTTGCTTTCCTATTCATGAGTGCTGAATACTGGGTGTCAGCTGTTAAACCTTAACTATCTAGTTCGTACTGTTGATACTCCTTTTGAACTACAGCTTGGTTTCAATTTTCTTAAAACAAATGAGGTTGGTCAAAGTTTTTAATATGAAAGATTTTGGAGTCACTTTACTGTTTTACTGCTACAAACACTATTTTATTTAATACTACTCGAAAACATTCTAAACAGTAAGAAGTATGGGTTCTTCTCTTAACAACTCTCCATGTATTTACTGATGCAATCTATTTTACTTGCTCCGTGTGTATCTTCCATTGTCAGACCTTATTTACTTCTTTGATCAAATGACACTCTTTGATATACACTACTTCTATAAAAAGCTACAACTAAAATATTTTGGTTGCATAACTCCTGCATGCTTACTTGAGTATCATATATCTTTACTTCTTGAAGATGGAGCCTATCTATTCTTCAAAAAGAAAGAAACTTGCACCTTATTCTGAGATACACTCATCAGGCTCTGTCCCTTTTCTTGTCACACCTTCTGCTCAAGACAAATATAGGTTCATGAGGTACAATCTGTCACCCGGTATAGGAGTTGCTTTCTGTAGTTTCCCAGAAATACTTGACCATCTTAAAGCAATAGGTTGGGAGAGTCTAGTTATATTCACTGACAGGAACATTTATCCCTTTCTGATTGCTGAGTTTTATACTCACATGGTCTTCAATAGAGACCACACTGGTCTCTTAACAAGTATCAGCACATGTATTCAAGGTAAAAATTTTGTTATTGATGAGGATTTCCTCATTCGTGCATTACATCTTCATCCATCCATGTTGGAACTACCCAAAATAAATGAATATCTGCATCCTTTGGGAACAACAATGACTGAGTGCATGCTTTTTAAACAAAATCTTTCCTTTACAACTGATCAACTCGTACCTGCTGTTTTGTTTGATGTCCCTGTTAATGTGGATTTGAAATTTCTGTCTCCTGCATGTCAGTTTCTTGGTAAAATTTTGAGGTCCAATTTCCTGCCTGTAAGAGAAGACCGAACCATGCATCCTTTTGATTTAGAAATCATTAAGTGTATTATGAACGAGTGCATGCCATATAATCTTGCATATTTTCTCTTGACCTCGTTTGAACATTGTTTCAACAACAACTGTCTGGGTTTTGGACTACTTCTCACTCGTGTTTTCAACTATCTTGAAATTGATCTCACTAATCATCAATTTCAAGCTGTTCAAAATACCAACATTGTGTCTCGGTTGCATATTCCTCCTACACCACTGATTGTGTTTAAGCCTTGTGCTCCTGACACAAATGAGTCAGACCTTCATATGTCATCACAATTAGATGTTATACACAGTATGAACCAACTGATGTTATTTAATCTAAATAATGTCATGGTTCAAATGGAAACAATGCAACAAATGGTGCATCATCTTCAGGATATGTTACACTTTTTAATGGAAAATATGAAGCTTTCTATGCCTCCCTATCACTTTCCTGCAAGCTCAAGCTCTACCCAGGTTGCACCAACAGATCCCCTGCCTTTGGATGATGCTCTTCTCAATCTCGGTCATCATTTTTCTCCTCTCAATGAAGAAGATTACTAACTATTTGAGGGCCTGTAATAACTTTCTGCTACTAACTACTTACAAATGTTGTAACTAACTAAATACTACTACTAAAAGTACCTATATATAATATATATATATATATATATATATATATATATATATATGCCTGTATGCATGCAGGGAACCTATGTCTGAACTAACAACTTTTGCAGGTACTAGACTGTCTTTTTCCCCACTTTTTGTAATGACAAAGGGGGAGAAGAAAAATATCTGCTGACATGTGAACTGCTATATATACATGTGAACTACTTTATAAATTGCTATGGGATAGTAACTGTTAAACATGTGAACTATTTTATTAGTACAACTGCAGTATAGTATTATAAATTGCTATGGGATAGTAACTGTTAAACATGTGAACTATTATTAGTACAACTGCAGTATAGTATTATAAATTGCTATAATATATTTTTTTAACTGCTATAAAATCAGTTCACTGTCATGATGCAATGTTTTTGGCTGAACAAGAACTATAAAATTTTAAATTTTATATATGCTCATTCTGAGGGGGAGTTTTCATAAACTAAGGCGAAGTTCTTTTATGGGAAAATATTTTTGGTATTGTCATCATCAAAAAGGGGGAGATTGATAGGTCTCCGATTTTTAGAATATTTTGATGATAACAATAATTAAGAAAAAGATTAACAAAAGGGTAGAATCCTCTCCATAGGTTTTGTTTTATAGTTGTTTTGAATTATCCTCATTTACTTTGACCAAAAATGTTTTCTAAATTTCTAAATGAATTAATATCTTATTAACCTTGATAAAATAATATCAAGTGTTAAAATGGTTAATTCACATATTAACATTTCCTAAGGCAAAAGAGTATTCCTATTTCAAAATAAATTTCAAAGCAAAAAGATTTTTATTACACACTTAGAGCTTTAAAATATTTATACATATGTGTGTATACTCAGATAAAAGACTTGAACCAAATTAAGCCTTGAAACTATTTGTGAACCCGAAAATGAAGTCAAGTTTTTAATTGTTGCATTTGCCAAGTCATTAACCAAAAGGAATGAGACACTATTTTGGGACAATTTATTTCATTCTATCCGAAGCTATGTACTAGGACAGTTTGAAATTACATGCATGTGTGTGTGTCATATAAATATATTATGTATGCATGTATGCATGTATGCCATAAAGCTAAAAGCCTATAGCTTTGACCGAGCTTTGCTGGCAAATCAAATTAGACTCATATTTTGGGACAAAACCTTGGTTCATCCGTGCATGAAGCTAGAAATCAATTTGAAAAGTAAATGAGCATGTGCTCATTTAATGCATCAAAAGATGGTTGAATTTTCAACCGTCCTGAACTTTAATGCAGAAGAAAAACTGCTGAATACTGATTCGTGTGAGTTAAATTTTATCCGAGCCTTCCATTTCAAAATAACAACATCACAGCCCTTGATTTTCCAAAAAGACCAACATGCCCCTAGCTTCAAAATTCTATAAATAGGAAGCTTATTCTTCATTCTCATTTGCCAATTTACAAAGAAAAAGCTTACTCCTTGCCTACATTCTCTCTCTCTAAAAAGCTTTAGCTCTCTTCTATTTTCAAGGTTCTGATTAGTTAAGGAAGAGAAAATTGGTCACAAGTGTTTGAGATAAGTTGTTTGAATTATTTAATTGCATTATCTCTTACTTGTTTATGATTATAGATATACAAATACAAATTGTTATACACAATTATATATATCTATATTTCATCTATTTATTAATAATAAGTCAGTACTTAGACACCGATATAATTTGAATTTATTCACTCTTGAGTGAATTATTCAAACGGTCCTTAAAATCCTAAGTGGTTTTTTATTAATATTATTTATATAAATATTAGTAAAGTGGATTATAGCTTGATCGTCAGCACAACCCTGAGATACTTCTCTTATAGAGACGTATCCGAACAGTTTCTTGAATTTCTTGCGATCCACTGAAAATATTTATATAAGTATCAATTGTGAAACTATAAATTTTGCCCGTACTTAGAAACCGATATAATTTGAATTTATTCACTCTCGAGCGAATTATTCAAACGGTCCTTAAAATCCTAAGTGGCTTTATTTATAATCATTCACATAATAGATAAAATATTTTTCATATATCTTTGAGTTACAACAAATTTATTTGTTATATCAAATGTTGTTTATCTATATATGTTATTACAAGTATTTGAACCTAAAATCATTTTTTATACAATACTTGTTGCATAAATCAAAAGAAACACATTCTTTATTATAAAGAATAAATACTTCTTTATAAAATTGTATTAAATTATATATTTGCTTATTTAGAAGCACTGATATTTATTGAGCATAAACTCATACCTGCTTACATAAGAAACATACTTTCTCAAATATAAAAGTCATTGAACTTTTATAAATATAACTGAATTTTAATTGCTATCTGCTTATTTGAAGAGCATCAAATATAAAAGTTATTTTAACTTTTATACATCTGTACTAAATTTCATCTGCTTATTTTAGAAGCATATTTACATCAAATCCATTTGTAAAAGGAAAAGGGTAGAGTTATTTTCTTTTATGTATTTGTGAGAAAGACGAGTAATTCTTTGACCAAGACCAGAGTCTTAGAGAAGTCAGTTGGGAGTTGGGTCTCTAGTGTACTTGTGAGGTGAGGAAGAGACTGTCGTTTCAAGACCAGATCATAAAGTAAAACTGAACTCAAAGGAAAGGTGCAACTAAGTTTGAGGAGGAAGTTGAGAGCTTGCTGTCCAAGAGAGTTAGTTGTGGAATAGTTGTAAGTTTGTCTATAAAACTTTGTAAAGGCTTCTCCGCCTGTTGAAGGAGTATTTATTACTGATAGTAATAGGATCTCAAGTTCTGGAGAGGAGCTTGAGACTGGACGTAGCAACATACCCTGGATGTATGTTGTGAACCAGACAAATCTCTGTGCATTGTGTGATTAAATTTTTACCATCTTGTATATTAATTTCTGACACTGCAAATTAATTTACTAAAAATTTAAAAAGGCCTAAGATAATTTTTTAAACGGTAATAATCTATTCAACCCCCCTTCTAGATTATTATTGGACTTTCAGTCAAAATACATATTATAAAATAAATTATTGGTAGGTTAAAAGTAAAAATTAAGATACAATGTATGTAGTTCATAATTAAGTATAATGGTTTTTTATAAGGCCTAAATATGAATTAATAGCCTGATTTTTAATTTTTTTTCACTTTAGAGATTGGCTTCTCAATTTTTTAATTAGGGGATTAAACTTTTAATTTTTTTTCCACTTTGGTGATTGTCTTCTTAATTTTTTCCATTAGGTGATTAAACTTTTAATTTTTTATGATTACATCTAATTGAGAGTGTCACGTCAGAAAATTGATGACATAACAGCAACACGTGACTAAAAAATATTTATGTGTAATATTAAGTCTTATTTTAACATTTATTCAATTAATTTTTTGTATAAAAAAGGATAAATATAAGACTATTATTAATTTTACTTTAAAAAATTGTCATTATATTTACTTTAAAAAATTAATAATGGTTTTATATTAAAATTATAATAATAATAATTTACTTTAAAATTAATAATGGTCCTATATTTACCCTTTTTGGTACAAAAAATTAATTGAATAAATGTTAAAATGAGACTCAATATTACACATAAGTATTTTTTAGTCACGTGTCGCTGTCATGTTAGCAATTTTCCGATGTGGCACTATCAATTTAGACGTAATTAGAAAAATTTAAAAGTTTAATCCTCTAATGAAAAAAATTGAGAAGACAATCCTTAAAGTGAAAAAAAATCAAAAGTTTAATCTCCTAATTAAAAAAATTGAGAACCCCAAAGTGGAAAAACATTAAAAGTTCAAGATATTAATCCATATTTATGCCTTTTTATAAATATGAATTTTGACTATGCTTGTAATACGTTTTTATATGTTGATATATTAATTGTTTTAGTGTTATTCATTTAAGTACGTCAAAACACTTTTTTGCTTAAATGAATTTTGAAGAATTTGTGATCTTCATTGGGCAATACAATTTTATAATGAGCAACGATTACACAACAATAGATGATAACAAAATACAAAAATGTTTGCAAACTTGAAACTTAAGTAAAGCATTGACCCAAACTTTGCCCAATGCTTGAACTACAAACGCCATCCTTATTCAACTCAAGAATTGAATAAGCATTATCATGTACTTGCGGTGTTCTTGTTTTATCATCTGCATCACACCCTAATTAATATCAAGCAAATTATTCCACAAAAAGAATCCACTTTTTATTGATGATAAAACCACGTAATATACTCAAATTTAACACCACGTTTGAAGTAGGGAATAATGCAATATCAGAAACACATAAACTACTCAATAGTAGGGCTGAGCAAGTAACCAAATCGCCTCCGAAACCGCACCAAAAACCGCACAAACCGCACCAATTAAAACCGCACCAACGGTTCCGGCGTATGTTGCGGTTTTAGGTGGGTTAAAAACCAAATTTACGGTTCGGTTTTGGTTACTGGTCAAAACCGCACGCATAAAACCGAAACCGCACCATGTGTGTATATATAGTACATGTATGCAGGGCATATATATATATAATGTATATTGTATGTAGTACATTTTATATCATTGTATGTAATGTAATGAATGCAGAATGCCTAACTTCACTATATATAATGCATATATATATATATATATATATATATATATATATATATATATATAATGCATATTGTTATGTAGTATATTTGTCCATGTGAACATTGTTTTAGTTCATTTATTCCTCTGACTGAATTGGGTGGTGGGCTATACATTTAGAATTGATTTGTCCATTTGTCCAAGCCCATATCAAGGAAATGGTTGATTTAATTTCAAATAAGGAATACTAGAAAGACTTTAAAAGATTGAGGAATTTGTTTTTCATTCTTAATTTAAATTGTATAAAAATTTGTTACCTCAATTGGTTTTGTAACCGAAACCGCACCAAATAAAACCGCACCGCACATTTTAAAACCGCACCAAACCGCACCATGCGGTTCCATGTGCGGTTTTAGATTTGTGAAACCGCACCTAAAAGGTTTCGGGTGCGATTTGAACTTCAAACCGCACCAAACCGCACCATGCTCACCCCTACTCAATAGTGCTTTTTCCATTTTCTCTGCCATGGCTTGGAGTGAGGATTCAGTGTTCCCCAACAAATCTTCAAACTTCTACCCATCAATAAATAAGAGCTTTTTTTTTTTCTTATTCCTTCGTGTACGGCAATAGGAGCTCGAGCTTTTTTCCCTTGAAGTTTATGGTTACTCCGCATTGGTTAGCGGAGGAAGTAATAGAAGCTCGAGCTTTTTTCCCTTACAAATTTTCTTTTGAACTAAATTATTCGAAAATAGTTTATCATTTTCAGGGACGAAGCCTGGATTTGAACTTGAGGGGGGCCAAATGCCAAGCCCAAAGTTCAGTTCAAGCCAAGGCCTCTCATTCTTATAATTTGTTGTTAAACATATATTTCTTGAGGTGCCGATGTGGGACAAAGATAAATTGAGTCTTAGTTTGAGTTTTTTGATAAGTTAATCAATCTCTCTTTCTTATTTAACTAAGAGTAAGCTTCTTTATAGAAATGAGGAGTAACATAGAACAAACAAAGGGTAAAAGAAGCAGAGCACTATAGAACAAACAAATAACTCATACTTGACTTCACTATTTATATTTTATTTTATATCTTCAATTCCATTAGTTCTTAGAGATTCACAAGGAAAAGAATTGTGGAAGCCTGGGAACATTCTTAATAAAGTTTCTTATGGCTTTAGGGACGACACAGGCAACTTTGTGCTTGTGGGTAGTGATTCTTTGAAGTTATGGGATAACTTCAACAATCCAATCCAATAGCTTCTTCACATAAAATGTTATTTCTAATAAATCATGTGATATGGCTCTTGGATAATGTACCATGGCAAAAATATAGCAGAAGAAAAGAATGTCATCATTGCATTATACAAATGAAGCTAAAATTATCTTTCAGAATGAATTTGATAATCCATATTACCCAAAAAAACGTCCATTAAGGTTCCAACATTGTTCAAAAAAATGTGTTGCTTCCCTCTTTTCAGTTTTGAATGTAAGCCACAGTTAGGAAAAATAATATTTGGTCATAGGACTCTAAGTCCCACATTGTTTAGAAGAGAGAAGTCTTAAGGAAACTTTCTTTATAAATAAGTAGTAAACTACAATTTTATGTGCTTTCAAAGATATTTAAGATTTTATGTGCTTTCAAAGATATTTAAGATTTTCTATTAATGTGGGCAATTAAGGCCTTGAAAGGTATATATCTTTTTACATCAACTCCAATTATTTTAAAAAAAAAAAAAATTTAATTACACACTAACCACGTACTTACAATATGCTTCCAAATGAGTAAAATTATCCAAAGTACTCTCATTCGGATCAACTATTGCATGTCGGTTGTCAAAAAGTTTTATTTATAAGAATTTAAAGAGATTAAGGTTTAGCGTTTTAAAGTTAACATCAACGTTTAAGTTGTAAAAAGTAAAAAACTTTAATATTTTAAGTATATTTAAACTAGTGTTTTAAAAAATATTTTCACAAGTAAAAATATTAATTCTACAATGCCCTCTTTTTAGATGAATAGTTATTAGAGTTCGGCCCCCTATGTTTTGCCCCCAAGCCCTAAGAGCTCTGAAAGATCTTCCGGATATATTCTAGTGGCTTACAAACAAGGAGTTAGTCTCAACTCTAAATTCTTTTCTTCTTCTTCTTTTTTATAATTTTTTTAAGAACACCCTTGTTTTGGAGAGAAATCAATATAACAAATAATATAATTAATTTAAGAAATTCTTAGGTACAACGATAAATTAATGTCACACTTTATGTTTATGAATACAATCCTTATTGTTGAATGAAATAAAACATGACAAAAGGATGCCCCAGCTGTGTGGGGGGTTGGGGGGGTGTTGATGTTTAAAATCCAACATATTTTAAATACTCCCTACGGTTTGCAGTATAAAATCATTATTCATTTTTTAAAGTTAATTTTTAAAAATTCAAAATTTAACATTGACATAAATTATTTTAATTTTAATCAATATAATAAGAAATATTATAAATTATCAAAAAATATTATTTATTGTAAGATTAATTGTTTCATAATTTTAATGAACCATCTCATTTTTGAGTTTTGAAAATATCTCAAATTAACTTTTCAAATCTTAATAATAATCTCATAATTTATAGCAGAAGAAATGTTATTAGTGAAACCTAATCCAAACTTAATTCCGAGGTGATTATAAAGTTACTCAAAAGGTAACTTGGTCTGTTCCTTTTGCTTCGGACCCAAATGTGGAGATATAGTTTTGGACTTTCGTGAATTAGAATTACTTATATTCATTATATAAGGAGGAGATTTTGCAATTGTATAAAGTATAAAAATTTTTAAGAGATAGTAAAACTTTCAGCCGGCGACCGTGAACTAGCCCAAACGTTTTGGGTGAACCACTTAAATTTTGTGTCTTGTGCGATTGTTTTCTTTTGTTTTTCACTATACTATTGTTTTCGCTGCATTGTTATTCTCTAACAAGAAGTACATTGATTTGCAATACAAATATACAGGATGTAATTTTCTGATGAATCTGTTCATATTAGTTAAGAGGGCCTTAGAAAAACGTAAATAAGAAGAGAAACAAGAAAAGAAAAAAACTACTTATAAAAACTTCTTATAATTGATTAGGAGCTAAATTAGGAGTATTCTACTATAAAGAGATAGGATGCTTTTGCATAATCCTATAGGGTATTGCTATGTATTGCCACAATTTTATACTGTAGCAAAAAAAACTACTTATAAAAACTTCTTATAACTGATTAGGAGCTAAATTAGGAGTATCTTACTATAAAGAGATAGGATGCTTTTGCATAATCTTATAGGGTACTGCTATGTATTGCCACAATTTTATACTGAGCTACAATAGCAGAATATATCAATACATATGATTAGATAGAATTATAATAGAATCTAATCTATAACATATCTCTCGTCCAAAAAGTTAACAACTAATACTTATCCACATAACTAGTAACCAAAAAGTCACAAATCTTCTCAATATATATCACTTTCCAATCTTATACGTTGGTTTTATTTAAGGAAAATACTTCTAGATCAAAACTGAGCATCATGTGAAACAGAGCTGACCGCATCCTATAAGCTAAATAAGAATCAGATCCACATTGAACCTATCCTGAACCATATTAACACTTCAACAATGGAACCTTGAACCATATGTAACCCTTGCATATTAGCTGCATATTTCTCTGTCAGTAAATAAATAAATAAACACCATACAAGTGGTTCATTTTGCCACTTGTATATAAATTGATGATATTCTCAATCACCGTTGCTCTGTTGTTCTTTTTGTTGAAAGTGTTGACAAATATTATTCCCAGGGATCGCTCGACATTTATTCTTCCTCTTCTGGTTCCTTTTTCTAATCCTTGTGTCATGAAATTGAAAATTCAATGCAAAAGAGAATTTGGCGTAAATTGGACAGGAAATTAAACATCCAGGGTCAGAGTCTGTTATTCCTCAAAACTTCTCATGCAATATTATTACCTGTACTCAAATGTCTATCTGCTTAGAATCCACCAAAACCAGTGGCACAAAAAATAAAAAAGAGACAAAAAGACAGCAGTACAAACCAAACAAACTCTGTTGTAGAGTCTGCAAGTGCAAAAATTCTCCGAACTCTACCTTGCGCATTCATAGCTTTCGGAAAAGCATGAACAAGTGTACAGTTGAGGAAAGGCACATTCATTTAGCGAAGAACCAGGTGTTTCACGCCAGGACCAAACATATAGATGTTCAGTATCACAAGATACGTGAGTGACTGAACAATGGTGATATTGCAATACGAAAAGTTCACACAAAACAAAATGCCACAGATATGCTCACAAAGTCAGTTACAACAGAAAAGTTCAAGAAAATGCCACAGATATGCTCACAAAGTCAGTTACAACAGAAAAGTTCAAGCATTGCTTAGACTTAATTCATTTCGTCAAATGTTAAGTTCATGGTGGAGTATTCAGGGAGAGGGATATATCCACAATCATGAAGAAATTCACAGTTCACAGTATTGGAGAATATAAGCCAAGATGGAGATTGTTGCAAGTTGGTCTATTCTCCTTCATAGGTCCCACATGAATTAGACTTTTGCCTTACAAAGTCATTAAGATAGCCACCCTCACCTATTCTATATCACAACTACATAGCTGAAGTACGGCTATTGCCAGGGACGGATCACCTGTTGGGGCAGGGGGGGCACCTGCCCCCACTCAACTTTGAGGGGCACCTGTAAAAAAAAATTTAGAAGGGTCCAAAATAAATTCATGCTTTAGACTTAAATATCCTAAAGTAATTGACCACTAGAATAAACCCACATTCCACTCCCCAAATTCTGACATTCCCACATTCCCACGGACTACACATGCTATTTTTATTCTTTCCTTCCTTTTGATAGTACTTATTGCTTTTATTTTAAATATTTTTATTCTTTCCTTCCTTTTGCTAGTACTTCTTGCTTTTATTTTAAAGTTGAAACTACGGTAGGCAGTAGCCAATTCTTCCATTTTCATCTGTTCAGTTTTTAGACTTCAGCAACAGAGACTGAGCCACTGAGGCGAGAGCAAGCAACAAAGTGAGCAACTCCAAGTCTCCAAATCTCCAATACAAGTCTCCAAATTCGCAATTGAAGTAATTTCAAAAAGTATATTTTAATTTTAGTTTTTTAATTTCACAAATTTAACAATTGTTTTAGGAATTTTTGTATTTGCTTATGAATTCTTCTTTTTTGTAATTTTATAAAATTAGGGCTTTTTACTTCTCAAAGCAACATTACAACAACAATGAAGAGAACTCCATCAAATAAAAGTTCTTCAAGTATGTGTTCTATTCTATTTTTACTTTTTTTAAATTTTATAATTTATTTTGTAATGTTACTTGTTACTTGTTAGTGGTTTAAATTAATTGAGATTGTTTATTGATTGTTTTGATGTTGAATTAGTTTTTAAATATTTATTAATTATCAGGCATGGACATACGTAATTGGGTTACAACAACTAAACGTACAAAATTTGAATTTATTCATGAAAATGTCCAAGCAGAAGGGACTAATGACCAACCTGTCACGGCTGATATTCACCTAGAAACTCACCCGCAAAATGTTAATACTCAAACCCAAGTATCAAAATCGTTTGCCCAACATATCCACTACCAAACCCATACACCGGTATCTCACTCCCTTAATATTGAGGGGGATCCCGGTAAAAGACCACCAATAAATTTTTATCCCGCTAGTGAAAGAGAGATTTTTCGAAAAAATTATTTACTTTGGGGCCCGACTCAACCAATACCTCACAAATTCCCCGATACACTAATTAAGGGAATTGCTCGTAAGTTCAACAAGAATTGGTACAAGAAATATCCAACTTGGTTGGAATATAGTTTGAGTGAAGATGCTTTATTTTGTTTGTGTTGTTACCTATTTAAAATTGATCATGGTAACCAAGGTGGTGGTGATACATTTGTTGGCGAGGGATTTAGAAATTGGAAGAAGATGGATAGATTGGAAAAACATATTGGAGATCATAGTAGTGATCATCGTAAATGTGAACAGGCTTGCCGTGATTTATTGAATCAACCTCAACACATAGATATCAATCTTGCTAACATAACTGAGCAACAAAGGATCGATTACCGCCTTCGATTGCTCACACCAGTTAAATGTGTTAGGTTTCTTTTAAAAGAAGGATTGCCTTTTCGTGGTCACGATAAGTCAGAGGGTTCAAGAAAACGAGGGCTATTTATTTCTCAGCTAGAGTTTCTTTCAAAAAACAATGATGAGGTGCATAAAGTTGTCCTAAAAAATGCTCCAATAATCATAAATTGATTGCACCCTCAATCCAAAAAGATATTTGTAAAGCTGCTGCATTTTTGACTACACAAGTTATCATTAAAGAAATTGGGGATGGGTTTTTTCTTTATTGGTTGATGAGGCTCGTGATACCTCAATCAAAGAACAAATGGCAGTGGTTTTATGATACGTGGACATGCATGGTTGTATCATTGAGCGATTTCTTGCCATTATTCATGTTCCTGAAACTTCTGCTTTGACACTAAAAGCTGCTATTGATCAACTTTTTTCTAAACATGGATTGAGCATGTCACGTGTGCGTGGTCAAGGTTATGATGGAGTTAGCAATATGGCAGGGAAGTTTAAAGGTCTTAAGAGTTTAATATTATCTGAAAATCCATGTGCTTTCTATATTCATTGTTTTGCACATCAGCTTCAGTTGACACTTGTTGCAGTTGTTAAAAAACATAAGTCATTATGTTCTTTCTTTGATTATCTTGGATTGTTAGCAAATGTTGTTGGGGCTTCTTGCAAGTGAAAAGAAATTCTCCGATTGAAACAATTTCAAAAAGTAACTGAAGGAATTGCTAGTGGCGAAATCAAGAGTGGACGAGGTTTGAATCAAGAAACAACATTAAAGCGCCCTGGAGAAACTCGTTGGAGTTCACATTTTAAAACAATTTTGAGTGTTATTACCTTGTTTTCTCCAATAATGGATGTGCTCGAGTTTATAGCAGATAATGTCGAAGGGGAGAAAAGTACAGAAGCTAGTACACTTTTGAAATTCATGCATGATTTTGAGTTCGTTTTCTTATTGCACTTATTGAAAGGAGTCATGGGAATTACAAATGACTTATCACAAGCCTTACAAAGGAAAGATCAAGACATTGTAAATGCCATAGCTCTAGTCAATGTAACCAAGCAACGATTACAATGCATGAGAGAAAACTGGGATGATTTGTTAGCAGAAACTTGTGAATTTTGTGCATTGCATAGCATAGTTATTTTGAGGATGGAGGATATTTTTGTGTTTCAAGGGAGACCACGGCGCAATATTGAAGAAATCACAAACCTTCATCGTTTTAGGGTTCAATTATTTTTCACTGTGATTGATAGTCAACTAGGGGAGTTGAATGACCGTTTTGATAACACAAATACGGAGTTACTTTCAAGTATAGCATGTCTTGACCTACGTGACTCTTTCTCGGCATTTGACAATAAAAAATTAATTGAGTTTGCGAAACTTTACCCTTCAGACTTTGATGATATGGAACTTTTGGCACTTGATGGTCAACTCCAAAATTATATTGTGGATATGAGAAATGATCCCAATTTTTCGAGTATAAAAGGAATTGGTGAATTGGCTCAAATGTTGGTTAAGAAAAGAAAGGATGATGTGTATCCCCAAGTTTATTTGTTGCTGAAGTTAGCTCTACTTTTGCTCGTTGCTACTGCAACTGTTGAAAGTACATTTTCAGCCATGAATATCGTGAAGAATGAACTACGTAACCAAATGGGAGATGAATGGATGAATGATTGTTTAGTAACATACATTGAACGTGATATTTTTGTAACTATTAAAAATGAAGTTATCATGCAACAATTTCAAGCAATGAAACCTCGAAAAATGTTATTGTAAATAATATTTAAAATTTAAAAATTATTTAATTTTGTGATTCATTTTATTAAATTTTTATTCTTAAAGATTTTTTTTTCGAATATGCCCCCCCTCAACTTTCAAGCTGGATCCGCACCTGGCTATTTGCAAAAGAAGTTTGCAAGATTATTTCGGCTCATTTCAGAAAAATGTCTCCTTCCTGTAGCTTATTGTCGGAAGCTCTTGCCTATAAAAGGGATGGATTTTTAGAAAGATGAAACACATCACAACACCATAACAACGAGTAGAAAAACTAAGTTAGAGCAAATAGAGAGTGAGGGTGTAGAGAAAAAATAAACAGTGAGTTTATTTCTCTGTTGAGAATTTATATTCTGCATATTATTTTCATAGTGAATTTTTGAGATTTTTCTCCGTGGTTTTTTCCAGTTGAGTTTTCCACGTAAAAATTTGTGTCATTATTTTATCTCTTATAGAAAGTGTGTGTGTGTGTGTTTATCTTATTGTTTTGTTTGCTTGATTTCTCAACAGTAATCATAATTTTTAGTAATGCCGAAACAAGCTTCATGAAGGTTGATGCAGAAACAACTTTTGAGAAGGATGGCGCTCCTAACACTGCAGTTGCTCCAACTCCAACTCCAACTAGTTTATCCGTTAATAATCGCCTATTGTCATTAAGGGTGTTTTCTCCATTTTTCCTATCACTAACTAATTGTTCAACTATATCCTTTACCTCTGAAGGAACATGAGTGTTCCAACCAGATAAGCCATTAGCATCTGTGAGATAGTATTTATGTAATAGAACAAAGGAGGATGAATAGCAATAATAATCTGCCTTAGTGTATTATTGCTTTCATACTTACAATAGAGGACAGTGGTCTCTATTTATAGCATTCAAGAGAGAGCACAAATATAAGGAAACTACATTTAACAAATAAAAGGAATCAGACTTTAAAGCCCATTCTCCACTAACTGCTGCACTCCACTAATTGCTGATATATGCTCCATTAGATGCAGCCCATGTGCTTCCACTAACTGCTGATATATGCTCCATTAGGTGCAGCCCATGTGCCTCCACTAACTGTTGATATATGCTCCATTAGGTGCAGCCCATGTGCCTCCAGCAACTATTGATATATGCAGCCCATATGTCTCAAAAACATGTTTTCCAACACTCCCCCTCAAGTTGGTGAATGAATGTTTTTTATTCCCAACTTGGATACAAAACTCTGAAATATTGAGCTACTCAACCCCTTGGTAAGTACATCTGCAAGTTGGCCATGTGTAGACACATAAGGGGTACAAATCAGCCCACTCTCTAGTTTCTCCTTGATAAAGTGTCTATCAATTTCGATGTGCTTCGTGCGATCATGTTGTACCGGGTTGTGAGCTATACTAATTGCAGACTTATTGTCACAATAAAGTCTCGTTGGTCCATCCCACTTGATTTTCAAGTCTTCTAAGATGATCTTAAACCAAAGTAGTTCACATACACCTTGAGTCATTGCTCGAAATTCTGCCTCTGCACTAGACCGTGCTACCACATGTTGTTTCTTACTCCTCCATGTCACGAGGTTACTGCCAAGAAATGTGTAATATCCTGTTGTCGACCTCCTGTCAACTATTGACCCAGCATAATCAGCATCTGTATATGCCTCAAGCACCAAACCTCCGTTTCTTTTGAACAAAACACCCTTTCCCGGTGTCCCTTTGAGATATTGTAACACTCGGTGCGCAGCTTGCAGATGAACTTCCTTTGGGCTATGCATGAACTGGCTAATCACACTCACTGTATATGCTATGTCCGGTTGTGTATGAGACAGATAAATGAGTTTTCCTACCAGGCGCTGATAGATTTCTTAATTTATTGCAGCGTCTTCCTCTGCCATTCCAAGTTTAAGATTTTGGTCTATTGGAGTACTTGTTGGTTTGCATTCTGTCTTGCCTGTTTCTTTAAGGAAATCCATAACATACTTCTGTTGGGAGATAAAAATTGTAAGACCCCGAAAATTTTAATAAATAGAATTTAATTTTCTTCTTATTATTATTATTTTAAACAGAAAGGTATTAAATCGATAATGATAAAGTTACTAGTGAAATGTGACAATTGATATGTCTAGTAATAACGCTAAATCACTATTCACGCGATCACTATTCATGGGGTACTATTCACGCTAAAACGCTTTTACATTTTCTTCGATCTTTCAATTACGTCATAACGTTTATATAAGCTGGATACGAAAATTATACGGTATAAATACGAAAGTACTATTCGTACGAATATACTATTTATTTATACAAAAAGTCAAACTAGTATGTCGGGGAATATTCCTTCTGTCGAATATAGAAAGTGATAGAAATTAGCGGTAAAACTTTAACCGATAACTGTTGAAATACCCGGTGATAAAAAGAACAGTAAAACGCGTTATTTCACAGTAGCACACGGTATTCCACAGTAGCACACGGTGTAGCACAGTGTTTTATATTATTGATTCAATAATTGATAAAGTAACAATTGCACAATATCTTGATTCAATAATTGTTACAGTAGCATTTGCATAATATTTTATTATTTGTCACGACACTGTAACTCATATTATTTGATAGGATATTTTAGCATTATTGACAATGTCTAAAAATTCTGTCAAGGAAAGGGGTTATTTAATTGCGCGCTATTTTTATGGAAGGCCCCCTCTTTCCTGGGATTCCTGGGAATAATCTGGTTGTCAGTATTGCGAGTATATGCTATCTGTGATATTAATACATTTAACACAATAATACAGAAAAAGGGATTTATTGTGATAATGGAGTTATTTTTATAATGGTTTTATCTTTTTGATAATGGAATTATCTTTTGATAATGGAAGAAAAAATGGATGGATGATATAAATGGAAGAAAAAATGGATGGATGATATTAAAAGAATATGCCAAGGGTATAAGCGTAATAAACCAAGAAAAGTTGGGGAAAAGACCAAAATGCCCTCACCTTGATTTTCTTATAAATAGGGAGAGTTTGCTTAAGAAATTTTCACACCTTCATTGCCTATACTTCCTCTCTCTCTAAATTTCTTAAGTTCTCTTAGTGTGCTAGGCTATTGTGAGTATTTGTGAGAATACTAGTATTGTCCAAAGTTAGTAAACTTCATAGAAAGCAACATCAAGTCTTTTGTTAACGAAGGTAGGGAATATCATTTCTTTCATACTCATATATAATATCATTTGCTTTCATGTTCGTAAGTGATATTATACTCATAAAGGTTGTTATTCATTTTATATTAATTTGTGGGGATAACCTGTCCGTGCGGTATGACGCATGTCTAGTGAATATCCTTTTGTATTCATTTCTTATTATTCTGTGGGAATAACCTGTATGTACGAGTGTCGTACTTGGTGAATACCCTTCTGTATTCATTCCTTATTACTCTGTGGGAATAACCTGTATGTACGAGTGTCGTACCTGGTGAATAACCCTTTGTATTCATTCCTTATTAATCTGTGGGTATAACCTGTCCGTGCGGATTGACGCATGCCTGGTGAATAACCCTTTGTATTCATTACTTATTAATCTGTTGTGGAAATAATCTGTCTACGCGAATTATCGCATGACGGGTGAAAATCCATTTGCAGTTTCATATATTCTGTTATACTCGTATAACGTATCATTTTTTTTGTACTCTTTAAGGGATATCTTTTTCTTTCACATTTCTTCATTTATGATAAGAAATCTTTGTTTGTTTCCAAAACCTTATTTTTAAATGGTGAAAATCCCTGAAAATTAGTAGCTTAATAGTTTGTGCTTCATCTAATATCTTTTCACTTGAATCTTTCTATTTCGTTTTATACGTTATAGTTGAAGTATGAAATAATTTCTTGAATATCATTCTTGAATTTGACTCCACAATTTGGTCATCATGTTGGCAATTTGGTCAATCTTTGACACTGATTAAATTATAAATCTTTTCTTATCCTTAATCTCACTGTATCATTGTCATCATCCTCATTCTCATACTTAAATTGTGGTGATAGTTCTCTTTGGCCTGTAGTGCAAAGATGAACTGGCGTGACATGATTTTGACCAAACCGTGTATTGGTATAATCATGACTTTTGGTGTTACAAACAAAGGCGTATGGTGAAAGTTCTCTTTGGCTCGTAGTGCAAAGATGAACTGGCGTTTGGCATGATCATGACCGGTGATATTACAAATAAATATCTTTGGCACGTAGTGCAAAGAGAGGCTGTTGAAATTGTTGATTGGTGTTACAAATAAATATCTTTGGCACGTAGTGCAAAGAGAGGCTGTTGAACATGAATTATTGATTGGTGTTACAAGGACAAAATATTGGTGATGATCCTTTAACTTATAGAAGATGGTAGATATTATAATCTACTTGACTCTTCTAATGGATTGTTCGTTCCGCTGCAGTTGTTGTTGTTGAACAATTATAATATCTTTAAATCTCTGATTTATTATTGTTGAAGACTAAAGATAATTTTTATTCTTCATTATCTTAGTCATGATATTACTTACTGGGCTATTTGTGCTCACCCTTTTCCTTTTTGTTCCATTATTCTCCTCAAAAAAAGAGAGTGTAGCGGGGACTAGTCGGGGAATGGAGTGATGGTCCGAGATAATAGAAGTGTCTCAATACCTTACTATTAGTGTGACAATAAGTGTATTGAGAATTTAAGATGTATTTATATTGTGTTGTCGTATTTTGCACAACACTTATTAGTTGTAAATGGAAAAATTCGTATTTGTATTTGCATTTTGTGGAATGTTATTGGCGACTCAAAATGGGTTGTGTGGACCTATTTTGGGGGCATCACAAAAATGCCCTGCCTAGAGTGAGCCACCTCGATCCTAAGAAAATATTTAAGCTTTCCTAATGCTTTGATCTCAAACTCCTTAGCCAAACACTGACTTAGACGTTGTCTCTCATTATCATCATTCCCCGTCACTATTATATCATCAACATACACTAATAGAGCAGTGACTCCCCCTGAAGGTGAGTGTTTAATGAACAGTGTGTGATCCCCTTGGCTTTGTTTATACCCCGTGACAATCATAACTCTCGCAAATTTGCCAAACCATGCCTGTGGTGATTGCTTAAGTCCATACAAGGCTTTCTTCAATTTACACACAATATGATCACCCAAGTTATTCCCATAGCCTGGTAGGACCTCCATATAAATTTCTTCTTCTAGTTCTCCGTGCAAAAAAAGTATTCTTGACATCAAATTGTTGTAAGTCCCAACCATAATTAGCTGCTAATGATAGTAAGATTCTAACAGTATTCATCTTTACAACCGGAGCAAAAGTCTCTAGGTAGTCAATCCCATATGTTTGAGTATAGCCTTTGGCTACCAACCTTGCTTTATATCTCTCTATTGACCCATCTGCTCTATATTTCACTGTATAGACCCATTTACACCCTACGGGTTTCTTTTCGACAGGTAACTTCACTAACTCCCACATTTTATTCTTTTCCAATGCTTCTATTTCTACATTCATGGCTTGTCTCCATTTTTCTTTGGTCAAAGCGTCAGATAAGGTGGTAGGGATGGTAATGGTGTTCAAGTTAACAAGAAAGGCTCTATGTGATGGTGAAAAATATTTAAAGGAAAGAAAGTGTGCAAGAGGATATAAAGGTCATTTTGTGCACTCTCTAGTTCCTTTCCTAATAGCAATTGGAAGGTCCTGGTCATTATTATTATCTATATGGGATTCAGTTTCAACTTGTAATGAATAATTAGAAATTGTTACCTCGTTCTCAGGATCTGGGTTGGATGATTGGACTTGCACTGATTCAGGGACAATTGTCTTCTTCCTTGAATACACCTTGCCTTTGTCAAATTTTACATTCTCAAGGGCAGAGTTGGGAGTGTCTGAAATTTCCGGCACGGGTTCAGATACAAGATTTGGCATAGACTCAGATATTGGTTCGGACACAAAATTTGGCATACTAGAAACTGGTTTAGGAATTGACGACAAATCGAACAAGAAATTTCCGTCCTTATCTTCAAGTATTGAATTCTCCCCCAGAAGATAAGGTGAGATGAAGTAAGGTGTTTGCTCATTAAAAGTAACATCCACCGAGACAAGGAATTTCTTCGATGGAGGGTGATAACACTTGTACCCTTTTTGAGTTGAGGAATAACCTACAAATACGTATTTTAACGCCCTTGGGTCTAGTTTCCCCCTATTTCGACTATGAATATGGACAAATGACATGCACCCAAATATCTTAAGGACAAGATTATTTGTAGTGTGTATGTTTGGATAGAATGTTGAGAGTATGTCCATTGGACTTTTGAATCCCAAGACTCTAGAAGGCAAACGAGTTATAAGATGAGTGGCTGTAAGAACTGCTTCCCCCCAAAAAGACTTAGGCACATTTCTTTGGAATAAGAAGGCTCGGGTGGACTGAAGGAGATGCCCATTTTTTCTTTCCGCGACTCCGTTTTGTTGTGGTGTATCGACACAAGATGACTCATGTACTATTCCTTCCTTTTGAAAATAAGGAGTTAGTACTTGATTGAAATAATCTCTGGCATTATCTGACCAAAACCTTTTGATAGCAACCCCAAATTGGTTCTTAATCATGGAACAAAAATTTGGGAGAACAGTACTGACATCAGATTTATGTTTAAGTAAGAAAAGCCAAGTAACACGAGTACAATCATCAATGAATGACACAAACCATCTTGCCCCAGAGACATTAGGAATACTAGATGGACCCCAAATATCATTGTGAATGAGATAAAAGGGAAGAGAGCTCCTTTTATCACTACTTGGAAAAGGTATACGTTTGTGTTTGGCAAATTCACACACTTCACAATGAAAATTTTCAACATCTAGACCTTGAAATAAAGACGAAAACAGAATTCTAATGACTCTAAATGACGGATGTCCAAGTCTGCGATGGTGAAGCCAAACTTTTTCTTCATTGGATGAATAAAGTTTTGAAACAAACGAAGAAGGTAACTTGCCCTTGGTGATATTTGACTGGCTCGATGTTTCTAGGTAGTAGAGCCCATCCAGTTCTCTAGCATGTCCAATCATCTTCCCTGAATTCTGGTCCTGAAATAAATAATAATTATGATGAAAGATCACACTGCAACATAAATCTTGAGTAAGCTTTTGTATAGAGACAAGGTTTGTGAATAATTTGGGGATGAAGAACATTTTTTAAAGTCAAAGATGGGCCTATTTTAACATCTCCTACACCTGCTACAGTGGTCAAAGTGCCATCGACTGTGGATATTTTCCTACTACTTGGGCAGAGTAAGTATGTGGAAAAGACATTTGGTGAGTAGGTCATATGATCAGTAGCTCCTGAATCCATGATCCATGAGCCGGCAAAGGTTGTATTCGAGAAATTTAATCCAACAGAGGATGGAGACTTACCTGAATACGCCAATGAACAAGTACCTGAAGGTTTGTCAAGATTGCCAATTAGAGATCTCACCCTCTCGACCTCTTCTTGCTTAAGATTGCTCGACTCCTTTGGTATTGCTTCATTTTGTTGTGCCGTTGTGACATGCGCCTGACTATTGTACCTTGGCGGTTTCCAAGAAGCTTCCAGCACCGCTCACGAGTATAGCGTTTCATCTTGCAAAAAGTGCACCACAAACTGTCACGATAATCAGCCTTCGATTGTTTAGGTTTTTTATCTTCATAAAATGGTGTTTTTTTCATATTTGTAGCTGAATAATTTCCACCACTAGCTACCATAGCTGAGCTGTCCATGCTTTGTGGTTCAAGCATAAGTCCTCTTCTGCTTTCCTCACCTCGAACCAACGCTACCACTTCATTAAAGCACGGAACCTCCTGCTTGCCAAGAATCTGGACTCTTACTTGATCAAATTTTGGATTAAGCCCAACAAGAAAAATCATAGATTCTATCTTGCTCAATGAAATTCTTTAGGACAGCAGCATCTTCAGGACATTTGGTTTTAATCACCCTATAATGATCAAATTCTTGCCACAAGGCTTTTAACTGATTTGCATATTCAATAACTATTTTACTGTCTTGTTTAGCAGCCATTGTTTTCACCTTCACCTCATATACTTGAGCCGCATCTCTTGCCTTCGAATATGTCTGTTGTATTGCATCCCAGATATCATTGGCAGTAGCCAAGAACATACAAGTGTCAGTAATCTCAGGAACCATTAAGTTCCATAGCCATGCCATAATAATCGAATCTTCTTCCTCCCATGCTTCAAACCTGGGATCTTCTGATTTTGGTCCCGTACCCATAAGATGACTCAACTTTCCTTTTTCTTTAAGTATGGTACGAATAAACTGGGACCATTTGAGATAGTTTTTTCCATTCAATCTATAGGCAGGCAGCCTGGATATTTTGCAATTCTCCAGGCTGTTGGGATCAAACTACCTCCTCTGACTGTGTTGTAACTTCTGTTGTAACTTCTGACATCTTCCACAAGTCACAAATTACTGACTATCAAGTCCAATTACTAACAGAATTGCAAAGCGACTTTGATACCAAGAAAGAGTTTTGATTTATGCAAAGCTGCTTTGAAATCTGCTGGGAATTGGACTTCACAGAATTGGAAATCTGTTGAAAAACTGCAGAAAAATCTACTGAAATATTTTGTTAGAATAGCCTTAGCTTTGATACCATGTGAGATAGTATTTATGTAATAGAACAAAGGAGGATGAATAGCAATAATAATCTGCCTTAGTGTATTATTACTTTCATACTTACAAGAGAGGGCAGTGGTCTCTATTTATAGCATTCAAGAGAGAGTACAAATATAAAGAAACTACATTTAACAAATAAAAGGAATCAGACTTTAAAGCCCATTCTCCACTAACTGCTGCACTCCACTAATTGTTGATATATGCTCTATTAGATGCAGCCCATGTGCTTCCACTAACTGCTGATATATGCTCCATTAGGTGCAGCCCATGTGCCTCTAGCAACTGCTGATATATGCAGCCCATGTGTCTCAAAAACATGTTTTCCAACAGCATCAAATATTGCCACAACAGATTTGAACTTCTTAGTTTGGCTTGTCCTCAACAGGAAGATTTGAAAACTCAGCTTAAATTAGGATGCATTTTGTGTAGTAGAAAGAACATTGGGGTACATTTTGAAAGGTTAAAAAAAATTAGATGGTGCATTTATTTTAGCGGAAAGAATCTTGAAATGCACTTAGATACATTTTAAACATCAGAGTGCAAACCTCAACGATCCTACAAACTTTGGAATGCAAACTGTAAGTTGACTTCAAGTTACTATTTATGTAATTATTTGAAAGAGAATTATTTAGCTGTTAGCAAAATATGGTCCATTATGGTAGCAAAATATTGGCCATTAAAACAAGTGATTGGGTATAGAGAAGCCTTTGTGGTCCAATTACTCCAATTCTATATAGGTTGCTTTCCGTATTCTAAATTTATGAACCACAATATCCAACAAACAAATTATTAGTAATGACAATTAAGTTGCGAAAATGAAGTACTACTTTCTCTATTCCATAAATGTAATACTATATCCGTTCTAAAATTAAAGATACATTTTGACTTTTTAAAGTCAATTTGCGAAATCCTAAAACACAAAATTGATATAATTTCGTTCAAGTTTTGGAAACAACAAAGATGATAATTAGTAGTACTTTATAGTAGTTTACAATTGTTATATTTGTTTGTATTAAAATTAAATAACTTCATATCAATTTTGAATTTTAAGATTTAGCGAATTGACTTATAAAAGTCAAAATGTATCTCTAATTTTGAAACGGATGGAGTATTTAGCCTAGAGAAGAATTAAAACAAAATAACACTCACCAGGTACTGAATTTTTATTGAGGGTGACATATGTGATGTCAAGAATTTTATATAGTTGAGCACCGTTGACATTCTGAAATAAAAGATTCAGTATAACTCGTATCAAGATTGGAAGATATTATCAACCTAATTTACTATATCAAATCTTAGATAACTTTAAATTTAGATCCTACTCATTTGTTAAATAGTTCCCACTTCACAAGGAAAACAAATATTGAGTTCATATGTAAACAATCCTCTTTTCCCCCCAAGCTATCGTTTGTAGAAGGTTGAAAGCAACCCAAAACATAATGTTCCAAAAAAAAGAAGCCAAGATAAAATCTATTAATTATATCATCCCTAATTGCTTCTCGGGATTCGAGAATGGTAAAACAACAATAACAGATTAATTACATCACCAACCCTTTTTAAGGAACAAATAACATTAACAGATTGTATTTACATCACAAAATCTTTTAGGACCTGGAAGACATACACTACCAACTAACAAGTTCCTTAGACTTGCTTGTTAGATAATAATGAAGACATGCAGCTACTCATCAAAAATGTTTGTATCAACAACAAAGATTCTAAAACTTTCAGCAGAAACTTACAAATGGCCGAAGATTCACAAGAACCATCGGAAACCAATTCGTGCCCTTGTGAAATCAGTTTAGAAGCAAGACTTCTACAATTAGAAACTACCTACTGTTTTTGCCTAATTCTATACTAGCAAGATACGCAAGTATACGCAGTCCACAAGAAATATAATGAAAGTAGAATATCGTCCCACAGAGAACAATTGAGTCTTTAATGACAATTTCCAATTTTAAATCAAATCAATTTTAGTAAACAAATGATCGATGATTTCCGAAGTTTTGAATTTAACTAATTAATTCTAAATTAAATTACTACCACTAATTTGAAAACAGATTTTTAAAGACTTAAAACTATAACTTCACTTAATGCTTTATTTTACTCAACACACTTCCCGTCGGATTATGCTAATTGTTTTGGATTGTTAACCAGGAACTCATCAATATTTATAATCATCTCTCAATGTTTTATAAATAACTCAACTCAAATCCACAATTGATAGAGTCAAGTTAATCACCCTAGATAACTAATTCACTATATTTCTTTGTGAATTACAATTAAAAAGGATTTAAAGTCCAGGTTCCCTATTTTGATTACATGCGGTGAATAGGTATATCTCTATCCTAAACACGAATTATGAATTCCATCGACACCAGAAGACACAATCACATGCTATTATGGTCAGATCTAATTCTATACTTCATCTCTCGAATTCATATAGAATATCCCAGTAATTATTGGCCAGATAATTAAACAATTCAACACAAACCATAATAAACAATCCAAAAGTAACTAATCATAATATTCCAGGAAGCATGCTATTTAAAACTATGCGTTAAGATCCATTATAGCCTTAAAAGAAATTTAGTTCATAATTAAACTAGAATTCATCATCCACAAGTTTAATAACATCACAAGTTTTGAGTAAAAAGAAGAAGGGAAGAAACACTGTAAAGTAATCCTTGAATCTCTAACTTGTTCCTCCTTGCTTCCTTCTTGCTATTAGCTTGCTTCAAGTCTTCTCCAATTGCTCTAAACTAGGGTTTGCTAATGAGAAGTTCAACAACCTTGAAATTAACTTAAAACAACTACTTATAGTATCTGATAAAAACCCTAATTAATTACAGAGTTTCAAATCCAAGTTCAAATCAAATCTGCTTAAAACTACTGAAAAGTCAGAATTGCCCTCTCTCGAACCGGCACGGCCGCGCTTGAATTAAGCTTGCATGGCGCACGGCCGCGCTACCCTGGCAGCCAATTTTTTTTCAAAACCTGGAGACAGGCTGATGAGGACATCCATGATCACCTCACGCAAGCGTGCCGTGGAGTCTATCACAGGCGCGGCCGCGCTGCACCCTAGTTCATTTTGGGCGCGGCCGCGCTGCACCAACTTCACAGCTTCTCAGCATCTGCAACAGCACAGTCCCACCAATTCTTGCTAAACTTATTCCCGACGCGTGCAACCTACAAAAACACATAAAATGCATGAAAAGTAACTTCAAACCATGGATATAAACAATAATTCGCATTCATTGGCATCCGATTCGCATTCATTGGCATCTGATTCGTCCCTGAGCAACACATTACAATGTAACTAACACAATGCAACACAATGCCATGAATATACTAATAACTACCATGCCTAAGAATCCAACCAATAGCCAGTATGAATCTTAACTGTATGCCTCAGAGATATTAACAACTAGCTTGAAACAGTAAATCCAGTCAAAAAAAACTAATAATCTCAACCAATCAAACAATATACACCTATCATTACCCAAGTCGTGCGTGTGTGTGCATTAATCAAATTAACTGACCAAAGTTCAAAATACAGCCACATAACCAATTCTATCACAAGAATAATATATTTTCCATTCAATTCAAGCAAATACAACAAATCCAACCAAAATTAAGCAAATACTGAGCATGAAAGTTCTAACAAGGCTTATTTCTATCTTTATTCTTCTACGAGTGCGTTTTACGCTCCATCTCGTATTTATGCTTAACTGTGCAATGTCAAGTTCTCTTAGGCTTTTCAAAGTCACCCATGTAGCGAGTGTTCAATCAGTGACTCCCAAACCAGTCGGCTTTAGGGCACTAGGTGTTAAGGCACCTCTAAGGATCTAATTACCCGAGTGACAGAGGCTACAGAACCTAACTAGTCAATGCATTTATTGTATTTTTGGAATTTTTTTTATTTTTTTTTTTTAGCCTTAAAAAGAAACCCCCAAACTCAGCTTTTACCTTATTCAGCCTTCCTTGTTGATTCACCTAACAATGTTTTTTCCAATTCTCATGTAAAAATCAGTTATGCAACCCTTTGAACCCCAGCAGTCAAATTAATCAAATTGTTCGTGCTATCCAATAACTCAAGTTATAACAGGCATAATTACTCTTATGATCAAAATTATTTTATCCCTAACGACTTTCACACTGTCCAAGCTAACACAATAATACCCATCTCATCATTGGCTGAGCCAAAATCACACCAACCAATCAATTGGATTCATGCAAACAAACTAAATGCACCTAACACAACCAAACTAAACTATGCAAGATTCACAATAATCACAATGATATGCCAACATACTAACAGATATGATGCATAAAACCAACAAACATGTTAAACAAAAACCTAAAAGAACTCCCCCAAACTTAAAATAGACAATGCCCTCATTGGATAAAACAGAAAAAATAAAGGAAAGAGAAACTCCCCTAATCGGAGCGAACATCATCTGCATCCTCCCCATCTGAAGGTGTGTCCAGAGGCGGATAAGTTGGAGCTTCAGCAAACGTTGGGAATTGAACTTGAACACCCCATTGAGAAAAGGCATGCGAGAAACTGTCTGAGAGCTGAGTGGAGAAAGATCGAAGCTCGGTCATACTCGTGTGTATAATAGTATTCATCGGGAGCTGCACGGGCTCACTATCAGCCCATTCTACCCCAGCGGCCGAGCATAACCGAGTGATCACCGATGCATGAGGGATACCGCCTGAGGTACCACCTTGAAGGTACCGACGTATGGACTGATGGATCACATACCCCACATCAATCTTCTTTCCTTGCACAATTCCATATAACAAAATCGCCCGATCCTTGGTCATGTCATTTTGATGCCTGGTTGGCATGAGATTGGCACAAATAAAACTGTACTAGGCCTTTCCATAACGACTCAAGGCTATGTGAGGAAAGTGGAGTTTTTGGTCCGTCCCTTGCTTCGTCGTCCAAACTGTACCCGGCTTGCACAAAATATTCTTGATGCGCTCCAATTTAGTGTCCCAATTCGTAGAGTATAAACATTCCGGATCAGTAGGGTGAATAGCAGGCAAGTGGTATATGGCATTGATACTCTTGCTATCATATGGCACTTGGCAACCCCGCACAAAAGCAATCCCGTCCTTGGTGATCTTAGCGTTAGCATAAAATTCTTGAATAACTGATATCGGGGCTGACAACGATGTTTCCACGAACAACAACCAACCCTTAGCTCGGATCATGCTCATCATTTGACCATCCAAATCAGGATCGGGCTTTAGTCCACGTTCCAAGACAAACGTCTTCCCAAGCAAAACCTTATGATAGAATTCCTCAGCCTCTTCAGAAACAAACCTACTTCTATCAAAATCCACTGACTCAGCCTGGGCTCGAGAACTAGACGATTCCCCACGTGGTCTCTTAGAAGCCATAATAACCCAAACTTGACAGATACCACAACAATGTAAAGACTCCCCCAAACTTGACAGATACCACACTTGGATTTAATCAATCAATTCCAATCAAAACACTTGCATGCACAGTATAATCACAATCAACAGTCCCAATACAATGCAATCCAAGTCTAAAATCTGACAAGTAGCACTAAAACCTTGAAACAAAACAAAACCCTAAGCCACAATGTACTTACTACATTCAGAACCACTGCAATTCCTTGTTATCCCACTTTGATGCACTGAAAACCTCCTTGAAGCACACTGTGATGGTTGGATGATACGGAATTGAGGGTTTGTAGAGGGGAGTAGGCTATATATGATGTCGGTTTGGATAAAGAATGGAGATGAAGATGAAATAGAATTTAGGGTTTGTAATGGGTAGTGTTTGATTTGGAGACGGAGATTATTTTGGTAGGATTTGGTTTTGGATTCGAAATTGGAAAAGAAGAAGGGAAGGAGAGGTTATGAAGAATGGGACTCCAAGCGGGAAAAGGAAATAAAAAGTAAGCAATGGGTCGGGTTTAAACTGGATTTTAAAACCTGGGATCCGATCGCGGCGCGGCCGCGCTGGAATTTGACTTGAGTTGGGTGCGGCCGCGCTAGTGTGTCAGCGGAATTTTTTTTTTTTTTTAAGCTCTGAGATTCGGCGCGGTCGCGCTGCTTTTCTTCACAATTTGGGTGCGGTCGCGCTGGTGTACCAGCTGCAACTTTTTGATTTCTGAAGCAAGGCGCGGCCGCGCTTGATTTCTTCACACTTGGGGCGCGGCCGCGCGGGCCTAAAAGTCTGGAATTGAACTGTAAAGCCGTTCTTTTGGATTCCTTCATGTGCAATCATTGATGTATGACCTGTAAGAAATAAAAACCAAGAAACAAAAAAATCTAATTACTACAAGATAAAAACTAAACTAGGTCTAACAATTAGTCCTAAAAATCACAAAATTTTAACTAAAAGCAATTAAAAATTGGGTTGCCTCCCAACTAGCGCTTGATTTAAAGTCTTTCAGCCTGACTACTCCCTGTTTGAAGTTTAATCGGCAAGAGTGATTGAGGTTTTCTGGCGATCGACATCACCACCCCAATAATGCTTTAATCTTTGACCATTGACTTTGAAAGACTCATCCGGATTGTTTGCAAAGACTTCAACGGCGCCATGAGGGAATGCTTGTTTGACGATGAAAGGACCCGACCACCGAGACTTGAGCTTTCCTGGAAATAATTTCAGTCTAGAGTTGTATAGAAGAACTGCTTGTCCCGGCTCAAACGACCTATTGATGATTTTTCGATCGTGCCACTTCTTAACTTTCTCCTTGTACAGCTTTGAGTTCTCATATGCTTGTAACCGAAATTCATCGAGTTTATTAAGTTGAAGTAGTCTCTTTTCCCCTGCAGCCGTGAGATCAAAGTTCAATTTTCTGATGGCCCAATATGCTTTGTGTTCCAACTCAACCGGAAGGTGACACGCCTTGCCATAGACTAATTGGTACGGTGACATGCCAATTGGTGTCTTATAAGCTGTCCGATAAGCCCAAAGCGCATCATCTAACTTTGTTGACCAATCTTTTCTGTTTGGATTAACAATCTTCTCCAGAATCCTCTTCACTTCTCTATTTGAAACTTCGGCTTGACCACTGGTTTGGGGATGGTAAGTTGTAGCAATTCGGTGGTTTACCCCATACTTAGCTAAGAGAGCCGTGAAATACCTGTTGCAAAAATGACTCCCCTCATCACTGATAATTGCCCTTGGGGTGCCAAATCGTGTGAAGATATTTTTCTGCAGAAATTTTAGAACCACCTTGGCATCATTAGTCGGCAAAGCACTTGCTTCCACCCATTTAGAGACATAATCGACCGCCAAAAGGATGTAGAGGTTGTTAAAGGAAGATGAAAATGGTCCCATAAAATCTATTCCCCAAACGTCGAAGACTTCAACTTCTAAAATGTCATTCAAAGGTATCTCATGACGTTTGGAAATATTTCCCACCCTTTGACATCTATCACATCTCTGAACGAAGTGGTGGGCGTCCTTAAACAACGTGGACCAGAAAAATCCTGCATGTAACACCTTGGCAGCTGTCTTTTCGCTTCCGTAATGACCTCCATATAGCGAATCATGACAATGATGTAAGATAATCTCTATTTCACTTTGTGGCACACACCGTCGAATAATCTGATCGGCACAATGTTTGAACAAGAACGGCTCATCCCACATGTATCTTTTTACATCATGCAGAAACTTTTTCTTTTGTTGGCTGGTCAAATCTGGGGGCAGTACGTTACTAACCAAATAGTTGACAAAATCGGTATACCATGGAACTTCTGAATTAATCACAAACAACTGTTCATCCGAGAAGGATTCATTGATCACCATTTTGTCTCCCTTGACGTGGTCATTGTTTTCTAATCTCGAGAGATGATCTGCCACTTGATTTTCCGTCCCTTTCCTATCCCGGATTTCCAAGTCGAACTCCTGGAGTAGAAGTATCCATCGAATTAGCCTTGGCTTCGCATCCTTCTTCGAAATCAGGTATCTTATGGCAGAATGGTCAGTAAACACCACCACTTTAGTTCCAATTAAGTATGACCGAAATTTGTCAAATGCATACACTACCGCTAGCAACTCCTTCTCGGTAGTCGTATAGTTGAGTTGGGCATCGGATAATGTTTTGCTAGCATAATAAATGGCGTGAAAAATCTTTTCCTTTCGTTGGCCCAAAACAGCCCCAATAGCATAGTCGCTAGCATCACACATTAGCTCGAACGGCATTGACCAATCTGGTGCTACTATTACAGGCGTTGTGGTCAATTTCCTTTTCAACAATTCAAAAGCTGCAAGACACTCATCATCAAACTTAAAGGGCACATCTTTCTCCAATAGGCTACATAAAGGCTTAGAGATTTTAGAAAAGTCCTTTATGAACCTCCTATAAAATCCGGCGTGTCCTAAGAAACTTTCGTATTCCCTTGACTGTGGTTGGTGGAGGTAGATTTTCTATTGTCTCCAGCTTGGCTCAATCTACCTCTAACCCGTTTGACGACACCTTGTGCCCAAGAATGATCCCCTCTTGCACCATAAAGTGGCATTTTTCCCAGTTGAGCACTAGATTGGTTTCGACGCATCTTTTCAAAACCAGGACCAGATTTTCCAAACAACTATTAAAGGTGTCTCTAAATACTGAAAAATCGTCCATGAATACCTCCATGTTGCGTTCGACCATATCTGAGAAAATAGCCATCATGCATCTTTGGAACGTTGTTGGTGCATTACATAAGCCAAAAGACATCCTTCTGAAAGCGAAAGTACCATAGGGACACGTGAAGGTAGTCTTTTCCTGATCTTCGGGGGCAATCACTATCTGATTATAACCTGAGTAGCCATCCAATAAGCAATAAAACTCGTGTCCAGCCAGTCTATCTAACATCTGATCAATGAAGGGTAGAGGAAAGTGATCCTTGCGGGTCGCCTTGTTTAGTTTCCTGTAATCCATAAAAACCCTTCATCCGGTCACTGTCCTTGTCGGTATCAATTCATTATTTTCGTTTTCTACCACCGTCATACCACCCTTTTTCGGCACGCACTGGACTGGACTCACCCAACTGCTATCGAAGATGGGGTAAATGATACCTGCATCAAGCCACTTCAAAATTTCCTTCTTCACCACCTCTTTCATGATTGGGTTCAGCCTCCTTTGTTGCTCAATTGTTGGTTTGGCATCGTCTTCCAAAAGGATCTTGTGCATACAAAAGGATGGGCTAATCCCTTTAATGTCTGCGATGGTCCAACCAATTGCTGATTTGTACTCCCGAAGAACACGTATCAACTTACTTTCCTGCAATTCGTTAAGTACAGATGCAATAATAACAGGCAAAGTAGATGATTCACCCAAATAAGCATACCTGAGATGGCTAGGTAAGGGTTTAAGTTCAAGTGTAGGAGGTATTTCAAGAGATGGCGCCAAGCGCTCTAAGGACTTGTCAGTAAGTTCTAATGGTTCAAAAGGGATTTGAAATTTGCGTACTCTCGGCACTGCATATAGAAGTTGAAGAAACTCCATCATCTCTGGGTCATCCATGTCAGTCTCCCCTAATAAAGTAGTTTCCAACGGATCCTCAGTTAATTTCCTCAAAAACTCGTCATTCACTACTTTTTCTACCACTTCCAACCGATAACACTCTTCCTCATCAGTAGGAAATTTCATGGCTTTGAACACATTGAATGTCACTTCTTGGTCTTGCACCCTCATAGTCAATTCACCTTTTTGCACATCTATAAGTGTTCTACCAGTTGCCAAGAAAGGTCTCCCCAGTATGATAGGAATGTCTTTGTCCTTTTCATAGTCCAAAATGATGAAATCAACTGGGAATATGAATTTATCCACTTTTACCAAAATATCTTCCACAATACCTCTAGGATATGTAACCGACCTATCTGCAAGCTGAAGAGAGATGTTGGTTGGTTTCGGTGCAGGTAAACCCAACTAGACATATATCGATAACGGCATAAGGTTGATGCTAGCACCCAAATCACACAAACATTTGTTGATTGATAAGTTGCCAATGGTGCAAGGGATAGTGAAACTACCAGGATCCTTTAATTTCGGTGGCAACTTCTTTTGCAATATAGCACTACACTCTTCAGTTAACGCAACTGTTTCATAATCCTCCAGCTTTTTCTTCCTCGACAAAATTCCTTTCATGAACTTGGCATAGCTCGACATCTGCTCTAAAGCCTCGGCAAACGGTATGTTGATTTGCAACTTCTTAAAGACTTCAAGGAATTTGGAGAATTGTTTGTCTAATTTCTGCTTGTGAAATCTCTGAGGATATGGAACAGGAGGGTATACTACAGCTTGCTTTGTTTTCTCCTTTTCTTTCACCTCAGTTTCCGTTTCCTTTTCTTTTTCTACCAATGTCTCTATAGGATCTGGGACTAGGGTTGGGTGCGGCCGCGCCGCCTCCCCTTATATTTCAGGCGCGGTCGCGCTGCTCGGCTGCAGTTGCTTCCCACTTCGAAGTGTGACAGCTTGACATTGTTCCTTACCATCTCTCTTGGGGTTAACTTCTGTATCACTTGGAAGTGCTCCTTGTGGTCGATTGTTCAAGACATGTGCCAACTGTCCTAGCTGATTTTCCAAGTTTCTAATTGACACTGCCTGGCTCTTCACATTTAAATCTACCTGAGTTAACAGCTTATCTTGATCATTCATTCTTTTCTCAAATGCTGTGATAAACCTTGCCAACGACTCTTCTAAATTCGGTTTTCTGTCTGCATGTTGCAGAGCTTGGTTCTGAAAACCTGGGGGATTCTGTGATCTTGGAGCGGGATTTTGAATCTGAGTGTTATTGCTCCATGAGAAACCTAGATGATTCTTACACCCCGGATTATATGCATTCTGGTATGGCTGTTGCGGTCGGTTATAGCTCCCCAAATACTGTACCGATTCCGGATTAATGGCACAATACTCCGTTGGATGTGCACCTGCACATAGCTCACACACATAAGTCGCTTGCTGGACCTTCGACTCTGCCAAAGTTTCAATCTTCTTAGACAAGGCCGCCATCTGAGCTGTTAGTGCCGTAACTGCATCTACTTCCAAAACTCCAGCTACCTTTTGGTGATTCATCCTCGACGTCGGCCATTGATAGTTATTTGTAGCCATAGTCTCTAACAAGGTGAAAGCTTCATCAAAATTCTTATCCAATAGTGCTCCCCCCGCAGCTGCATCTATAATTGTTCGAGTGTTACTACTCAACCCATTGTAAAATGTCTGAACCTGCAGCCACTTGGGTAACGCATGATGTGGACATCTTTTCAATAACTCTTTGAACCTTTCCCAAGCCTCGTACAGTGACTCTCCATGACTTTGCTCAAAAGTAGAAATCTCATTTCTCAACTTAGCAGACTTAGCCGGCGGAAAGAATTTTGCTAGGAATTTCTGAGCCAAGTCATCCCAAGTTGTGATGGACCCCGGTGGAAGTGAGTGCAACCAACTCCTTGCTTTATCCCTTAGTGTAAACGGAAACAGACGTAGTCTCACCGCATCATCAGTTACATTGGGGTATTTGAATGTATCACAAATCTCAAGAAAGCTAACCAGGTGTTCATTAGGATCATCGTTGGCTAATCCCCCAAACTGTACCGCATTCTGAATCATCTGAATTGTACCCGACTTAATCTCGAAGGAATTAGCAGTGATGGCTGGCCTCGTGATGCTTGACCTGATTTCATCAAGCTTAGGCATGGCATATTCCCTCAATGATTTTTGTTCTTCGTTAGCCATTTTTTCTTTCTCGATTGTCTCACGGCAAAACTTTCTTAACTTGCGTAACTTGTTTTCAAGATCGCCTTCACTCTGCACAAGTTCCGGCTGCTTTGATCGTGTTTGCATAAACAAACCGAGATCACCTGAAACGGGAAGTAACAAGAAAAACAATGTTTAACTAAAACTGAATTAATTAAATTAAAACTTGAAATTATAGACACAATAATTCCCCGACAACGGCGCCAAAAACTTGTTTTTGCCTAATTCTATACTAGCAAGATACGCAAGTATACGTAGTCCACAAGTAATATAATGAAAGTAGAATATCGTCCCACAGAGAAAAATTGAGTCTTTAATGACAATTTCCAATTTTAAATCAAATCAATTTTAGTAAACAAATGATCGATGATTTCCGAAGTTTTGAATTTAACTAATTAATTCTAAATTAAATTACTACCACTAGTTTGAAAACGGATTTTTAAAGACTTAAGACTATAACTTCACTTAATGCTTTATTTTACTCAACACACTTCCCGTCGGATTATGCTAATTGTTTTGGATTGTTAACCAGGAACTCATCAATATTTATAACCATCTCTCAATGTTTTATAAATAACTCAACTCAAATCCACAATTGATAGACTCAAGTTAATCACCCTAGATAACTAATTCACTATATTTCTTTGTGAATTACAATTTAAAAGGATTTAAAGTCCAGGTTCCCTATTTTGATTACATGCGATGAATAGGTATATCTCTATCCTAAACACGAATTATGAATTCCATCGACACCAGAAGACACAATCACATGCTATTATGGTCAGATCTAATTCTATACTTCATCTCTCGAATTCATATAGAATATCCCAGTAATTATTGGCCAGATAATTAAACAATTCAACACAAACCATAATAAACAATCCAAAAGTAACTAATCATAATATTCCAGGAAGCATGCTATTTAAAACTATGCGTTAAGATCCATTATAGCCTTAAAAGAAATTTAGTTCATAATTAAACTAGAATTCATCATCCACAAGTTTAATAACATCACAAGTTTTGAGTAAAAAGAAGAAGGGAAGAAACACTGTAAAGTAATCCTTGAATCTCTAACTTGTTCCTCCTTGCTTCCTTCTTGCTATTAGCTTGCTTCAAGTCTTCTCCAATTGCTCTAAATTAGGGTTTGCTAATGAGAAGTTCAACAACCTTGAAATTAACTTAAAACAACTACTTATAGTATCTGATAAAAACCCTAATTAATTACAGAGTTTCAAATCCAAGTTCAAATCAAATCTGCTTAAAACTACTAAAAAGTCGGAATTGCCCTCTCTCGAACCGGCGCGGCTGCGCTTGAATTAAGCTTGCATGGCGCGCGGCCGCGCTACCCTGGCAGCCAATTTTTTTTCAAAACCTAGAGACAGGCGCGGCCGCGCTGCACCCTAGTTCATTTTGGGTGCGGCCGCGCTGCACCAACTTCACAGCTTCTCAGCATCTGCAACAGCACAGTCCCAGCAATTCTTGCTAAACTTATTCCCAACACGTGCAACCTACAAAAATACATAAAATGCATGAAAAGTAACTTCAAACCATGGAAATAAACAATAATTCGCATTCATTGGCATCCGATTCGTAGGTATAAAACCTACTCATCACCTACAAGATAAAGTAACTATGCTAAGTTAAAATTTTGATAAAAGTTGTGCCATGTTCCAATTATGAAGAGTATGTGAAGCAATACCTGCTTCTGGTAAGCCTTGAACTCAGAAGACTGAGCATACTTTAGGCAGACTGCAAGTCCCCCAATTGTGTGGTTATAAGGACCACCCTGCCAAGATGATTCAATGACATTAATTTTGCTTTAAATACCAATATGAAACAGGTCATCGAACAAAATAGCTGAGTAATTCATGTTCATGGTAACTGAGCAAAAGAAAAGTTTAACTAACCTGCAAACCTGGGAAAGCAGCATTGTTAATGGCAAATTCTAAATCAACACCCAGAACACGGTCCTTCTTGAAGAAAATCATGCCACCTCTAGGGCCTCTCAAAGACTGGTGAGAAATGTTTGTTAGGTTGTGTACACACAATATTAAAACCAGGAATAACATGCACGCTTTAAGAAAAGCAACACTATCTGAAAACACATTAATATCGCTTTAAACACAATCCAACCTGATAAAATCACAAATCATAGAGATATTTCTCATCTTTTCATAAGATCTTTCAATATTCAAGATCATCATGATGACTGAACCACATAGGACAGTAGTCAAAGTAAAATCATATGCTTGATAAATAAATGGGTTTGATGATATTTCTCATTAATTCTCCAACAATATCTCCTCAGTGCTATACCGCTACAGTACTATATATATGTATATGGAAATATTGTGTGTATGGTAGGAAAAGCCAATTAAGGTCATTTGGAACAGTCAATAAGTTTGTTAAAGAAAAATTTCCTGTTACATACACAAGGAGTATTTCTCATTCTTTGAGTAGCATACTGCAATAAAGCATTTTTTGCCAAGGACTGAAAAAATCATTGATGGGCAACTAAAGGAAGAGGGGATTAACGTCAAGCTAGCAAGGGAGCTTCCTGATAATTGAGGATAATATTGGAGATTTTTGCGATAAGTTGATTAAGATTGCTGGAAATGGTGAAAAGGACTATAACAAGATGTTTTGGGCAGTTCATCCGGGAGGACCTGCTATTTTGAACCGGTTGGAGAAAAAGCTGGACTTGTTTCCTGAGAAACTTACGCAAGCAGGCGAGCTCTAGCGGATTTTGGAAGTGCAGAAGGCAGGACAGGATGATTCCAAGTGGGGATTGATTGTGGCTTTCGGACCAGGGGTCACATTTGAGGGTATTCTTACAAGGACCTAATTTTGCCGGAAATTGTGTTTCAGATTTACTTGTTAATCCATGGAACAAGTAGGTAACTTCCATTACCATTTACCATGAATGATTGATTGATTGACAATTAGATATGACTTGGTTGGCCTAAAGTACTGATGGACTTTATATATTTACTGTACGCACTATCAATTTAGATTCCAAAAATTAGATACTCAAAAATTATATTTACTGCACTAGCGATTTATATTATACTCAAAACATGCTGGATTGCAGTATGCAACTCAAACAGAGGCCTTTCAATCCTACAATTAAAAACCTCAAATATTTGCATCATCAGCCCCAGGAACTATGCAAGTAAAAATGCAGCAAATCCACTCTTCAAGGGACTCTTCACACTCGAGTTGCCAAAGGATTGTTCAAGGTAATTCAAGTATACAGTTTCACTTCTCCGGTTTTTTTTCTGCCTTTCATTGTCTTAAATTAGTATATGCAGAGAACATAAACAATTAGTTAGCATTCACTAATTATTCTAATTTCAGTCTAAAAGCACATCAAGTTCTCATTTGACACTGATTAGATACTCTCGTATGAAATTTTGTTTAGCCTTGCATTGACTTAAATTCTCACCTAGGAAGCACAGATACTTCAAAAGATTGTGACATCTCGTATCAAATAACAATTATTCAGGATCTCACATACTTTGTCTGACAATTTTCTGATGTATTCATAATTTTGAAAAAAGAATTGTTTATTAGAAATACATTTCTAGTTTTAGACTAAAAAGTAACATGAAGTTCCTACAATGCTATTACTTATATTCTAAGTAAATTGAATACTATCATGTCACTTCTACTACATTTCTAGCAAATTTTAAGAATATGTTTGGTAAAATAAAAAATTTCCTTAAAAATCGTCGTGTTTTACAAAAATATCACTAATTCTAGAATGATGGAAGTACATCTTAAATACTAGTTAAAATGTGTCCAACAGACTTTTAATGATAATCTCTTGAGTTTTTTTATGTACACAAAGTATACTTGTTAAAATAAAATAAAATGAACGTCACATAAAACAAAAAGACACAGGAAAGACTTAAATATGGACTATGCTTTAGGTAAAGGATAATCACATACTTATTTACAAATGTATAAATGATTAATATGTTAACAGATAACTATACACAGTTACTAGTTGGATAATGTAATCCCTGAAAATCTGTATCCAATTATATTGCATGACGACGTATAGACATATCTGTATTGTGTCATGTCTATATCTATCCGTGCTTCTTAGATACCCCCCCTTTTCTTCAGCAAAGTCATAAATAGAAATCTTTAGAAAACATAAACTAGACAACCAGACCACTGATTCCTAATTAGGTCTACTATACATAACTTTGCAAATAATAACAAATGTAATCCCCATAATGGATCTCTTTTACCCACCATCATCCAAACACTCAAGTGTTATATGTCCAGGCTTAAAATTCTTTGTATTGTTACACTATTCTAACTCATATTTGTATCATTAAGCCAGGTTCTCATTAAGCCAGGTTCACCCACAAAAATGCTAGCCCTTTTTCATTTACCAAAAAACAGATTAAAATGCCATCAAACAGATTAAAAAAATAATTAATTATTTTTTTATAATGTACCTAGCTCAGGGAAAAACTGCTGGTAGTAAAATGCATGATGTAACCATAATGCATTTTACTACCCACCCTGTAAACCAGATCATATGCCCATATAGAATCCCATAACACGTGTTCTGAGTTCCCACTCTTAAGCAATTAGCATTCAAGCTTGCATTGAGCTGGAATTTCATTGCAAAAAATTTAAATTGTTCCTACACCTAAAGATCAAAGTACTTACCCCCAATCTCAAAAGATGTATCACATTCCACCTCATGACCCCCAGACTTTACAACTAAATGTCAATCTAGTTTAATTTCTAGCAATCACCCATGATCTATTGCACAACTTCTAATGATAATTAAACATAAGCTTATTGGAGAGGAAAAGCAAAGAACATAGGGTCGTAACAAGTCTTTACTATACCTGTAGAACTCTTTAATAGCTTCCATTGAATATGTTGCCCAAAGATATCAAGAGTCACTTTTTTATCGCCTTACAAGCCATCGCCGAAATAGTCCATCTGTTGTTTGGAGTCGAAAATATATATACTTCAAAGTTTATCAGAAAAATCAAGAGAATTTTTCGTAGGCTTTCAAAATTATAAGTCTAAATGTTTTAGAAATCTAGAGGTTGAAGAAAATTACAAAAAGAGTGAATAGCTAGTTGAAGTAAGGCAAGAAAACAGAGTAAGTAAAGGCTAACAGAATCAAGTTGAATATTGTTGTTACCACTCTATGGAATAAGAATCCAGAAGATACGGATAAAGTTAAGCATAGCCAGGATCTGAAGAAAATTACAGACACTCTTTTACTTGTCTTTTACTTGTTACGCAAATGTTTCTAGAAAACATCATATTTAAAGTGATTTCAAAGTTTTGTGTTGAGAACTATGTTAAGACGGATTCCAATATGAAATTTTTCACAAGCCAAATGGTGAATTAGAGAATTATTGGGATAAATTGGAGAAAATCTCCCAATCAAAAACGTAGCATACCGTTTTTATATTGAGAGTTTGTCTGTTACACATGAATTCCACAAATTTAATGAAGTAATTTTCACTATCTTATGTTTTTATAATTATTTTTTTACATATTTCTCTAATGTAACAAACAAACTCCCAATGTAAAAACGGTATGCTACATTTTTGATCGGGAGATTTTCTCCCAATTTACCCCAATAATTCTCTAATTCACCATGTTAGCTTGTGAAAAATTTCGTATTGGGATATGTCTTAACATAGTTCTCAGTACAAAACATTGAAATCACTTTAAATCTGGTGTAACAAGTAAAAGGGCGTTTGCAATTTACTTCATATCCTAGCTTTGCTTAACATTATCTGTATCTTCTAAATTCTTATTTTATAGAATGGAAACAGCGATATCCAGCTTGATTCTGTTAGCCTTTACTCGCTCTCTTTTCTTGCCTGATACTTCAACTAGCTATCCACCTTTTGTGTAACTTTCTTCAACCTTCATATGTCAAAAACATTTAGACTTGTACTTTCTAAAAGCCCACGAAAAATTCTCTTGATTTTTCCGATAAGCTTTGAAGTATATATATCGACTCCAAACAATAGATGGACTATTCGGCGCTGGCCTATAAGACAAAGTGACTCTTGACATCTTTGGGCAACATCTTCACTGTATCAAAGTTGAGACGATCTCTTCTAACAATTGTTTTTCAAATATAATCAATAAAATCGGAGTATTTGTCAGCCTCTTGGAAACGTCAAAAGGAAACCTATGGTCAATCCTATAGTTCGGATCATCAATATCAGTTGTTGATCTTTTGAAGGGGCCTGGGGCCGATGTACTTGCCATTGCCTTAAACGGGAGAGTTATATTAAAAAGAGTGTTTTAGAACTCTAAAAATAATATAGGGTGGGTTTAAAAAGGATTTTAAGACTAGAAGGGGTTTTACTATTAAAGTAGAGAAATATGCCTATACTTATATCTATAGCTATACATCAAGATGATCAGACAATGTTCAAAAGGTTCCTACAGTCGATGTGCTTGCCATTTTCTGGAATATAACTACTGAAAGTTCTAAAAAAGGGTTTTAGATCTATGAAAATAATATAGGGGGTTTTACCGATAAAACAGAAAAATATGTCTATACTTGTATCTATAGTTGTACATATACAGAGAGAGACGATGACCTGAGTAGTGTTTCTGTGTTTCTTTTACACTCATTATATTTTTCTCTTAAAATGGAGCTGACATGGATTTGTGGGCAAGGAAATCGTACCTCGCTATAATTCGGGTTTTGTGTTGGCTGAGAAGAAAAAAAATCTACGAAGATTACATAATTGATTGATAAGTTGAGGAGGAGAGAATAATAGGTAGGCAATTACTCTAGTAACACGTGACAGAACTTTTAGGGTGAAAGAGTTTTCTCGGGTGTCTTGGGTCTCGAGAGAATGGTAGGAGTATTTTTATAGAGTTTACTGGAAAGTGATCAGGTGTGTGTCCCATGTTTGGGTCATGGGCTTGGCATGCGACCTCAGGTAAAATTATAGAAATACCCTTAGTTACCCGAGTAATGCTCAAATCGTCCTGTCCTCCTAGCCACCAATCTAATCCCTCAATCAATTTCCAATATGAGTTGCCTCCATAAGCTTTCTGTCTCGGTACTCATGGATGCCTCTTTCAGGTCTCGTATTCCAAGGTTTTTTCTACTCAAATCATATCTTTCCGCTCTTCTATTATCTGAACATCAAATAATTCAATCTTGTCGTCGAAAACCTCCGAGGAGCTCGACACTGAACAACAGAGGCCATGCCTTAGGGGGCCGAACCCTTAGGGGGCAAGGGTCGAACCCTAGGGTGGTCGAACCCTAGGGTGCCAAACCCTATGTGCGTGCCTCCTTCGGTCCTCTTCGTTCGACTTGGCTTTTCTTGATCAATTTTCATCCTTTTCTCTAAATTCTTGGCCCTATGAGAAGTTTTTCTTGTCACGGAGGATTCAAGGAAAACCATTTCTAGATCCTCACAAGTTCCCTTCCTTTTTTTGTGGTTCAGGCTCGTTATTCAGTCATTGTTCCTACTAATTTACCATGTTAGCTTGTGAAAAATTTCGTATTGGGATCTGTCTTAACATATTTCTTAGTACAAAACATTGAAATCATTTTAAATTTGATGCTTTCTGCAAATATTTGCGTAACAAGTAAAAGAGCGTCTGCATTTTCCTGCAGATCCTGGTTTTGCTTAACCTTATCCGTATCTTCTAAATTCTTATTCCATAGAGTGGTAAAAGCGATATCCAGCTTGATTATGTTAGCCTTTGTGTGCTCTCTTTTCTTGCCTGATACTTTAGCTAGCTATCCACTCTTTGTGTAACTTTCTTCAACCAACAGATTTCAAAAACATTTAGACTTATAATTTCTGAAAGTACACGAAAAATTCTCTTGATTCTTCTGATAAGCTTTGAAGTATATATATATATATATGTTCGCCTCCAAACAGTAGATGGACTATTTCGGCGCGGGCCTGTTAGGCGATGACAAAATGACTCTTGACATCTTTGGGTAACATCTTCACTATATCAAAGTTGGACAATCTCTTCTAACAATTATTTATCGAATATAATCAATAAAATCAAAGTATTTGTCAGCCTCTTGAAAAACGTCAAATGGAAACCTATGGTCAATCCTAAGGTTCAAATCATCAAGATCAGTTGTTGATCTTTCGAAAGGGCATGGGGCCGATGTACTTGTCATTGTCTTAAACAAGAGAGTTTTATTAAAAAAAAGGATTTTAGAACTATAAAAATAATAGAAAGAGGGTTTTAAAGGGTTTTAAGGCTAAAAGGAGTTTTACTGATAAAGTAGAGAAATATGCCTATACTTATATCTATAGCTATACATCAAAATGATCAGACCGTATTCAAAAGGTCTCTACAGTCGATGTGCTCGCCATTGTCTGGAACATAACTATTGAAAGTCCTAAAAAGAGGATTTTATATCTAAGAAAATAATAGAGAAATATGTCTATACTTGTATCTATAGTTGTACATATATAGAGAGAGCGATGACCTGAGTAGTGTTTCTATGTTTCTTTTACACTCACTCATTATATTTTTCTGTTAAAATGGAGCTGACATGAATTTGTGGGCTAAGAAATCGTACCTCACTAGGGTTCGGGTTTTCTGTTGGCTGAGGATGAAAGAAATCTACGAAACATCGAAGGAGCTCGACACTGAACAACGAAGGTCATGCCCTAGGGGGCGAACCCTTAAAGGCAGATGAACTTCCTTTGGACTATGCATGAACTGGCTAATCACACCCACTGTGTATGCTATGTCCGGTTGTGTATGAGACAGATAAATGAGTTTTCCTACCAGGCGCTGATACATTTCTTTATTTATTGCAGCGTCTTCCTCTGCCATTCCAAGTTTAAGATTTTGGTCTATTGGAGTACTTGTTGGTTTGCATGCTGGCTATGCATGAACTGGCTAATCACACTCACTGTATTTCTTTACTTCATCAGTAAAACTCCTTTTAGCCATTAAACCCTCTTTAAACCCTTTCTCTATTATTTTTATAGTTCTACAATTCTCTTTTTTATAAAACTCTTCCGTTTCAGACAATGGCAAGTGCATCGGCCTCAGTCCCCTCCTAAAGATCGGTGACCGATTTTTATGATCCGAACTATAGGATCGACCGTAGTTTCCATTTGACGTTTTTCAAGAGGCAGACAAATACTCCGATTTGATTGATTATATTCGAAAAATTATTGTTAGAAGAGATTGTCCCAACATTGGTACAGTGAAGATGCTGACTAAAGATGTCGAGGGTCGCTTTGTTAACGCCTTATAAGCCAAAGTCGAAATAGTCCATCTGTTGTTGTTTGGAGTCGAGGATATATATACTTCAAAACTTATCGGAAGAATCAAGAGAACTTTTGGTGGACTTTCAGAAATCAGAAGTTTAAATGTTTCAAAATCTGGGGATTGAAGAAAGTTACACGGATGACTAATTGAAGTATCAGACAAGAAAATAGAGCAAGGAAAGACCAACAGAATCAAGTTGGATATCGTTGTTACCACTATAAAATAAGAATCTAGAAGATACGGATAAAGTTAAGTATAGCTAGGATCTGAAGTAAATTGCAGACGCTCTTTTACTTGTTACGCAAATGTTTCTAGAAAACATCATATTTATAGTGATTTCAAAGTTTTATACTGAGAACTATGTTAAGACGGATTCCAATATGAAATTTTTCACAAGCCAACATGGTGAATTAGAGAATTATTGGGGTAAATTCGGAGAAAATCTCCCGATCAAAAACGTAGCATACCGTTTTTATATTATGAGTTTGTTACATTAGAGAAGATGACTCAATTTACTGCCCTTATCAAAGACGTAATCGAAGAAATTGACGAAAAGTGAATTCCACAAATTTAATGAAGTAATTTTCACTATCTTATGTTTTTATAATTATTTTTTTATATATCTTCTCTAATGTAACAACCAAACTCTCAATGTAAAAACGGTATGCTACGTTTTTGATCGGGAGATTTTCTCCCAATTTACCCCAATAATTCTCTAATTTACCATGTTAGCTTGTGAAAAATTTCGTATTGGGATCTGTCTTAACATATTTCTTAGTACAAAACATTGAAATCATTTTAAATTTGATGCTTTCTGCAAATATTTGCGTAACAAGTGAAAGAGCGTCTGCATTTTCCTGCAGATCCTGGTTTTGCTTAACCTTATCCGTATCTTCTAAATTCTTATTCCATAGAGTGGTAACAGCGATATCCAGCTTGATTCTGTTAGCCTTTGCGTGCTCTCTTTTCTTGCCTGATACTTTAGCTAGCTATCCACTCTGTGTAACTTTCTTCAACCTCCAGATTTCAAAAACATTTAGACTTATAATGTTTGAAAGTCCACGAAAAATTCTCTTGATTCTTCTGATAAGCTTTGAAGTATATATATATATATGTTCGCCTCCAAACAGTAGATGGACTATTTCGGCGCGGGCCTGTTAGGAGATGACAAAATGGCTCTTGACATCTTTGGGCAACATATTCACTATATCAAAGTTGGACAATCTCTTCTAACAATTATTTATCGAATATAATCAATAAAATCAAAGTATTTGGAAGCCTTTTAAAAAATGTCAAATGGAAACCTATGGTCAATCCAAAGGTTCAAATCATCAAGATCAGTTGTTGATCTTTCGAAAGGGCATGGGGTCGATGTACTTGTCATGGTCTTAAACAAGAGTTTTATTAAAAAAAAAAAAAGGACTTTAGAACTAAAAAAATAATAGAGAGAGGGTTTTAAAGGGTTTTAAGGCTAAAAGGAGTTTTACTGATAAAGTAGAGAAATATGCATATACTTATATCTATAGCTATACATCAAAATGATCAGACCGTATTCAAAAGGTCCCTACAGTCGATGTGCTCGCCATTGTCTGGAACATAACTATTGAAAGTCCTAAAAAGAGGATTTTATATCTAAGAAAATAATAGAGAAATGATTTTGCTGATAAAATAGAGAAATATGTCTATACTTGTATCTATAGTTGTACATATATAGAGAGAGCGATGACCTGAGTAGTGTTTCTATGTTTCTTTTACACTCACTCATTATATTTTTCTGTTAAAATGGAGCTGACATGAATTTGTGGGTTAAGAAATCGTACCTCACTAGGGTTCGGGTTTTCTGTTGGCTGAGGATGAAAGAAATCTACGAAACATCGAAGGAGCTTGACACTGAACAACGGAGGTCATGTCATGCCCTAGGGGGGCGAACCCTTAAAGGCAGATGAACTTCCTTTGGGCTATGCATGAACTGGCTAATCACACCCACTGTGTATGCTATGTCCGGTTGTGTATGAGACAGATAAATGAGTTTTCCTACCAAGCGCTGATACATTTCTTTATTTATTGCAGCGTCTTCCTCTGCCATTCGAAGTTTAAGATTTTGGTCTATTGGAGTACTTGTTGGTTTGCATGCTGGCTATGCATGAACTGGCTAATCACACTCACTGTATTTCTTTACTTCATCAGTAAAACCCCTTTTAGCCTTTAAACCCTCTTTAAACCATTTATCTATTATTTTTATAGTTCTACAACTCTCTTTTTTATAGAACTCTTCCGTTTCAGACAATGGCAAGTGCATCGGCCTCAGTCCCCTCCTAAAGATCGGTGACCGATTTTTATGATCCGAACTATAGGATCGATCGTAGTTTCCATTTGACGTTTTTCAAAATGCAGACAAGTACTCCGATTTTATTGATTATATTCGAAAAATTATTGTTAGAAGAGATTGTCCCAACATTGGTACAGTGAAGATGCTGACTAAAGATGTCGAGGGTCGCTTTGTTAACGCCTTATAAGCCAAAGTCGAAATAGTCCATCTGTTGTTGTTTGGAGTCGAGGATATATATACTTCAAAACTTAACGGAAGAATCAAGAGAACTTTTGGTGGGCTTTCAGAAATCAGAAGTTTAAATGTTTCAAAATTTGGGGGTTGAAGAAAGTTACACGGATGACTAATTGAAGTATCAGACATGAAAATAGAGCAAGGAAAGACCAACAGAATCAAGTTGGATATCGCTGTTACCACTATAAAATAAGAATCTAGAAGATACGGATAAAGTTAAGTATAGCCAGGATCTGAATGAAAATGCAGACGATCTTTTACTTGTTACGCAAATGTTTATAGAAAACATTATATTTAAAATGATTTCAAAGTTTTATACTGAGAACTATGTTAAGACGGATCCCAATATGAAATTTTTCACAAGCCAACATGGTGAATTAGAGAATTATTGGGGTAAATTCGGAGAAAATCTCCCGATAAAAAACGTAGCATACCGTTTTTATATTAGCAGTTTGTTACATTAGAGAAGATGACTCAATTTACTGCCCTTATCAAAGACGTAATCGAAGAAATAGAGGAAAAGTGAATTCCACAAATTTAATGAAGTAATTTTCACTATCTTATGTTTTTATAATTATTTTTTTATATATCTTCTCTAATGTAACAACCAAACTCTCAATGTAAAAACGGTATGCTACGTTTTTGATCGGGAGATTTTCTCCCAATTTACCCCAATAATTCTCTAATTTACCATGTTAGCTTGTGAAAAATTTCGTATTGGGATCTGTCTTAACATATTTCTTAGTACAAAACATTGAAATCATTTTAAATTTGATGCTTTCTGCAAATATTTGCGTAACAAGTGAAAGAGCGTCTGCATTTTCCTGCAGATCCTGGTTTTGCTTAACCTTATCCGTATCTTCTAAATTCTTATTCCATAGAGTGGTAACAGCGATATCCAGCTTGATTCTGTTAGCCTTTGCGTGCTCTCTTTTCTTGCCTGATACTTTAGCTAGCTATCCACTCTTTGTGTAACTTTCTTCAACCTCCAGATTTCAAAAACATTTAGACTTATAATGTTTGAAAGTCCACGAAAAATTCTCTTGATTCTTCTGATAAGCTTTGAAGTATATATATATATATATATGTTCGACTCCAAACAATAGATGGACTATTTCGGCGCGGGCCTGTTAGGAGATGACAAAATGACTCTTGACATCTTTGGGCAACATATTCACTATATCAAAGTTGGACAATCTCTTCTAACAATTATTTATCGAATATAATCAATAAAATCAAAGTATTTGGAAGCCTTTTAAAAAATGTCAAATGGAAACCTATGGTCAATCCAAAGGTTCAAATCATCAAGATCAGTTGTTGATCTTTCGAAAGGGCATGGGGCCGATGTACTTGTCATTGTCTTAAACAAGAGAGTTTTATTAAAAAAAAGGACTTTAGAACTAAAAAAATAATAGAGAGAGGGTTTTAAAGGGTTTTAAGGCTAAAAGGAGTTTTACTGATAAAGTAGAGAAATATGCATATACTTATATCTATAGCTATACATCAAAATGATCAGACCGTATTCAAAAGGTCCCTACAGTCGATGTGCTCGCCATTGTCTGGAACATAACTATTGAAAGTCCTAAAAAGAGGATTTTATATCTAAGAAAATAATAGAGAAATGATTTTGCTGATAAAATAGAGAAATATGTCTATACTTGTATCTATAGTTGTACATATATAGAGAGAGCGATGACCTGAGTAGTGTTTCTATGTTTCTTTTACACTCACTCATTATATTTTTCTGTTAAAATGGAGCTGACATGAATTTGTGGGTTAAGAAATCGTACCTCACTAGGGTTCGGATTTTCTGTTGGTTGAGGATGAAAGAAATCTACGAAACATCGAAGGAGCTCGACACTGAACAACGGAGGTCATGTCATGCCCTAGGGGGCGAACCCTTAAAGGCAGATGAACTTCCTTTGGGCTATGCATGAACTGGCTAATCACACCCACTGTGTATGCTATGTCCGGTTGTGTATGAGACAGATAAATGAGTTTTCCTACCAGGCGCTGATACATTTCTTTATTTATTGCAGCGTCTTCCTCTGCCATTCGAAGTTTAAGATTTTGGTCTATTGGAGTACTTGTTGGTTTGCATGCTGGCTATGCATGAACTGGCTAATCACACTCACTGTATTTCTTTACTTCATCAGTAAAACCCCTTTTAGCCTTTAAACCCTCTTTAAACCATTTCTCTATTATTTTTATAGTTCTACAACTCTCTTTTTTATAGAACTCTTCTGTTTCAGACAATGGCAAGTGCATCGGCCTCAGTCCCCTCCTAAAGATCGGTGACCGATTTTTATGATCCGAACTATAGGATCGATCGTAGTTTCCATTTGACGTTTTTCAAGAGGCAGACAAGTACTCCGATTTTATTGATTATATTCGAAAAATTATTGTTAGAAGAGATTGTCCCAACATTGGTACAGTGAAGATGCTGACTAAAGATGTCGAGGGTCGCTTTGTTAACGCCTTATAAGCCAAAGTCGAAATAGTCCATCTGTTGTTGTTTGGAGTCGAGGATATATATACTTCAAAACTTATCGGAAGAATCAAGAGAACTTTTGGTGGGCTTTCAGAAATCAGAAGTTTAAATGTTTCAAAATTTGGGGGTTGAAGAAAGTTACACGGATGACTAATTGAAGTATCAGACATGAAAATAGAGCAAGGAAAGACCAACAGAATCAAGTTGGATATCGCTGTTACCACTATAAAATAAGAATCTAGAAGATACGGATAAAGTTAAGTATAGCCAGGATCTGAATGAAAATGCAGACGATCTTTTACTTGTTACGCAAATGTTTCTAGAAAACATCATATTTATAGTGATTTCAAAGTTTTATACTGAGAACTATGTTAAGACGGATCCCAATATGAAATTTTTCACAAGCCAACATGGTGAATTAGAGAATTATTGGGGTAAATTCGGAGAAAATCTCCCGATAAAAAACGTAGCATACCGTTTTTATATTATGAGTTTGTTACATTAGAGAAGATGACTCAATTTACTGCCCTTATCAAAGACGTAATCGAAGAAATTGACGAAAAGTGAATTCCACAAATTTAATGAAGTAATTTTCACTATCTTATGTTTTTATAATTATTTTTTTATATATCTTCTCTAATGTAACAAACAAACTCTCAATGTAAAAACGGTATACTACGTTTTTGATCGGGAGATTTTCTCCCAATTTACCCCAATAATTCTCTAATTTACCATGTTAGCTTGTGAAAAATTTCGTATTGGGATCTGTCTTAACATATTTCTTAGTACAAAACATTGAAATCATTTTAAATTTGATGCTTTCTGCAAATATTTGCGTAACAAGTGAAAGAGCGTCTGCATTTTCCTGCAGATCCTGGTTTTGCTTAACCTTATCCGTATCTTCTAAATTCTTATTCCATAGAGTGGTAACAGCGATATCCAGCTTGATTCTGTTAGCCTTTGCGTGCTCTCTTTTCTTGCCTGATACTTTAGCTAGCTATCCACTCTTTGTGTAACTTTCTTCAACCAACAGATTTCAAAAACATTTAGACTTATAATTTCTGAAAGTCCACGAAAAATTCTCTTGATTCTTCTGATAAGCTTTGAAGTATATATATATATATGTTCGACTCCAAACAGTAGATGGACTATTTCGGCGCGGGCCTGTTAGGCGATGACAAAATGGCTCTTGACATCTTTGGGCAACATCTTCACTATATCAAAGTTGGACAATCTCTTCTAACAATTATTTATCGAATATAATCAATAAAATCAAAGTATTTGTCAGCCTCTTGAAAAACGTCAAATGGAAACCTATGGTCAATCCTAAGGTTCAAATCATCAAGATCAGTTGTTGATCTTTCGAAAGGGCATGGGGTCGATGTACTTGTCATGGTCTTAAACAAGAGTTTTATTAAAAAAAAAAAAGGACTTTAGAACTAAAAAAATAATAGAGAGAGGGTTTTAAAGGGTTTTAAGGCTAAAAGGAGTTTTACTGATAAAGTAGAGAAATATGCATATACTTATATCTATAGCTATACATCAAAATGATCAGACCGTATTCAAAAGGTCCCTACAGTCGATGTGCTCGCCATTGTCTGGAACATAACTATTGAAAGTCCTAAAAAGAGGATTTTATATCTAAGAAAATAATAGAGAAATGATTTTGCTGATAAAATAGAGAAATATGTCTATACTTGTATCTATAGTTGTACATATATAGAGAGAGCGATGACCTGAGTAGTGTTTCTATGTTTCTTTTACACTCACTCATTATATTTTTCTGTTAAAATGGAGCTGACATGAATTTGTGGGTTAAGAAATCGTACCTCACTAGGGTTCGGGTTTTCTGTTGGCTGAGGATGAAAGAAATCTACGAAACATCGAAGGAGCTCGACACTGAACAACGGAGGTCATGTCATGCCCTAGGGGGACGAACCCTTAAAGGCAGATGAACTTCCTTTGGGCTATGCATGAACTGGCTAATCACACCCATTGTGTATGCTATGTCCGGTTGTGTATGAGACAGATAAATGAGTTTTCCTACCAGGCGCTGATACATTTCTTTATTTATTGCAGCGTCTTCCTCTGCCATTCGAAGTTTAAGATTTTGGTCTATTGGAGTACTTGTTGGTTTGCATGCTGGCTATGCATGAACTGGCTAATCACACTCACTGTATTTCTTTACTTCATCAGTAAAACCCCTTTTAGCCTTTAAACCCTCTTTAAACCATTTCTCTATTATTTTTATAGTTCTACAACTCTCTTTTTTATAGAACTCTTCTGTTTCAGACAATGGCAAGTGCATCGGCCTCGGTCCCCTCCTAAAGATCGGTGACCGATTTTTATGATCCGAACTATAGGATCGACCGTAGTTTCCATTTGACGTTTTTCAAAAGGCAGACAAGTACTCCGATTTTATTGATTATATTCGAAAAATTATTGTTAGAAGAGATTGTCCCAACATTGGTACAGTGAAGATGCTGACTAAAGATGTCGAGGGTCGCTTTGTTAACGCCTTATAAGCCAAAGTCGAAATAGTCCATCTGTTGTTGTTTGGAGTCGAGGATATATATACTTCAAAACTTATCGGAAGAATCAAGAGAACTTTTGGTGGGCTTTCAGAAATCAGAAGTTTAAATGTTTCAAAATTTGGGGGTTGAAGAAAGTTACACGGATGACTAATTGAAGTATCAGACAAAGAAAATAGAGCAAAGAAAGAACAACAGAATCAAGTTGGATATCGCTGTTACCACTATAAAATAAGAATCTAGAGGATACGGATAAAGTTAAGTATAGTCAGGATCTGAAGGAAAATGCAGACGATCTTTTACTTGTTACGCAAATGTTTCTAGAAAACATTATATTTAAAGTGATTTCAAAGTTTTATACTGAGAACTATGTTAAGACGGATCCCAATATGAAATTTTTCACAAGCCAACATGGTGAATTAGAGAATTATTGGGGTAAATTCAGAGAAAATCTCTCGATCAAAAACGTAGCATACCGTTTTTATATTACGAGTTTGTTACATTAGAGAAGATGACTCAATTTACTGCCCTTATCAAAGACGTAATCGAAGAAATTGACGAAAAGTGAATTCCACAAATTTAATGAAGTAATTTTCACTATCTTATGTTTTTATAATTATTTTTTTATATATCTTATCTAATGTAACAACCAAACTATCAATGTAAAAACAGTATGCTACGTTTTTGATCGGGAGATTTTCTCCCAATTTACCCCAATAATTCTCTAATTTACCATGTTAGCTTGTGAAAAATTTCGTATTGGGATCTGTCTTAACATATTTCTTAGTACAAAACATTGAAATCATTTTAAATTTGATGCTTTCTGCAAATATCTGCGTAACAAGTAAAAGAGCGTCTGCATTTTCCTGCAGATCCTGGTTTTGCTTAACCTTATCCGTATCTTCTAAATTCTTATTCCATAGAGTGGTAACAGCGATATCCAGCTTGATTCTGTTAGCCTTTGCGTGCTCTCTTTTCTTGCCTGATACTTTAGCTAGCTATCCACCCTCTTTTCTTGCCTGATACTTTAGCTAGCTATCCACTCTTTGTGTAACTTTCTTCAACCTCCAGATTTCAAAAACATTTAGACTTATAATTTCTGAAAGTGTACGAAAAATTCTCTTGATTCTTCTGATAAGCTTTGAAGTATATATATATGTTCGACTCCAAACAATAGATGGACTATTTCGGCGCGGGCCTGTTAGGCGATGACAAAATGACTCTTGACATCTTTGGGCAACATATTCACTATATCAAAGTTGGACAATCTCTTCTAACAATTATTTATCGAATATAATCAATAAAATCAAAGTATTTGTCAGCCTCTTGAAAAACGTCAAATGGAAACCTATGGTCAATCCTAAATTTCAAATTATTAAGATCAGTCGTTGATCTTTCGAAAGGGCATGGGGCCGATGTACTTGTCATTGTCTTAAACAAGAGTTTTATTAAAAAAAAAAAAAAAGACTTTAGAACTAAAAAAATAATAGAGAGAGGGTTTTAAAGGGTTTTAAGGCTAAAAGGAATTTTACTGATAAAATAGAGAAATATGCATATACTTATATCTATAGCTATACATCAAAATGATCAGACCGTATTCAAAAGGTTCCTACAGTCGATGTGCTCGCCATTGTCTGGAACATAACTATTGAAAGTCCTAAAAAGAGGATTTTATATCTAAGAAAATAATAGAGAAATGATTTTACTGATAAAATAGAGAAATATGTCTATACTTGTATCTATAGTTGTACATATATAGAGAGAGCGATGACCTGAGTAGTGTTTCTATGTTTCTTTTACACTCACTCATTATATTTTTCTGTTAAAATGGAGCTGACATGAATTTGTGGGCTAAGAAATCGTACCTCACTAGGGTTCGGGTTTTCTGTTGGCTGAGGATGAAAGAAATCTACGAAACATCGAAGGAGCTCGACACTGAACAACGAAGGTCATGCCCTAGGGGGCGAACGCAAGAGCCGAACCCTAAGGAGGCAAACCCTGGGGTGGCCAAACCCTATGCCCGTGCCTCCTTCAGTCCTCTTTGTTTGACTTGGCTTTTCTTGATCAATTTTCATCCTTTTCTCCAAATTCTTGGCCCTGTGAGAAGCTTCTCTTGTCACGGAGGATTCAAGGAAAACCATTTCTAGATCCTCACAAGTTCCCTTCCTTTTTATTGTGGTTCAGGCTCGTTATTCCGTCATTGTTTTGCTTGAAGCTTGTCCTCAATATTCTCGAGAATTTGAAACGGTGTTCCCCTTAGGAGACCAACTCCTAGGGTGGTCGAACCCTAGGAGGGCCAAACCCTAATGTGCCTAGAACTCACTAGTTACGTTTCAAACAATGGCGAGCACGTCGACAGCAGAACTCCCCCAACACCGTCTGATCATCTCGATGTATAGCTATAGATATAAGTATAAACATTTATTTACTTCATCAGTAAAACCCCTTTTAGCTTAACCCTCTTTAAACCATTTATTTATTATTTTTATAGTTCTGAAACCCTCTTTTTTATAGAACTCTCACGTTTCACACAATGACAACTACATTGACCTCAGGCCCCCCTAAATATCGACGACCGATTTTGATGATCCTAACTATAAGATCCTAACTAAAAAATTGTAAATTATCAGTTGAATGGATCATTTTGAGTGGAGGTGGTGAGATGTCATTCGTTAAGAGTGGCAATAGGAGAAACAAAACAAAAAAGGTAAGAATGTGATTTTTTTTCTGGGGTGGATTGCTTACTTTAATACAATATACTTAAAACTTTATATTTTTTTAGCAATTTATATCTTGTGTTTAAATTAGATGAAATAGTGCGAAAATCAAAAGGGATTAATATGTTATATTGAGAATAGAAATGTTATTGATTCTGTTGACCTGCTTATGTGTTACGCTATATTTCAATCGTGTAAAAACTTTTTGTGAGTATTGTATTAGAAGAAAGAAAAGGATGAAAATTAATTAAGAAAACTCAAGTTGAACGAAGAGGATCGAAGGAGGCACGAGCCTAGGGTTAGGCCCCCTAGGGCATGGCCTCCCTTATTCAGTGTCGAGCTCTTTCGAGGTTTTCGACGACAAGATTGAATGACATGATGTTTAGATAAAAGAAGACCAAAAAGGCATGATTTGAGCAGCAAAAATCTTGGAATACGAGACCTGAAAGAGGCTCCATGAGTCCCGAGAAAGAAGGCTTATGGAGGCAACTCATATTGGAAATTGATTGAGGGTTGGATTGGTGGCTAGAAGGACAAAACGATTTGGACATTACTCAGATAACTAAGGATATTTCTGGAATTTTCCCTGAGGTCACATGTCAGGCACATGACCCAGACATGAGCCAAGCACATGATCACTTTCTAAGAAACTCTATAAATACTCATTCCATTCCAGAAGAATGGACTTTTTGAACTTTTGATTCTCTCGAGACCCGAGGAGGCTCTTTCACCCTAAGAGTTCTACCACGTGTTACTAGAGTAATTGCCTACCTATTCTTCACCATTTTTCAACTCATCAATCAATTTCGTACTCTTCGTGAATTTCTCTCTTCCTCAACCAACACGAAATTCAAACCCTAGCGAGATAAGATTTCCTTGCCCACAAATCCTTGCTAGCTCCATTTTAATAGAAATATAGAATGAGTGTGCAAGAGAAATACAGATACAACTATATGTACAACTATAGATACAAATATAATCATATTTCTCTGTTTTATCAGTAAAACCCTTTCTTTATATATTATTTTCTTAGATCTAAAACCCTCTTTTTAGAATTTTAAAAAAATGTTAGATTGCAGTATGCAACTCAAACAAAGGCCTTTCAATCCTACGATTAAAAACCTCAAATATTTGCATCATCGGTCCCAAGAACTATGTAATTAAAACCGCAGAAAATCCACTCTTCAAGGGACTCTTCACACTCGAGTTGCCAAAGAATTGTTCAAGGTAATCCACGATTGTTTATTAGAAATACACTTCTCTTGTTTTCCTTCTGCCTTTCATTGTCTTAAATTAGTATATGCAAAGAACATAAACAATTAGTTACCATTAACTAATTATTCTAATTTCAGTCTGAAAGCGTATCAAGTTCTCATTTGACATTGATTAGATACTCTCGTATGAAATTTTGTTTGGTCTTGCATCGACTTAAATTCTCACCTAGGAAGCACATACTTCAAAAGATTGTGACATCTCATATCAAATAACAATTATTCAGGATTGTTTATTAGAAATACACTTCTAGTTTTAGAATTCTGACGTATTCATAATTTTGAAAAAAGAATTGTTTATTAGAAATACACTTCTAGTTTTAGACTAAAAAGTAACATGAAGTTCCTACAATGCTATTACTTATTACCCACCATCATCCAAACACTCGGTGTTATATGTCCAGGCTTAAAATTCTTTGTATTGTTACACTATTCTAACTCATATTTGTATCATTGAGCCAGGTTCACCGACAAAAAAGCTAGCTATTTTTCATTTTCCAAAAAACAGAATAAAATGTCAGCAAACACATTTTAAAAAAATAATATTTTTTTTTTATAATGTACCTAGCACAGGGAAAAACTGTTGGTAGTAAAATGCATGATGTAACCATAATGCATTTTACTACCCACCCTGTAAACCAGATCATATGCCCATATAGAATCCCATAACACGTGTTCTGAGTTCCCACTCTTAAGCAATTAGCATTCAAGCTTGCATTGAGCTGGAATTTCATTGCAAAAAATTTAAATTGTTCCTACACCTAAGGATCAAAGTACTTGCCCCAATCTCAAAAGATGTATCACATTCCACCACATGACCCCCAGACTTTACAATTAAATGTCAATCTAGTTTAATGATCTATTGCACAACTTCTAATGATAATTAAACATAAGCTTATTAGAGAGGAAAAGCAAAGAACATAGGGTCGTAACAAGTCTTTACCATACCTGTAGAACTCTTTATTAGCTTCCATTGACATGTCTCGTAAACGTTCTTTTGGCCACAACTTCTCTGAAATAACATTTCCCATCGAAGTTGGCTCCCTACTTTGGGTTGGTGGTGTGTTTGGCCGATATCTGTCAAAAATACAATCTGGATTCTGAACTTACTTGCTTCCATAACTCATAATTCGGTCATGTGAATTCATCTGGTCATGAGCAGCTGGACTGACAAACCTATCGGGAAGGTATCTCGGAAAAAGTTCCTCTCTTGAAGCATAAGCAGGTCGCTCTAATATAGGACTGTAGCCATTCACTCCAGTTGAAATTCTTCTGGAGTCAGCACTATGCATATCCGCAAAGGGATTGTTTGACATGGACGGCTATCCTCTAATAGACATTCCCCTGGCAAGGCCACCTTGAGGCCCAAGGTTGATAGAATCATCACCAAGGGGCCTCTGGGGCAATGGAACAGATATAGTCCTGTTGTCAAAAGAGTGTCTCTCGTTTGACCAAGCATCTTGGATGCTATATCCGCACGGTTGTTGGACTAATCCACGGAAACCACCCATCTGCGCATTTGGAGAAAAAATATTTGACCGTCGGAGCAAAGTCTGTTGACCCTTTTAAAAGATGATCACATACTTGGTCCACGAGACAGCCTATTAGCTTGTGCCTGCCGTTCATTAGCAGCATCCCTGTGAACTTCCTCAATCTTTTTCGGCCCTTCAAATTTCCTCCTCTGTTGCCATTTATTATTTCTCAAATCAATTGAATCCTTCGGCATGAACCTCACCCTAGAAGAAAATTTCATCTTGTTAGATAACTTTGTCATCATATCAAAATAAGTATCCGTGTGTCCTTGGTTTTAGGATGATCTACCATCTCTCCAATTGTACTCACCCCCCCCCCCCCCCAAAAAAAAAAAAAAACAAGAAAAAGAAGTGAACTAGCACACCCTTACAAGCTTGAATCTGCATACCTATTCAGCTCCCTTTTTCTTCTATTATTTGGACTTCCTTCTCTCAAATTTGGACCAAATGAAGTGCCATAGTAAGGGCCAGGAATTCAAGACATCAAACCCAAACTCATCAGCAACAAAAGTACCGAGTACTTGCAGGGTTTTCTAATTGCTTATTGATAAATGTGGAAGTTATTACATATAGCGCCACAAGTCACATAACATGGACTACACAATACGCCACTTAATTTTACCAATTACCAGTATTGAATTCTAAATTGAATGGAGTAAGAAAGTCAAGTTTATGTAACCTAAGACTGATCTAACAAGGAATCGTAAGTGAATCATTCTCGTAAAAAGGTTATCCCCTACCAAAAAAATAGAAGAAACTTCTAAGCAGCCAACTTCCCTTAATAAGCAGATATCACTTACTACATCTTTAGGACATATCCAACAAAAAGAAACTATTGTCGCTTCTAAAAAATCATACTACAAATATATCACCTGTTGATTCATTGAGCCGAGAAGCCATAGATTCAAAATAAAGAGATGCGCCTCTAGGAGTCATGAACCCATGGTACAAGTGTCCCCCATGAGGCAAGTCCAATTAATCCCTGATTAACCATGTTTACAATTTATATGGATGCATGCACTCCAAGGTAGTACTCGAATTGAAATAGCAGGTCCCAAAATATAACTAACCATTAGGCGGTCATGTGGATAAAGAATGGCAGTAACTTCAAAAGTTGTTGGAGAACCAGACAACGGCTGAACGTTCACACCCCACTTCTCCCCATCTAAGTGAAATGCTGCCAAAGCCCTTTTTTGACAAAGAATCTCTAGTTCATCAACGAACTCATTGCCTCCATAGTACCTGAGAAATATTATAAGATCGACAAGCAAAAAAAAAATAACATACAGTTGGTTCTGGCAAATCAAAACAAAAACAGAAGTCAAATGCTCCTTTCCGGAAATGAAAAGGTTGACCTTTTGCCTGGTAGTCCTTCAGAATACTTGCTTGTAAGGCAAGAACCAACTGCTTCCATCACTGCTCGGGAATTGAAGTTCTCTGAGGCAATAAGCTCTAAGCATCGGAACTGACGTTGCTTTTCCTTGTCAATAAGTGCACGCACTTCTGGATCAACTTCACTTAATGCATTGTCTTTAAAGCTTCTTCTCTCACCTAGATAATGAAATTCACATCTCCATGAACGAGGACCAATTCTTTAAAAATCCTAACAGTAATGTTTCTCTTGTAATTATGCATCAAAGCATTTGTCATCTAGTTATCTCAATCCTAGCTAAATTTGCAGATATAGTGACCTCAATCAATACCCAAAGGACTCTATTGATGTAGAGATCGTGATCCAGTAATAAAACTTCCAGTTTCATTGAATCCATCTATCTTAGATATTAAATAGAAGTTCAATAAGATTTATGCAATTTCTTTGCATAAAAGTTGAATTTGGTAAACTTTCCTCGTTATATAAAAATATTCAACTGACTACTGTGTAATCAGAAATAGTTGCATACATGAATTGATTATATAAAGTTCATTACAAACACCAAGTCACAAGTTTGAAGCCAGTAGATGCTTCCTAATTGTTCTATAGACAGCTTGCCAGTTGAGCGTGTGTGGAGGTTTTTAATGCATACATCATGTGTATAATTCAACCACTAAAAAAAGTCTCTTTTATCCTGATTATTGGAATTTCATTAAAAGAAAAGCAGAAGAGAATAAGTAAGACAACTGATATTTCCAAATCACAACTTGAGAGAACCGCAGTAATTTAACAACACAAAATTCATTTTCCAAAATTACCCTCACCTACCCACCAACAGTTTCGGTTTTTCCTAGAAATACAGCCCTCATCCCTTAGCCAGGCTGCTGCAGCGACGGCTGTTGCTGCTGGGATTGTTGCAAAGTAGGCCAAGCAGACGGGGATAAACCCAGTGGACGCCCATTACTACCTTTTCTAGCCCTGTTCTGATGAACCATCTGTTGTTGTCCCCAACCCAGTCGACCCTGTTGCTTCTGTTTCATCATTTGTTGCTGCTTCAACTGCTGAAACTGAAATAAGGCAAAAATTAGTTTCTCCGGTTCTTTGAGGACATGTATCAAACATATGCAAGATTTAAGGACTTTAAACTTACTTGGTTAGCTTGGAGCTGCTGCTGGAATATGAGAGACTGATTCGAATGGAACCCGAGATTTGGAGTTTTCAGAGGGATAGAGGTGGGAGTGGGCTTTCGAGGTACACTCAAATGAGCTCTGTTACGGTTATATCCATTAGCAGCAGCCCCTCCTTCAATCATTCTCATCTTCGCCACCTCCCCTGCGGCGGCGTAAAGAAGTTCCCAAGCTGTCTCGTTTTTGCCGATCACCGCCGCAGACTGTGGTGGTGAAGGGCAGTTGGGGTCCTCGGCTAGAGCCCTGCTGCTTACATCCACATCCACTTCCCATAACATTGGAAAGGGTCGATTGAGGTGAAGTTGCCATGCTCCAGGACTGTACAAACAAAACACAAAATTAGAAGGAAAAAAAAAACTCCCATAAACACAATTAAAACGTTAAAAAAAAAAAAAAGATGAATATAGCAATAATAAGTACCTTGGTCTTTTCACATCCCAAACCATGGTCTGCTTTCCACAAATCATCAGAAAGAGTAGACTGAGCGAGTTTCAGACTAAAACCAGAGAGGTATTCTTCCTCATCACTCTCAGTCTCCGCGGAGCCCACTACAGACTCAACGGGTGAACTCAGATCCGAGTTAGGCCCGTACAACCCAAACCCATATGGGAAATCGTAGCTGCCATTGTTTCCCAAAAAGCTTTCCATTGTTGTTCTTCTCTGTGATTTTACTAAATTCCATGAGTAAGTTGTCTTCAGAAAAAAATTTAGGGGGAAGCCAAAACTCTCCGTCGTCCAAATCCTTTGCCATCTGAAGAAATCACGGGAACTAAAAATAAACACCAAGAATTAAAAATAAAAATATGATGGGTTGCTGCTTCTTTAAGGTTGAATTATTATTATTATTAACCCCCGCCACCTCTGCTTTTATCAGGGCCCAGGAAGAAGATAGTGAGGAGGAGAAGACGAACACAGTGGTGCAGAGAGTTGGTGTGAAGATTTTTAGAGTGATGAGAGAGAGAATGGAGGGAAGCAGAGTGAGGAGGAGAACACAGTGCCCCTTTTTCTCATCTCACCCAAAAATTCGAGTAGTTTCCTAGAAGAGCTTCAATATCACTCAACTTTCTCGATTACATCCAAAAAGTTCAGACTTTCTCAATATAGGCCAAAAGCCAATCTAATTGGCGTTAAGATATGAATTTAAATCCAACGCCAGTTGGAGTACCTTAATTAAATTATTTGATTAACTTAAACCAATTTTTTTTTAAATAAAAGAATTTTTATAAAAAAAAAGAATCTTATTTTTTTAAAATGAAAATATTTAAAAAAACAAATTTTTTATAAAAAAAAATATTAGGATTATGTTTTAAATAAATAAAAATAAATTATCCCAATTTTTTTAAAAACTAAATTATTTTTTTAAATTTCTGACTTTTTAAATATTTTTTTATTAAGAAAATCTGAAAAAAAAAATATTATATTATAAATGACATTTAAATTTACATTTTAAATATTTTTAATTGAACCTTGTATTTTATTTGGGTTAAATTAGTCATTTAATTTATGTGAGCTAATAAATATTAACAAGTGATGGATATTAATTTAATAAAATTGGGCCATAATATTAATTGGGTTTAATTCATATTTGGGTAATGTTAAATCCTATTATAATCGAGAGAATTAATAAGATATATTAATAAATAGATAACAACTGAAACCTAAAGTCTCTCGTAACCAAGCAAGAAGATTTGAAAATAGAAGGCTCAAGCAGTTTATTGAGGGCAGAAGAAAGGAAGAAATAAAGGCAAGTATTTTTGTTTTGTTATTGTGCGTTTACTGTTAATAGAGTTAGAATGAGTTTTGGTCCGAGTCAGGAAGTTAACCCATTTGTTTTATTTTCTTTATTGTTATTGGCATGATATGTACACATGGGTTATGTACTTTTCTAAGGATTAAACTAGCCCTGCAGCATTGTTTTGCATGATAATAATAATTATTATCACATCTCGAAATCCACCAAGAAGAAATTAGTAACAAACAAATAAAAATCAAATCAAATCATGAGCAGTATATTGGTTGAAGATTTTAGTAATGTTCAGGCCATGTTTTTGGCATCGCAATTATTAAAAATAAAATAAAATCATAATATACTAATCTAATGCAGTATTATGGAGGTTGGATTCTGAATATTTAATAATAAATAACGATATGTATAATTGTACTTAATTAATAAATATATATTATTTTTGTGAATAGATCGGATTGAACCTGACTAAAGAATTATAATTGGAATATATTTCTGGGTATTACATTGCTTACTCCAGGTACGGATTCCGTACTCTTTCAGCGAAACTCTTGTGATTTTAATTTGATTTGTTTGCTACGTGTTTCGAAAGTTAGTATTGCCTCTCATGATTATTTACTGCCAAATTTATTACAACAGTTCATTTTGGCATCGATATTTAGAACTCCTATTTGTATTCTTTAGATTAGTGTATCATGTATAGAAATTATTTTGATATTCGTAGAATATACATGTCAAGATATTTTAGAGACCTTGTGCTGATAATTCATTCGATTTGACATGTATATATTAGAACCCCATTGTGTTGATATTGTGTCGCATGTGTTGTGACATGGTATTTTTGTTAGATTATACCGTAGGGTATACCTGAGCTATAACCACCTGTGGGGGTACCACAGGCATGTCCTCTTGGCACCGAGGCATGACACCTTCCGTAGCGGTGTGATCAGTCCACGGCGTCTCCGTTTTGTGCTCCGTTGGGAGTTGGCCATTGGTGATTTGTTGTGGGAGGCGAATGGGTCGACCCTAGTTTTCTGTTCTGTTCTGTTCTGCGGATTGGTGATGTTTGTGCCGAACACGCCTTCCGATTTTACATGCATTTGGATTCGCGATCTAATGTGTGTAACTTGCCTGTGTGGCATTATTTGACTTGTCTATGTGGCAAGGTATATTTCTGTTTTGTTTTGAGCTCGGTATGAAATAACACCCAGCCATTTGATTCAGCCTATTATTTCATTGTGTTACTTTTGTTCGTTTCAATTCAGTTCATTTGATTGAGTTAGTTAGTCAATTCATTATTCTTGTATTCTATATCCGTACTGGGCATTTGGCTCATGCTGTGTTTTTCTTCCGGCAGGTAATCAGGGGGATCAAGGGCGAGTGTGATGAGAGCTCCCTTCTTTCCAAATGATTTAGATAATTTGTTTAGATTGTGATACATTGGTTTTATTGGAGTTGTAATAATTATTTCAAATTGTGGTTTGAGTCAGTTTGACAGTTTATTATGGCTTAACTTATGGTATTTATTAGTTATTAGAGATATTCTTTTGTGGCACAGAGCTTTCTATTCATTTTGTAGTTTTGATGTGTTTTGTGCGTAACCTCTCTTTCTATTTTGGAAAGGGGGTGTTACAGAGTTGGTATCAGAGCCAGGTTCTTTCTTGTAGAAAACCTATTTAGGTTTGACCTGTGAGTTATGGGTAGACTTCTGGGTTAGGTTTTTGTTTCGTTTGATTTTCTGTTCAGCTATTACATCAGCTATATTCGAATCTGTATTTAATCTGTTTTGCTTCTATCCGTTGATTTTTTTTTCTTTCTTAGATGGCTCGTAGATCCGCTAGAGTTGCTGGGAGGCGAGGTAACACTGGTGGTAGAGGTGATGGTCAGGCTAATGAGCAACCTAATAATCAGACTAATGCTCAATTGGCTGACTTGGTGAATCAAGCGGTTAATCAGGCCTTACCGCAATTGGTGGCACAGGTTGTGCAGGCAATGCAGCAGCCGCCAGAAATTCCTGAGCAGGGGAGCCCAAGAAATGATGGCCCGCACGCAAATGAAGATGAAGGGAATGCAGATGGCCTTAATCAGCAGGTGGTTCCGATGTATGTATGGTTGGAGAGGTTCCAGAAGCAGAAACCACAATCATTCAGTTTAGCTCCGACTCCAATCGATGCAGAGAATTGGATTGCCCATTTGGAGAAAATATTTGATGTGTTGGGGTGTTCGGATAATCAGAGAGTATTGCTTGCAGCTTATAAGCTAGAAGGGGATGCACAAAGGTGGTGGAAGACGATGAAAACAACGAAAGGGGATGGATATGTTGAGACACTTAGCTGGGCAGAGTTTTGTGAGGTCTTCTATCAGCAGTACTTTCTAGCTGCTGATAAGGAGGCCTATGCTAGAGAGTATCTATCTATTCGGCAGAAAGATGATGAGTCTATCACAGATTTCATGACGAGGTTCACCAGGTTGGCAGGCTTTGCAGGAACTTCAGCAGGGACTGCAGCAGAACAGGCTGAGAAGTTCAAGTGGCGAATTCATTATAGATACCGCGAACATCTCATTAACAACAAGTTTACAGATGTGTCAGCAGTGGCTAATGAGGCTAAGAATATTGAGATGGAACGGCAAGACTTTCAGTCTTCCAAACCTGAGGGGAGTCGGAAAAGGGACAGAGATGATCAGCAGAGTCAGGCTTCGGGCCAGCATGGGAGGAATCATGGTGGTCAGTGGAACAGGAACCGTGGTGGCCAGCAAGGGCAATGGCGTGGCCAGAATCAGAGTAGAGGTTATCAGCAATTACCTCAGCAGGGGCAGAATCGTCAGCTTCAGCTACCGTAGCAAGGTCAGAATCGCCAACAGTGGCAGAATCGTCAGCGGGGGCAGAATCAGGGTCGTTATCCGGGACCAGCTGGTGGGGGTAATCCGAATCTTATTCCGATAGCTCCTTGTGCCACTTGTGGGGCTAATCATCCGGGGAGGCAGTGTCATAGAGTTACTGGTGCATGCTTCTTGTGTGGGCAAATGGGTCATATTGCTAGAGATTGTACCGGACCACGTGGTAATGATGGAGGCGGTGATAATAGTGGTAATGGAGGTCAGCGTCAGGGTGGCCGGGTGTTTGCTTTGACTTATAACCAGGCAGCAGGTGCGACAGGTACTGTTTCTGGTACTCTTTTAGTTGGCAATCGTGAGGCTTCTATTTTGTTTGATACTGGTTCTACTCATTCAGTTGTTGCTCAGTCTTTCGTTCGGCACCTTGGTGTGCCATCTCAGCCTTTAGATTCTGTTATATCTATTGCTACCCCGATGGGGACTTCTGTTATTATTTCTGATTTGTATCGAGAGTGTCCGATCAGTTTTGGAGATAAGATTCGTGGGGCTAATCTTCTTCCAATGTGTATGCACGATTTCGATGTTATTCTTGGGATGGACTGGTTGGATAAGCACCAGGCCACAATCGATTGTCAGGCGAAAAAGATTATATTTGGGGATGTGAAGTCTCCGGAGTTCGTGTTTCAGGGTTCACGGCCGAGTAAGGTGGTGAAATTAATTTCAGCTTTGAAGGCTGGGAAGTTGGTGGCAAAGGGTTGTGAGGGGTACTTGGCATTTGTGAAGGATACCTCTAAGGGTGAGTCTCATATTGAGGATGTTTCAGTTGTTCGCGACTTTCCCGATGTGTTTCCTGAGGAGTTGTCAGGGTTGCCACCGCAGCGGGAAGTTGAGTTTACTATTGAGCTTGTTCCTGGTGCGGAGCCTATCTCTAAAGCGCCGTATAGGATGGCACCATTGGAGTTGCAGGAGTTGAAAGAACAATTGCAAGAATTGTTAGATCGTGGTGTGATTCGGCCTAGTGTTTCACCGTGGGGTGCTCCAGTTTTATTTGTGAAGAAGAAAGATGGGTCTATGAGGATGTGCATAGACTACAGAGAGTTGAACAAGATTACTATCAGGAATCGGTATCCATTGCCGAGGATTGATGACTTGTTTGACCAACTTCAGGGGGCGAAGTATTTTTCGAAAATAGACTTGAGGTCGGGTTATCATCAGTTGAGGGTGAGGGATGAGGATGTCTCTAAGACAGCTTTTCGCACTCGCTATGGGCATTACGAGTTTTTGGTGATGCCATTTGGGTTGACTAACGCTCCGGCGGTATTTATGGATTTGATGAATCGGGTGTTCAGGGAATACTTGGACCAATTTGTCATTGTCTTTATTGATGACATTTTGGTTTACTCCAAGTCTAGGGAAGAGCATGAGGAGCATCTTCGCACAGTTTTGGGGATTTTGCAGAAGGAGAAATTGTATGTCAAATTCTCTAAATGCGAGTTTTGGTTGGAGCAGGTTGCATTCTTGGGCCACGTGGTGTCTGCTGAAGGCATTAAGGTGGATCCTGCGAAGGTTGAGGCTATCACTAAATGGCCAAGACCTACTACAATGACGGAGGTTAGGAGTTTCTTGGGTCTGGCGGGGTACTATAGGCGATTTGTGGAAGGATTCTCTTTGCTTGCCTTGCCATTGACTCAGTTGATGAGAAAGGGCACGAAGTTCGTGTGGAATGAGGAGCGTGAGAAGAGTTTCGAGGAGTTGAAGAAACGGCTTGTGACAGCTCCAATACTTACATTACCGTCGGGGACAGGAGGTTACCAGATTTATAGTGATGCTTCTAAGAAAGGCTTGGGGTGTGTTTTGATGCAACACGATAAGGTGATTGCTTATGCTTCTAGGCAGCTTAAACCTTATGAGGTGAACTACCCCACTCATGATTTGGAGTTGGCAGCAGTAATTTTTGCTCTAAAAATTTGGAGGCACTATTTGTATGGAGAGACTTGTGATATCTTCACCGATCACAAGAGTCTTAAATACATTTTCACTCAAAAGGAGCTCAACATGAGGCAGAGGCGTTGGTTGGAGCTTCTAAAAGATTATGATGCGAGAATTCAGTATCACCCGGGGAAGGCGAATGTAGTTGCAGATGCTCTTAGCAGAAAGAGTTCAGGGAGTGTAGCAACCCTTATTACACAACCTCAACTTATTTCGGATATGGAGCGACTAGAGTTGGAGTTGCATGTGCAAGGTTCGGATGGGCATTTGGCAGGTATGAGAGTGGAACCCTCTCTTATCTCGCGGGTTAAAGATGCTCAAAAGGAAGATGGGGAGTTATGGGGTATGGCGCAGAATCTGGAAGAGGGCAAGCAGCCCGAGTTTCGTATTGATGATCATGGTGTGATTTGGTTGGGTGAGCGTTTGTGTGTACCGTCAGATCCAATCATTCGGGAGACTGTATTGGCTGAGGCTCATAGTTCGCCATTTTCTATTCATCCAGGTTCTACAAAGATGTACAGGGACTTGAAGAAGAATTTTTGGTGGAATGGGATGAAGCGAGATGTGGCTGAATATGTGGGGAAATGCCTTACTTGTCAACAAGTGAACATAGAACATCAACGAGCTAGTGGTTTGCTGCAACAGTTAGACATTCCAGTTTGGAAGTGGGAGGATATTACGATGGATTTTGTGACTGGTTTGCCGAAGACTTTTAGGAAGAATCATGCCATTTGGGTTGTGGTGGATCGGTTGACTAAATCGGCACACTTTTTGGCTATCCATGAGGGTTACTCGGTCGATAGGTTGGCACAGATATTTCAGCAGGAGATTGTTAGACTTCATGGTACTCCGGTGTCTATTGTTTCGGATCGAGACCCACGGTTCACTTCACGATTCTGGAAAGGGTTTCAACGAGCTTGGGGCACTCGACTCAACTTTAGTACTTCTTTCCATCCGCAAACTGATGGGCAATCTGAGCGGACTATTCAGACATTAGAGGACATGTTAAGGTCTTGTGCACTTGAATGGTCGGGTAATTGGGATGACTACTTGAGCCTAGTTGAGTTTGCTTATAACAACAGCTGGCATGCAAGTATTGGAATGGCTCCGTTTGAAGCGTTGTATGGTAGAAAGTGTCGAGCACCAACTTGTTGGGATGAGGTTGGCGAAAAGGCCATAGAAGGGCCTGAGTTAGTTCAAATCACTACGGAGAAAGTAGCAGTGGCTAAGGAGAAATTGAGGTCGGCTCGATCACGACAGAAAAGTTATACTGATAAACATAGGAGGACCTTAGAGTTTGAACCTGGTGAGCATGTGTTTGTAAAAGTTTCTCCTTGGAAGGGCATTCGACGATTTGGGTTGAAAGGGAAACTTAGTCCACGTTATATTGGGCCATTTGAAATTTTGGAGAGAGTTGGTGAGGTTGCATATCGGTTAGCTTTGCCTCCACAGCTAGCTCATGTGCATAATGTATTTCATGTGTCGGTGTTGAGGAGTTACCATTATGATCCGTTGCACGTGGTGCAGTATCCGTTTGATAAGATTCGGGAGGATCTTACTTGTGAGGAGCAAGCCGAGGCGATTTTAGATCGTCAAGAGCGAATTATGAGGAGGAAGATTATTCCGTTTGTTAAGGTTTTGTGGAAGAACCATTCGGAGCGGGAAGCTACTTGGGAGATGGAGGAGACTATTCGAGCGGAGTATCCGCATCTCTTTGAAAATTAGGTACGTTCTATTCTTTTGATTCCGGGGACGGAATCCTTTTTAAGGGGGAGGTAATGTAATACCCGGAAATAAATAATTATATTATAAATGACATTTAAATTTACATTTTAAATATTTTTAATTGGACCTTGTATTTTATTTGGGTCAAATTAGTCATTTAATTTATGTGGGCTAATAAATATTAACAAGTGATGGATATTAATTTAATAAAATTGTGCCATAATATTAATTGGGTTTAATTCATATTTGGGTAATGTTAAATCCTATTATAATCGAGAGAATTAATAAGATATATTAACAAATAGATAACAACTGAAACCTAAAGTCTCTCGTATTACGTATACACGCTGAAGAACAAAAGCGGCGCACCAAGCAAGAAGATTTGAAAATAGAAGGCTCAAGCAGTTTATTGAGGGCAGAAGAAAGGAAGAAATAAAGGCAAGTATTTTTGTTTTGTTATTGTGCGTTTACTGTTAATAGAGTTAGAATGAGTTTTGGTCCGAGTCAGGAAGTTAACCCATTTGTTTTATTTTCTTTATTGTTATTGGCATGATATGTACACATGGGTTATGTACTTTTCTAAGGATTAAACTAGCCCTGCAGCATTGTTTTGCATGATAATAATAATTATTATCACATCTCGAAATCCACCAAGAAGAAATTAGTAACAAACAAATAAAAATCAAATCAAATCATGAGCAGTATATTGGTTGAAGATTTTAGTAATGTTCAGGCCATGTTTTTGGCATCGCAATTATTAAAAATAAAATAAAATCATAATATACTAATCTAATGCAGTATTATGGAGGTTGGATTCTGAATATTTAATAATAAATAACGATATGTATAATTGTACTTAATTAATAAATATATATTATTTTTGTGAATAGATCGGATTGAACCTGACTAAAGAATTATAATTGGAATATATTTCTGGGTATTACATTGCTTACTCCAGGTACGGATTCCGTACTCTTTCAGCGAAACTCTTGTGATTTTAATTTGATTTGTTTGCTACGTGTTTCGAAAGTTAGTATTGCCTCTCATGATTATTTACTACCAAATTTATTACAACAGTTCATTTTGGCATCGATATTTAGAACTCCTATTTGTATTCTTTAGATTAGTGTATCATGTATAGAAATTATTTTGATATTCGTAGAATATACATGTCAAGATATTTTAGAGACCTTGTGCTGATAATTCATTCGATTTTAGAGACCTATTATTTCATTGTGTTACTTTTGTTCGTTTCAATTCAGTTCATTTGATTGAGTTAGTTAGTCAATTCATTATTCTTGTATTCTATATCCGTACTGGGCATTTGGCTCATGCTGTGTTTTTCTTCCGGCAGGTAATCAGGGGGATCAAGGGCGAGTGTGATGAGAGCTCCCTTCTTTCCAAATGATTTAGATAATTTGTTTAGATTGTGATACATTGGTTTTATTGGAGTTGTAATAATTATTTCAAATTGTGGTTTGAGTCAGTTTGACAGTTTATTATGGCTTAACTTATGGTATTTATTAGTTATTAGAGATATTCTTTTGTGGCACAGAGCTTTCTATTCATTTTGTAGTTTTGATGTGTTTTGTGCGTAACCTCTCTTTCTATTTTGGAAAGGGGGTGTTACAGCCATGCTCCAGGACTGTACAAACAAAACACAAAATTAGAAGGAAAAAAAAAACTCCCATAAACACAATTAAAACGTTAAAAAAAAAAAGATGAATATAGCAATAATAAGTACCTTGGTCTTTTCACATCCCAAACCATGGTCTGCTTTCCACAAATCATCAGAAAGAGTAGACTGAGCGAGTTTCAGACTAAAACCAGAGAGGTATTCTTCCTCATCACTCTCAGTCTCCGCGGAGCCCACTACAGACTCAACGGGTGAACTCAGATCCGAGTTAGGCCCGTACAACCCAAACCCATATGGGAAATCGTAGCTGCCATTGTTTCCCCAAAAAGCTTTCCATTGTTGTTCTTCTCTGTGATTTTACTAAATTCCATGAGTAAGTTGTCTTCAGAAAAAAATTTAGGGGGAAGCCAAAACTCTCCGTCGTCCAAATCCTTTGCCATCTGAAGAAATCACGGGAACTAAAAATAAACACCAAGAATTAAAAATAAAAATATGATGGGTTGCTGCTTCTTTAAGGTTGAATTATTATTATTATTAACCCCCGCCACCTCTGCTTTTATCAGGGCCCAGGAAGAAGATAGTGAGGAGGAGAAGACGAACACAGTGGTGCAGAGAGTTGGTGTGAAGATTTTTAGAGTGATGAGAGAGAGAATGGAGGGAAGCAGAGTGAGGAGGAGAACACAGTTGCATTTTTCGTTTGGGTTTAAGGGGGCGCTGCCCCCTACTCCCCCGCCAGCTCACCGGCGAGCTGGGCAGCCGCTCGCTCACCGGGGAGCGAGACCCCCGTTTGGGTAAGCGTAGTGGCAATCAATGTTCGTAATGATTATAATGTCTTGATTAATGTAAGCCAATGTTTGGTGTCTATTGTGAGACTAATTGGTATGTGAATATATGTTTAAATGCGTAGGACATATTTGAAGGACGATTAACGTCAACTAGTAGCAAGCGCTTAAGGCAAGTTTCCTAAACCCTTGTCTAACCCTTGTGTTGGGCAAGTTCTCTAGCTTCATTCATTTTCAGTATTGAATGCAAGTTTCGTATCTTATACAAGAGACGTATATTGTGCAAGTTTATTTGATTCATTTGATTATATTCTCTTGACTCTCATGCGATGTTTGAAGTTTCGATTTACGCAATACATATATGGTTGTGTGAATTCCTTACTTGTGTAAAATTTTCAGTATTTGCACAAGTATTCGAGCTATGTTATGACATAAATTGTTGAAGCTTTCAAGTTCACATATATATATGAACTGTTATAGAGAACGTCGATGTCATTTGTTTCGGCTAGACAGATATTGAAATATTTTATTGATTTGATAATAAATCCTTGAAATGTTATTGATGATTAAGTAGAGCTATCCAACCGAATTGTTTTGGTTAGGATTCCGAGACATGAATGAGATGAACAACCCTACTATTAGGGGCAGTTTTTAGTCAGTTATTCTGACAAGGCATCGAGCGCCTAAACAAACGCATATAGTCGTTTCCAGCTAGAGTGTTGATCAACATAGAGTACAATAGGCTGATCACCTAGAAGTGCTCGTAAGTAAGACGGTTTGCAGTTATAATGCTGTGTACCTTTTCAAGAAAGCAAAAGAAAGTTCAAGGTCTTATGACCACTCAATGTCGTTTCAAAAATATATTTTTAAAACGAAAGCAAAGTATTATTCTTGTTTATTCAGAATATTTCGCAACTATTGTTCAGTTGTCGAAGAGAAATGATATGATTGATGATATTGTTGTTATTCAACTGTTATACTTGCTGGGCAATTGAATGCTCATTCTTGCTTTATATTAAACATTGCAGCTAAGTCCGAGCGGACCGAAGGTTCCGGTAAGGACAAGGGAAAGGGCAAGATGAACGTCTAGATGGCGTCATAGTTTATTTGTATTAGTAATGTTGTAATACTAAGACTTATTATGTATTTGGAATGATGTTATGGTAATAGAACCTGGGATTGAGAGTAAGACGTGTTGTAATAATATAGTAATTACATTCATGTCTATTATGATGTATGGAATGGGATGTACTGTGTAGCACCGGATTCGGGTTTGAGGTACCCGGATTTGGGGGCGTCACACACGGTATGTTGAGCAACGCGGTCCAACACATAGTGCACGTTCCACCTACAAGGGGTAGTTATTGTTAATAGTTTATCTATTTACGTATTATTTTGTAACTAATATAACATTGTCATAATTAATTAAATGTTTTCAATATCAACATACGATAAGTTTCAATTACCTTGCACCCCACGGCCTGCGTGGCAGAGGAAATGGTGTAGATAAGCTAGATTCTGTTAACATGTCTGTAAGCATGTCATCATGATCTGGTTGTCTACGCGGTGCTATAGATGTAAAGCGCTCCCAAGTCCATATCTACAACCGTACAAGAACAATTTACACAATGTAGTTAAAAAATGTATAAATATGTTATTAACATTATAAGTCAAATAAATCATACCTGTAATAATACTAAGCAACATGCGACGTCGCTGGTAGATGCATTAGTCCCACGACATAAATGATGATATAAATACGCTAAACATGCACTACCCCAACTGTATGTATGCACCGTCCCTACATCCTCTAGTAAAGGTAAAAACTTTAATTTAACACGATTTTGTGTACAATCACAAAGAATGTTAGTTATGAGTATTAGTAGGTGAGCCCTAATATGGTATGATAATGTATAATCAGTAACGTCTGTATCTCGTGAAGCGGGGAGCACTCATCAAGTACGAAAATTTGAGGCATACATGAAAGAAATTAAAAAAATATCTCGTGAAGCTTTTAATTGGTTGCGTGATATTCCGCCGGAGATGTGGACACTTGCCTATGACGGTGGGTGTCGATACGGTGTCACGACATCAAACATAGTGGAATGTTTTAACAATAATATAATGTCTGCTCGAAACTTGCCGATCACTACCATGGTTGAATATATATTTTTTTGATCTGTTGAATTGTTCCAGCTGAAACGGACAGAATCTTTGAAAGAAATCACTAATGGCCAAGAGTTTTGTATTGAATCTAGAAAAAAGTTTGCAAGAATTATGCAAAAGGCAACTTCTCACGCGGTAACTTCATATAATGTACTAACTGGTATATTTGATGTCAAAACTGCACGAGTTCGACGCGATAACAACTGGTAGGGAGGCAATATACAAGTTGTGCGATTGAACGAATGGTCTTGCTCTTGCGGAAAGTGGAAAGCAGAACGATGCCCGTGTTCTCATGTTGTTGCGGCATGTATGAAGATAAAAAAAGATTGGCGTCCATATATTGCAGATTATCACAAGAATGTACAATATGCAAAATGTGGGAACCTAACTTCCAACCACTTATGCACCAAGACTATTGGACCTTCCCGCTACCAAATAATTGGGAAGCTTTTGGAATTTTAATACCTAATGCAAATTTGAAGAGGACCAAGAAAAAAGATGGAGAGAGAGGTGGCACAACAAGAATCCACACAGAGATGGACATGTCCAATAGAGTTGTCCATTGTAGTGTGTGTGGAAAGGAAGGACACACAAAACGTAGTAAAAATTGTAATAAAGTATCACAATCTCAACATCATTAAATGTTATATCTAATATAATTTTATATGGGAATGAATATAGTTGTGTACTATTTCTATTAATAGTTAATGTGTTGTAACTAATCTAGTTTTTTCTTTCATTTCCAACTAATACTTGTTCTTCATAACGTTGCTTTCCTAATTTGAATGTCTTTTATATTTCAATAGTTTTATGTTGGTATAATATCTTTATTTGATCTCTTGAAATTTTTTACCGACATCAATTTTTTACAGGCATGTTTTTTTCAAATGGCGTTCAAAATCTTATAAATAAATAAAAATTAAAATGTTCCAACGCTATTGTGAATGGCGTTCAAAAATGTATTCTTGTAAAAGTACAAAAAGAAAGAAAAGTAGCAGAAAGTACAAAAAGTAGTACAAAGAAAGAAAAGTAGCAGACCTATATGCTTTGTAACAAAAGTTAAAAGGGAAAGTTGGCGTTAGATCTTTTTAATTTTTTAACAAAAAAAACATAAAAAATTTTCAAACCTAGGCGTCATATGTCTGACATATTTGCTTTCAATGCTTTCTTTTCCCAAAAAGGTGAAGTGATATCAATATTTTTTTTATGTCCTTCCTCTGTCATTAGCGTTGGAAATGAAAGAGAATATAAGACTTCAGCTATAATATGACGTTCAAATTAAAAAAAAAGAAGGAGAAGAAGGTTCAAATGCCAGGCGTTCAAAAAACTGACATGTTTGCTTTATAAATAATAACAAATAAAATGCCTCTCCAACCTACTCTCCATTTGCTTTATTAAAAAAAATAAAAATTTCAAAAGCGTTCAGAAAATAATGCCTCTCACAACTTTGCCTTTTATTTTTTATTTTTTTTCAAATTTGCTTAATAAAAAAATTATAAAATAAAAATAAAAAATAGGTTTGAATGGCGTTTGGATTAATTTTTTTTTTAATAAAATTAATTTCATTTTAGAAAAACATAATTTTATTTTTAAACTAAAGTATTATTATTTTTTGAAATGAGAGATTGATAGATTTTTTAGAATGACAGATTTTGAAATTAAATTGAACTTTCACATTGGCGTTAAATAAAAAAAAAAGTTCGAAAAGTCTTTCCAAATTTGCGTTTTATATATATATATATAGAAAAAAAAAGTTCAAACGCCACTTCAACTGGTGTTCAAATTAAAAAAAAAAAAAGGGAACGCCACTGTAAGTGGCGTTCAAAAACTTTGAAAAAAAAAATACAAATTAATACTTGTGACCCATTAGCTTACAAAAAAAAAAAAAAAAAAAAACAGGCGCCACTTCAAGTGGCGTTCTAAACCCATGTATCTGACACCTTTGTCTTTTAATTTTTTTTTTAAATTTGCTTAATAAAAAAAATATTAAAAATAGGTTCCAACGCCACTTCAAGTGGCGTTTGGATTAAAAAAAATTTTAAAAAATATTTTCATTTTAAAAAAATAAGATTCTTTTTTTTTTATAAAAATTCTTTTATTTAAAAAAAAAATTGGTTTAAGTTAATCAAATAATTTAATTAAGGTACTCCAACGCCATTGCAACTGGCGTTGGATTTGAATTCATATCTTAACGCCAATTAGATTGGCTTTTGGCCTATATTGAGAAAGTCTGAACTTTTTGGATGTAATTGGGAAAGTTGAGTGATATTGAAGCTATTCTAGGAAACTACTCCAAAAATTCTCTCTATTTGGTAGGTGTGGTAATTTTGAAAATTGAATTTTGTGGTGTTGTTAAATTACTGCAGTTATCTCGACTAAGGTTTTCAGACCCGACCAATCATCCAATCAATAAAAGTAGCGGGTGAATGTATCACTTGTTCCACCGGTATTCGAACCGTTATTAATCCAATAATATCATTGATATATAAAAAAATAATTAAATATATTAATTATTATTATATAATATTTAGTAAATATGTAAAATTAATCAATTTATCTAACTTATTTTATGATGTTTACTTTATACAATTTAAATAAATACTAAATATATATGAAAAGAAATATACTAAATCAAATGAAAAGAAATATACTAAATCAAATAATACAAATGTACATATAGGGAAGGAATATGCTTTTGGCATATTCTAGTCAAAACACCGAAGTTCCAACAACGGTTGTGAGTCATCTACTTTTATACTGTTATAGTAACTTAGTAAGGGAATATGCCAAAAGCATATTCTAATTAAAATCCTTTTAGAGTGGACAGAACTACAGAACTTCTCGTTCATTTGTTCGGTATTGCATATTAAATACAGATTATAATCTCCACATTTGAGGTACAAAGTATGTAATATAGATTATATTCCCCAAATCGGCAATATAAGGGTCACAGAGAATACTTCTTTTGCTCGGTAGTTCATGGTTCATCGGTAGCTATAGTTCATCGGTAGTTCGTCGGCAATTTTTTTTTTCTAAAGTAAGTAGGGAACCGGTCTACCGCCGGTTCGGCGGTTTTGAACGGTTTTTGAACTAAAATGGTTCATTGGTCTAAACCGAACCGAAGGGTCGACCGGTTCCGATTTTTTCTGGTTCGACCGTCGGTCCGGTCCGTGTCTAAAAACCATGATCTCAACCATAGTTAATGTGTACTTACGTGTGGAAATATAAAAAAATATTGTGAAAATATCAGTTGTGAATAAGTAATTGATTTGATGATAAGAAATGCAGACCAATAGATCAATCCCCGAACTAAGAGCATCATCATATAGCGCTTACAAGACTCATAAAAGTAAAATGACTATAATCACCAATTTCTTACTAAAAATTCTCATGATACCCTAATGAATTATACTATATAGTAGAATTCATCACTGGATTTAAAAAAGAAACTTTACACAAAATTAAGTTAGATTAAACAATTGAAGAATTTCAAGAAGTTCACACCACAAAATAAACTTGACAAAAAGTATCAAATTATTAGCAATTAATTAACTTACATCCGATTTCAGTCGCAACAACAAACACTACAAAAAAGGGCATGCATCAATGAAGGTCAAATCTTACACAAGAAATAGTACATCACTCACAAAAGAAACTTTCCTTCGCATAATTCCTCGTATTAGAGATCCTCCCTAAAAGTATCATTCTCTAAGTTAGTGACTAAACATTTTTTGTGAAAGATATATTGCGAAGAATATGTTCTTCAAAAAATATATATTGCAAAAGATTAGTTTTGTTTGGCCAGGAAATGATTTCCTCACAATTAACATTTTGAAATAACTAGTAAAAATGTATTCCTTCATAAATAACAATTTGTGAAGAAAACATATTTACTTGACTATCCCTCCAAATTGTCACCAAATGTTAAAATCGTCCTTAAAATTTATTGTTCGTCAATTGAGTCTCTAAAGTGACAAATTTGTGTCAATTTTGTTCATTTTCCTAAATTTAGCCTAAATCCACCTAAATTTTGACCCGACCCATTTTTTTGAGGCAAAAATTATCTTTTTCACTGCCAAACAAGTTCTAAATTTGTTACGGGTTAATGTAGAGAAATATGGATCAACGTTTTGAGATTGGAGAGATAATTTTTTTAAAAAAAAATATTTGTCTTAATAAATGTTTTGATTATTTTTATTTTTGTATTTTAATGTGTTAATATTTGAAAAGATAATTTTGCCCTTGCCAAATAGGTTTAGGTCAAAATTTATTTTGATTTAGGCTAAATTTAGGAAAAGGAACAAAATTAACATCAATTTGCCACTTTAAGGATCCAGTTGACGAAAAATAAATTTTAAGGATGACTTTGACATACCGTGTCAATTTTAAGGGACATAAGTGTCATTCAGCTTATTTACTTTAGAAAGGTTAGATTTCCTTCACTAATTCATATTGTGATTTTTTTTTATTTACCGAGAATAAATTTCTTCGACAATGCTGCTGTTAAATAATCAAATCATTGCAAATTAAAAATATTTTTAACATTATTCATTAATTTGTAATCAATATCAAATAAAACATTATAGTATACAAATAACCAATTGTATAATCCACAACTAAATATGTAATAATCAAGTAACAACCCCTATTACTAGGCTTGTAATCAAAACAAACGTAGGAGCCCCGAAGGTCATAGTACCTAAGATACTTAATCATTAAAAGTAAAGAGGTAAGAAAAAACAAGTTATGAATTTTTTTGTAGCTTTGTCATGTTAAGTCCTCTCTTCATTGTCATAATTTTCTTCAACGCAAGGTTGGTCTTGTAAACTTTAGTCTGCCAAAAAAAACACCAAACTTTAACTTTAAATATTTAAGTGAAAAAAAATATGGTAAAAGATTAAATTAACAAAAAAAATTAAGATCGCGATTCCATAAGTAGAAGTTATAGTTCTACAAGATTTCTGTCTCACATGAATAAGTAAATGTGCCCCACTTATATGACACGAAACTTGTGAAAATATAAAATTTTGCTTGTGCGTGCAAATATCAATGTCCTAATTAAATAAAAAAAATATTATTAAAATGATAAAAGATGAGAGCTTGGTACCTATATATGTATATACATTTACAACCAAGTACACAAATAAATGTGCAACAAACTATAACTATAAGTTATCAGTCTACCCTTTAGCATGGTTAAGCATCAAAACCATGAAAATAAAGCAGATCCTTTTGGAAGAAAATGGGAGGACCTTTTTCATCCAAATGGACTGTTGAAGAAGACTCATCATTGCAGTTCCTTGCATACTGTCTTCATTCCAATACAACACTCACAAAAAATTTCTACACGATTGAAATATAGCATAACACATAAGCAAACCAACAGAATCAAATAGTATTCCTATTCTCAATAAACATAATAATCGCTTCTGATTTTCGCATTATTCCATATAATTTAAACACAATATATAAATTGTTGAAAAAATATAAATTTTTAAGTATATTGTATCAATGTAAGCAATCCAACACAGGTTAAAATTACATTCACACCTTTTTTATTTTGTTTCTCCTATTATTACACTCAACAAATAATATCTCACCACCTCCTCCACTTAAATGATCTATTCAACTAACAATTTATAATTTTTTTATCAATGCATTGCAGAACACTAACCCAAACTTTCTTTGGGCATAAATAAAAGATTCTTTTGATATGCAGTCTATCTTTAAAACTATTAGAAACTTCTTACTTTTTGTAATAAAATCTTTCTCTACCCAAATGTTCAAGCTTAGGAAAAAAATAATTTTAAAAACATAAGATAGTGAAAATTACCTTATTCATTAAATTTGTGGAATTCATTTTCCGCCTGTCTCTTCAATTACGTCATTGATAAGGGTAATAAATTGAGTCATCTTCAAGAAAACTTCCAATGTAAAACGGTATGTTACGTTTTTGATCAAAAGATTTTCTCTTAATTACCCCAATAATTCATGTGAAAAATTTCGTATTGGAATCCGCCTTAACATAGTTCTCAGTACAAAACTGTGAAATCACTTTAAATCTAATGATTTCTGCAAATATTTGCGTAACAAGTAAAAGGACGTCTGCAATTTTTTTTAGATCCTGGCTATGCTCAACCTTATCCGTATCTTCTCGATTCTTATTTCAGTTTAATTTTGTGTGCCTTTACTTGCTCTCTTTTCTTGTCTGATACTTCAAATAGCCCTCCATTATTTGTGTAATTTTCATCAATCTCCAATTTTGAAAATATTTAGACTTATATTTTTTGAAAGCCTACCAAAAATTCTCTTGATTCTTTCGATAAGCTTTAAAGTACATATCTTCGACTCCAAACAACAGATGTACTATTCCGGCGTTGGCCTGTAAGGCAATGATAAAATGACTCTTGACATCTTTGGACAACATCTTCAGTGTACCAAAGTTGGGACAATCTCTTTTAACAATTCTAACAATCGTTTTTCAAATATAATCAATAAAATCGGAGTACTTGTCTATCTCCTGAAAAACATCAAATGAAAATTTATAGTCGATCCTATAGTTCGGATCATCAAAGTCAGTCGTCGAACTTTTGGGGGAGGACTGGGGCGATGTACATGTCATTGTCTTGAAACGAGAGAGTTCTATAAAAAAGAGGGTTTAGAACCATGGTAATTAAACCCGGACCGGACCGTCGGTCCGACGGATAAAAACCGGAACCGGTCGACACTCCGGTCCGGTTTAAATAAAAAAACCGTTTATGGTCAAACCCGGTGACCCGGCGGTTGGACCGGTTGACCTAGTGACCTGGTAACCGGGTCACCGGTTTTACCAGTTGCCTACCTCACTTTTTTTTGTGCTAATTTAAGCTTTTGAATTTGATTGAAAGTATCCTTGATTGAGTTTTGAGTTATGATCATGATTTAATATCTTTCTTTTCATATAGATTTAGTATTTATTTGAATTGTATAGAGTAAACATTGTACAAATAAATTTATTTATTTTACCGAATTTGATTGAATGTATCTTATAGATGTTTATGTTTATTTGTGTTTGATTTTATCACTCTTGAGTTTTGAGTTATGATCATGATTTAATAACTTTCTTTTTATATATATTTAGTATTTATTTGAATTGTATAAAGTAAACATTGTACAAATAGGTTTAAATTATTATTTTTAGATAAATTGATTAATTTTACATATTTACTAAATATTATATATAATAATAATTAATATATTTAATTATTTATTATTTATTACATATTAATAACGTCATTGGGTCAATAACGGTCCGACCACTGGTAGGACCAATGACTCATCCACCCGGTACCTTTTTCGGTTCGATGATCGGTTTGGGTCTGAAAACATTGTTTAGAACTATAAAAATAATAGAGAGCGGGTTTAAAACTTAAAAGGAGTTTTACTAATGAAGTAGAAAAATATGCTTATACTTATATCTATATCGAGATGATCAGTGTGACGGTGTTTGGGAGGGTCCCTCAGTCGATGTGTTAGCTCGTCATTGTTTAAAAAGAGGATTTTAGATGTAAAAAAATAATAGAGAAAAGGGTTTAAAGGTTAAAAGGAATTTTACTGATAAAATAGATAAATATGCTTATACTTATATCTATCACTATAAGTCAAGGTGTTCGAACGATAACTACTAAGTGTTCTAAAAAGAGGATTTTAGATCTAAGAAGATAATAGAGAAATAGAGTTTTACTATAAAACAAAAAAATATGTCTATATTCGTATTTATAATAAGGGTCCTTCTAATGTGTGCCCTAAGGGCAAACACTATACACAGAAATCGAGAGAATATTCTCTTGATTACTGTGCATATTCTTTTGATTTCTGCGTTTACACACAGATCAAGAGAATATGTACAGAAATCAAGAGAATATTCTCTCAATTCTTGTATATAGTGTGTGCCCTTAGGGCACACATTAAGAAAATCCTTATAATAACTGTACATAGATAGAGAGAAAAAGAGAGCGAGGATGACCTTAATAGTGTTTCTTATTTTTTGTTACACTCACTGCCTATATGGCTGGCATGGATTAACGTGCGCGGTATGTACAATCAGGAGTCTTGGACTCTTGGAGCAAGTAGATAAAGGTCCCAAATAAAAACACTCGGTTATTTAAGCAACACACTCCTCCTATAAAAATGTGTACGGAATAAACCTGTATAGTATAATACCACACTCCTCGTATAGGACCTTTACGCGTATAGCCTTACTGTCACCCCTCAATCTCTCTCTCTCTCTCTTCGTTTATGACCGTATTCTAACACTGTTTTTGATATGTATCCAAATCACACATAAATCATTTTTTTTTTAAAAAAAATTCAATTTCAATAAATCACATAAATTATTTGAGAGTGAAAACTAAAAACAAAAAAAAAAAAAAAAAAAAAATTTCCCGCAGGTCGCCGAGCCCGGTCACCAAATCCGGGCTCCGTTGAATTATTGACTTAAAAAACAATATAGGCCATAATAAAATAATAAACACACCTCCCTTAGCATACAGGTTCCCCTACCTGGATAACTCATTTTTCAGTATCCTTATGTAATCCTTTTTTAAAAAGTGATTGCACTAATTGTTACTGGAGTCTAAAAAAAGGTTGCGTTTTAAAAATATAAAATAATATGACGTGTCAGATGTATCATCATAATTTCTTATCAAACTTTCACTAATAAATACTTTATCCGGTTCAAAATTAAAGATATAATTTAATTTTTAAAATCAAAAGATGACGTATTAAATTTTAAAATCGGTATGATTCATAAAAATTTAGAATGAAATAAATATTGTGATTAATAATTTTTGTTATATACTATATAATTATATCAACTAAAATTAAATAAATTCACACTAATATGAAATTTAATATGTCATTGTTTGGCTTCAAAAATTAAATTATATTTTTAATTTTGGAACGAAATGAGTAACTAACTTATGAATTTAGAGATAAATATAAAAAATATATTTTAATATTTGTAAATATTATTATAAGAAAAAGTTATTTTTGTGTAAAGGGATTAATTTTTGGTGGCCAAAAGGCTTAACCAAAGTTATCGGCAGAGGGAAATATGGGGATGAGAGTTGGTACATGGACACAGCTGGAAGCAACAGGGAAGAAGGAGAAGGGACCTGCCGGACCTGACAAAAAGTAGATCACGCTACTGTTCTGATTTTGTACGTTCACTCATGAGCGTTTGTAATTTTTTTCTTCCAATATATTTTAAGATATGTTCAACCGTATATTATTTCGTGTATATATATATATATATATATATATATATATATATATATATATATATATATGAAAATTGACAAATATGCCATTTAGGATACATTTAGATAATTTATTAATTGATAGTTTTGAGTTATGTAATGGAGTATTTATTTATGCAAATATAAAAAGTTATTTTCTCTATCCAAAATTATGATTGTCTATGACTCAAATACGAATAGAATTGAGGGCAGGGGCAGATCTAACCCCTTAATTCAATGGGGTCAATTTTTTTAAAATAAAAATTTACAAAAAAATAAAATACAATAAACTAAAGTCAAAAAAAGATTTGAGGGACATTATAAATAATTGTGTGAGCTATCATATAAAATTGATATCCATTCATATAATTGAATATATTTTCTCTCATGTTATGTACAAAAATAATATTTTATAATTTTTAAACCATTTTATTATAAGAGACACATATCGCAAGAACGTGAGATGTCCTCACTTCCCGTAAGTGTCCTCTAAAATAAATTATAAAAATAAATAATATAGTTAAAATATTATTTATAATAACATTTTTCGAGATTTCACTGCATGAAACTATTGCAATGATAGCCTCATTTCAATAAGTTACTAAAGAATATAAAAGAGTAGAATGTTGATATTAGTAGAAACTTGAGATATTTAATAGTCTTTTAGTCTGAATTTTTTATTTTCACTAAACACTTTATAAAATTAAAAACGAATAAAAAATTGACTCCTCAAAATTTAGTGGGGTCAATTAACTCCACTGTTCCAAGAGTAGATCCGCCAGTGATTGATGGTGGATAAGTGACGCCGTCAGTAATATTTGATTTTACAAAAGAGTTTATTTTAACTATTTTAAGTCAAAATTTTAAATAAAAAAAATTAATTGACTCATGTAGATTTTAATCAGTAACAAATAATTGAAGTATTTTTTTAAAAAATATTTTGCAATTATTATAAACCCATTTATGGAATTCATATGTTAATTTTAAAAAGGTCAAGCTGTGATTTATTTACATTTTTTATGTTTTATTTCAACGGTAAGCAAGCATATATTTTACACGGGAGGGAAACAAAAATTGAATAATTTGTCCCTGTCAAAAACTTTTGGCCAAAATGGTGTATATTTTTGTTGAAATATGATAATAGATATGAAAGCAATATTGAAGACAAAGGATGGTGAGGATTTTACATACACACTCATATTTCATTTAGATTAACCAAATAGCCTATTTATAGGCTAATACAAATTACTAAAACATGATTGCTACTAGGCTACCCAAGAGTCTCCTTAGACAAACTCCTAATGACAATATAGGTACTACCCATTAGACTCCTAATTTATATATAATGAGTTACCAAAAGTCTTAGGCAAACCAAGAGTCTAATTTATTTTATTAACAATCCCTCTCTTAAACTGATGTTCCATGCATAACATTCAGTTTAATAAGAGTCAAACTTTGAAACGCCATCCTTCATGCAAATTGCATCATTTGAAGTGCAAACACCAAGTAACTTCCTGAGCTTCTGAAATGCAGGAACTTTGAGAGGCTTTGTTAAAATGTCAACAATCTGATCTTCACTTCTGCAGTAAATAAGATTAATGACTCCATCATTCGTGAGATCCCTCAAAAAATGATACTTCACATCTATATGCTTGCTTCGACCATGTAAAACAGGATTTTTCGAAAGCTTTATTGCTGAATTGTTGTCACAATAAATCTGAGTAGGTCCATCCTCTTTCCAATGCAGTTTTTTAAGAATTTTCTTTAGCCAAATAGCTTGGCAAGCACAAGCTGTTGCAGCAACAAATTCAGCTTCAGTGGTTGATAATGTAACAATAGGTTGCTTCTTCGATGACCATGAAACAGCTCCTGTCCCCATCATGAAAACATACCCAGATGTGCTTTTTAGATCATCTGAATCTCCTGCATAATCACTATCCGTAAAGCCAAACAAATCTGACTTTTCTCCCTTCTTGTAAAATAATCCAAACTCCTTAGTACCTTGCAAGTATCGAAAAATTCTTTTTGCAGCCAAGAGATGAATCTCAGTAGGACACGCCATGTACCTGCTAATCACACTTACAGCATGCATGATATCAGGTCTTGTTGCTGTTAAATACATTAAACTCCCCACTATCTGTTTGTAAAGAGTGTCATCAACTTTCTTTCCTCCATTATCTTTGTTTAGCTTTAAACCAAACTCAGATGGTGTATTTACAGGATTACAATCCTTCATCTGAAACATGTCCAAAATTTCTCGCACATACTTCTTTTGAGAAATAAAAATTCCATCAGAGGACTGCACCACTTCAATCCCAAGAAAGTAATGCATCAAGCCAAGATCGGACATCTCAAATTCAACCATCATGGATTTCTTAAAACTTTCAAACATGGTTGAATTTCCGGTATAGATTAAATCATCTACATATAAACTAACAATGAGCATTTTCCCTCCATCTTCAATCTTTATAAAAAGTGTATGTTCATAAGGACATTTTTGAAATCCTTCCTTTAAAAAATAAGTTTCTATACGATTATACCAAGCCCGTGGAGCTTGTTTTAATCCATATAGAGCCTTCTTTAACTTATACACTTTATGCTCATTGTCAATTTTCACATAACCAGAAGGTTGATCAATAAATACCTCTTCTTTCAAATCTCCATGCAGGAAAGCTGATTTTACGTCCAACTGGAAAATAGGCCATGAGTTTTGAGCTGCCAATGCAATCACCAATCTGATTGTGTCATGCCTTGCAACCGGAGCAAAAACTTCTTTATAATCAACACCAAACTCCTGTTTGTAGCCCTTAGCCACCAAGCGTGCCTTGTGCTTGTCAACTTCTCCATTCTCCTTCAGCTTTGTCTTGTAAACCCACTTTACACCAATTGTTTTCTGCCCTTTGGGAAGATCACAAAGCTCCCAAGTATCATTTCTTTTTATGGCTGTAATTTCTGCATCCATAGCCTTTCTCCATTTTGATTCTTTGACAGCCACTTCAAAAATGGTAGGATCACAATCTGAAAATAGAGCAAAATATGTAAGTGGATCATCACCTTGGTCAACTCCAGTTACCTCATAATCAGTCATCCATGTTGGTCTTCTTCGAACACGTTGAGGCCTTTGTGATTCAGCTGCAAGTGGGCTTTGATCGGCTACTGGAACATTTTGAGTGGGTCCCTGTTCTTGCTCATTTTCCACAGGCTCCTGCCCTTTCTCATCATCATCAAAATCTGCTGGAATATTTTGTTGAACACCATTTTCATTCCATGACCAAGTGTTTTTTTCATCAAAAACCACATCACGGCTGATAACTATTTTCATGGTGTTAGGATTGTATAGCTTATAAGCTTTGGACTTATCACTAACACCAAGAAAAATGCATTTTTCTCCCTTATCATCTAGTTTCCTCCTCTTCACATCTGGAATATGAGCATAGGCAATACACCCAAAAATTCGGAAATGATATACAGCAGGTTTTCTTCCGCTCCATGCTTCTTCTGGTGTCATATTTTGAACAGCATAAGTGGGACTTCTGTTCAAAATATAAATGCTCCAATTAACAGCTTCAGGCCAGAAGGTTTTTGGAATGCCGCTCATATTTAAAAGGCTTCGCACCATATTCATAATAGTACGATTTTTTCTTTCGCGCACTCCGTTTTGTTGGGGTGTGTAGGCTGTTGTAAGTTGCCTCTTGATTCCATGAACCTCACAGAAATTTGCAAATTCATGTGAGTTATACTCTCCATCACGATCAGTACGAAGAACTTTGATGGGACTACCAACTTCTTTCTCAACGAGCACTTTATAGCTTTTAAAGGCTCCAAAAGCTTTAGATTTTTCTTGCAAAAAATAAACCCATGTTTTACGACTATAATCATCAATGAAGGTAATTATGTATCTTTTACCTCCATTAGATTGTGGTGTTATTGGCCCGCAAATATCGGAATGAACAATTTCTAATGTCTTCTTCGCTCTGCAAGATTTTCCTTGTGGAAACGGATTGCAGTGTTGTTTGCTAACAACACACTGTTCACAAACTTGAGAAGGAGCTGTAATTTGAGGAAGACCCGTCACCATGTTCTTCTGTTGTAGTGTTTTTAATCCACCAAAATTCAGATGCCCATAGCGGAAGTGCCATAGCCATGCTTCATCCTTCACTTTCGTTGAGAAACATGAATGAGTGGTGTTGCGGAGATAAAGCGGGAACATACGATTTGCTGTCATGTTAACTTGAGCAATTAAGCCCAACTTTGCATCTTGAATCTGACATACTCCATCTTTGATAGAAATCTCGTATCCCTTTTCTTGCAACTTTCCTTTTCCCATAACTGAAACCGTGGAATTGTCACCGAACTTAACAGAGCTGCGGAAAGATTCATTCAAGTCAGAAAATGCATCCTTATCTCCACACATGTGATTGCTGCAGCCAGTGTCTAAATACCACATGTTTTGTTGAGTTTCTTCCTTCACGTGACACGCCATCAAAAGAGACACTTCTTCTTTTTCTGCAAAATTAGTTTTTTCTCCACTTTGTCTATTTAAAACAGTTTCACATTCTGACTTATAATGGCCATACCTATGACATCTGTAACATTCAACATTAGACTTGTCTGCTGACTTTGGTCTAAAAGTTGTTGAGTGGTAGCCGCCACGTCCTCTGCCTCTTCCTTGAAATTGACTTTCTTGATGCTGATGATTTTGTTGATTCCAACGATTATTGTTGAATCGTCCTCCTCTACCTCGATCATTGCCTCTACCTCGTCCTCTATGAGCTCCACTGGGTGTAAAGTTATTATTTGATGAGGCCTTCAATGCTTGTTCTTCTTTCTCCTGCTGGTTAATTTTTTTCTCATGAACCAATAAGGAACTTTGTAACTCATCAATGGAAAGTTTATCAACATCATTAGCTTCTTCTATAGAACAGACAACAAAATTAAATTTTGGTGTCAAGGATCGAAGAATCTTCTCAATAATGGTTACATCATCTGTCTTGTCGCCATGGATTCGCATTTGATTAACGATTGCCATCGTTCTTGAAAAATAGTCTGTAACTGATTCTCCTGATTTCATTCGAAGCATTTCGAACTCCGAACGAAGTGCTTGAAGTTGCTGCCTCTTAGCCCTTGCTGTACCTTGATACTTCTTTTTCATGGAATCCCAAATATCCTTGGAAGTGTCTTTGCTAAGAATTGTTTCCAAGATGGGACGATCAATGGCCTGAAAAAGATAATTTTTTGCCTTCAAATCTTTTAGCTTTCTCCCTTCGAACTCTGCTTTTTGGACATCTGTTTTATCTTTTTCTGGTTGTCCAATTCCAGATTCAACAATTGGCCAATATTCTTTTGACCGCAGAAAATTCTCCATTAGCATACTCCAATGGTCATAGTGACCATCAAAGCGTGGAATCGCCGCTTGCACAAAATTAGAATCTGAAGCCATTGTTTCACTACTTCTATAGAAGTAAGAAAAACAAAAAACAGGTGAGAAAATAAAGCTGCTGCTATTGTGGTCTGTTTAAGAACTTTCACACTATTTCGGGACTCACACTTTTCTCTCCTATTTCTAGCTCTGATGCCACTGTTGAAATATGATAATAGATATGAAAGCAATATTGAAGACAAAGGATGGTGAGGATTTTACATACACACTCATATTTCATTTAGATTAACCAAATAGCCTATTTATAGGCTAATACAAATTACTAAAACATGATTGCTACTAGGCTACCCAAGAGTCTCCTTAGACAAACTCCTAATGACAATATAGGTACTACCCATTAGACTCCTAATTTATATATAATGAGTTACCAAAAGTCTTAGGCAAACCAAGAGTCTAATTTATTTTATTAACAATTTTTCGCATTTACTTTTTATCTTTCATTAAAAAGGATGTGTGGAAGTGGCTCCATCTCTAATTTTTTTTTAATTTTTTTTTTTAAAAACTTGAACGAATCTTGTTTATTTTTAATTTGCAATTATCATAAATTAACTTTTTAAAAGTTAAAATTGCTCTTATAATTTAGTTTGAATGAAATATATACTTTATAAATACATGCATGTAGACCCTTAAGAATAATAGAATCAATAAATATGAATATAAATATGAAGAATTTAACATAAATAAATACATACATTATATTAACAGAACTCTTTAAAATTCAACGGAATAGATAGTGTTAAATAATTAACTCGGGATTGTCAACAAATAAAATGTTGAGATTTTGCAAAGCTAATAAAACATGACATAAAATAAATTGAAAAATTTCATTAAACAATTATTTTTCTTATTTATGTTGTTTTTTGAGTTTTTACGGAGAAAAAGAGTATAAAAAGACAGAAAATTTGACTTATTTTTTATCCAAAGTTTTTATGTTTTATTTCAACAGTAAGCAAGCATATATTTACACAAGGGAGGGAAACAAAATTTGAATAGTCAACTCATTTTTTGTACCTGCCAAAAACTTTTTTTGCATCTACTTTTTATCTTTCATTAAAAAAGATAAAAAACTTTTTTTGCATCTACTTTTTATTTTGAACCGTTGGGGGCCTGCTTTTGCTTGTTTTGGACTACACAGCACTGGCGTGGACAGGACACGCATCACGCATGCACACACTCTCGCTCCTCAGTTACAGTCCTACACCCCTTAGTAGTCAGTCCTACATTAGTGATGAGTAGAGAGAGTAGGTACTAGGGAGGGAAAAATATGATAATATATATTTATAATCCATCTATGTGCATGTAACATTCGAATGTAACATGCTTAAAATAACCCTCTCTGATCTACTATCTGATGTCAACTAGGACCGTAAATGATAATTAAAAAATTTGTATTTATTTGTATTTGTATTTAAAAAATAGATATTATTTGTATTTAAAAAAAATAAATATATCTGTATTCGATTTAAAAATATTTATAAATAAATAAATATAAATATAAATATATTTGAATTCATTTAATATCTAATTGTAAATATATCCGACGACTGATATGTGCATGTAACATTTTGAATGTAATATGTTTTATTTCAACAGTAAGCAAGCATATATTTAGACAAGGGATAAATTGAATAGTCAACTCATTTTTTGTCCCTGTCAAGAACTTTTGGCCAAAATTGTGTACACTTTTTGCATCTACTTTTTATCTTTCATTAAAAAGGATGTGCGGGAGTGGCTTCCCATTTGTCTTTATTTCCTTTTTAAGGACACTCTTTCATTAAAAAGGATGAAAGCTAAGGATGCAGACTCTTTCCTTAAAAAGGCTGAAGATTATGAAAACTAAGGATGCATGTTTTCTTTTTTTTTTTTTGGATATCCATATCCTCTGGCTTTGTTTAATTTGATTTTTTAGTAAATTCTCTCTAAAAATACTGTTATTAAAAATAGGAGATGGCATATAACCGTAGTGGAATAAAAAAATAGAGATACAAATATTAAGATAATTTGTTCTGGCTTTATTTAATTTGTTCTTTTTCTTTTTTATTACACGTTAATCACGTGACTATAATTTTATATGTTTTCAAAGTTATTTAAGATTTTCTATTAATGTGGGCAAATAACTCTAATTAATTTTACATTAACTCCAATTATTTAAGATTTTATGTATATATCTTTTTACATTAACTCCAATTATTTATTTTTTTTAAAAAAAATTCATTACACACTAACCACGTACTTATAATTTTATATACTTCCAAATGAGTAAAATTATCCAAAGTACACTCATTCGGGTCAAGAGGTTTAATTTATAAGAATTTAAAGAGATTAAAGTTTAATGTTTTAAATTTAATATCAACGTTTAAGTTGTAAAAAATAAAAAACTTTAAGGTTTAAAGTGTATTTAAACTTAATTTTTTTTAATATTTTCACAAGTAAAAATATTAATTTTACGATTCCCTCTTTTTATACGAATAGTGAGTAGAGTTCGGCCTCCCACGTGTTTGCCCCTAAGGGGTGCACCTCCTTAAGAGCTCCGAAAGGTCTACCGGATATAGTTTAGTGGCTTACAAACAAGGAGTTACTGTCAACTCTCAATTCTTTTATTTATTTTTCCTTTTTTTTGTTATTATTTGTTTTATGAACACCATTATTTTAGAGAAAAATCAATATAACAAATAATATAGTTAATTTTAAGAAATTCATATGTACAACGACAACTTAATGTCACACTTTATGTTTATGAATACAATCCTTATTGTAAGAGTGAAATAACAATGACAAAAGGACGCCCCAACTTGGTGGTGGTGGGGGGTGGGAGCATATTTTAAATACTCCATACGTTTTAAAGTATAAAATTATTATTCATATTTTGAAGTTAATTTTAAAAAAAATTAAATTTCAAAATTAGCATAAATTATTTTAGTTTTAATCAATATAGAGGATGGGATTTTCATTCAAGAGATTTCTAATGAATCTGTTTATATTAGTTAGAGGGCATTAGAAAAACATAAATAAGAAGACAAACAAGAAAATAAAAAACCGATCTTTCGCAATCTAGATTACAGTTTGGGTTTGTCTCTAGTACGATGATTTGATTGTAAATTCGTTGCAGCTTTCTACCGGGTTAACGTTGTCCTAGTTTGATTTGGGATTTGTGTTTTCCGGTGTTTCTTCCGGCGACTGGCAGGTATCCGTTTGTTGCAGCTCATTCGCGTGTTCTTCACGCATGAGCAGTTGTGTGGGGCTCCTCTAGCGGTTTCAGCTGATGGTTTTTTCACCCACTGTTTTCAATTGTTGAGTTTGATTTGATTGGGAAAGAGGCGGTGCCAGCTTTCACGTTTCTTGTGCTTTGGATTATCTTCCACGTGGGCATGTCTGTTGACTTCTTTGATTGCAAAGATGAGGCTTGGGCTTTGTTTCGTCGTAGGGTCTAACTATTTTCTAGCATTGTATGCTTCGATTAACTGTTCTTATTTAGTGTTTATAGTTTGTTTGGGCCTTTGGCCATTTAGGTTATCTCTTGGATCGCTACTTCTTGTAGCTTGTTTTTAGTATGGGCCATCATCTATTGTATTTCCCTTAGCCATCGTAATATGTTTCTTTTAATTTATACACAACAATTTAGCAAAAAAAGAAAAGAAAAGAAAAGAAAAAAATTACTTAGAAAAACTTCTTATAATTGATTTGGAGTTAAATTAGGAGTATCCTTCTATAAAGAGATGGGATGTTTTTGCATAATCATATAGGATCCTAATTATGTATTGCGACAATTTTATACCGAATTACAATAGCGAAATATATCAATATAAGTGATCAGATTGAATTATAATAGAACCCATCTATTACATATCTCTCCCCCAAAAAGTTTACATATAATACTTATTCACAAAACTAATAACCAAAAAGTCAACACAAATCTTCTCAATATATATCACTTTCCAATCTTATATGTTGGTTTTATTTAAGGAAAATACTTCTAGATCAAAACTGAACATCATGTGAAACAGAGCTGACCACATCCTATGAGCTAAATAAGAATCAGATCCACATTGAACCAATCCTGAACCATATTAACACTTCAACAATGTAACCTAGCTTGAACCATATGTAACCCTTGCATATTAGCTGCATATTTCTGTTAGTAAATAAATAAATAAACACCATACAAGTGGTTCATTTTGCCACCTGTATATAAATTGATGATTTTCTTAATCACTGTTGCTCTGTTCTTTTTGTTGAAAGTTTTGACAAATATTATTCCCAGGGATCGCTCGACATTTATTCTCCCTCTCCTGGTTCCTTTTTCTAATCCTTGTGACATGAAATTGAAAATTCAATGCAAGAGAGAACTTGGCGTAAACTGGACAGGAAATTAAACATCCAGATTCAGAGTCTGTTATTCCTCAAAACTTCTCATGCAATATTATTACTTGTATTCATATGTCTGTCTGCTTAGAATCCACCAAAACCAGTGGCACAAAAAATAAAAAAGAGACAGAGAAATACAAACCAAACAGCCTCTGTTGTAGAGTCCGCAAGTGCAAAAATACTCCAAACTCTGCCTTGCGCATTCATAGCTTTTGGAAGAGCATGAACAAGTGTACAGTTGAGGAAAGGCAGATTCTTGATTATTGATCAGCCTTTTATCTCTTAAATCTGTACAATATTGACTCTATGGATTTCTGTATCCTGGAGATTTCTACTTTCCCTGCGGCCTGAGCTGCCTCGTGCAAATTTTGGATCCCACGACCCAAATTAGCAATTGAAGGAGCGGCAGGGAAAGATTCGACAGCACATTCAATTCCATCTCCACACACAAGCAAGCTCGTACAAGTAGCAACACTACATCCAAAAGTAACCCATGGAAGAAGGCCAACCGGCTGAACCCGTCGTTTCCTCATTATTTCATAGAAGGCTGATCTCATAGCCGAAAGGCTTGTCTTCTCAGCAGAGGCTATAAGACTGTGAGCCACAGCTCGAATTTTCTCAGCAGAAGCCGTTGCCTTTAATACAGATGTTTTTACTCCAGAACTTGCGAGCCCAGGCGCCACCATTTTTGATGGACCAAGAGTCTTACCAAGGGCAATAGCAAAAGCCTTCTGGGGCAGGGTAATCATAATTTTTAGCGAAGCTGGAACAATCTTCATGAAGGTTGATGCAGGAACAACTTTTGAGAGGGATGACGCTCCTAACACTGCAGTTGCTCCAGCTCCAACTGCCACTACTGGTTTATCCGTTAATAATCGCCTTTTGTCATTATGGGTGCTGTCTCCATTTTTGCAATCACTAACCAACTGTTCAACTATATCCTTTACCTCCGGAGGAACTGGAGTGTTCCAATGTTTTCTTAAACCAGATAAGCCACTAGCATCAACTATTGCCACAACAGATTTGAACTTCTTAGCCTGGCTTTTAAGAGCATGTGCAAGAAGAGCATGCGACTTGTCCTCAACAGAAAGATCTGAAAACTCAGTTTGAATTGAACTGGGGTTTCTAATCTTTTTAATAGGGAGTCGGCCCGCATTATTAAGAGCAATTCTCAATCCCTCTACCGCAATTCGGAAGATATAGACTTCAGAGAGGAGTTGAGAATCAACAAATTCCCCCCTATTCACATCATAAAGCATCTTCTGTGCATGAGCTAGACCCCTTCCAATTGAGGGTATATCGACAAAAATAGTATGCAAATCAACAAGTAAAGGATAAACAGACTGAGCAAACTGTGGTGCCTCATAATCCGCTTGTGGCTGAATATTTGCAGAACCTGCTTCCGTAGCAGAATTTGGATGAACTAAATGTGAAGATAATGATTTCACTAACTTCAAATGAAGATCATTTGTCAAACCAAACCTCCTTGAACTCGAAGGAATTATAGAACCCACCTTTTGTGAAACCAAACTACTAGGCCGGAAAGCTAGAGCTTGAAATTTGTTTCCCGACTCATCCTCGCCAGAGGAATTCCCATCCTCGCAAGGTTTCAAAATTGGAGATTCCAGCAACAAAAAGGATGAACCAACTTCTTCAGCCACCCTTTTGGCGGTCAAGAAATGCCCGTAAAAGCCAACCCCAAATATCTCCTTCAATACCAAACTCCCTGCCATATTCTCATACCTCTCTTTATTAATCTTATGGACGAAACACCTTCGCAGCACCTCAAAAGACGAAGTCGGAACAGTGTCATTAATTTCTTTATTAATTTCATGGACGAAACATCTCTTCAGCACTTCAATGTAGGAACTCGAAACAGTAACATCAATACTACTATTCCTACATTCATCTCCCTTGGACTGAAGAATCTCATTTACAGCTACATCCCCCACTTGGGCAACAACAGCTTGGGGTTTAATTTCTCTTATAAGACACTCAACATCCAAATCTGATCTCTCAGACAAATTCTGAGCACACAAAATATATATCACAGAATCCGATTCTGGTTCAGGGATAGCAAACACAAACTGTTTTGTCTGTTCAGGTATAGATAATTTCCTAACTAATCCATTTGATACTCTCAAATCATCGTACTTAATCGCCGAGAAAGGCCATACTTTTTGCACATAACACAAAATTTTCATGCCCATCACATTAATTTATAACAACTTTACTACATAAAAAAACCCCACTTTAACCAGAATTCGAACAAGGGTTTTCACAAATCAAGGGCAAAATTAAAGGCGATGCTACTGGGTTTCTGATGGGAAAATTTCCCCTCTTAACTTTCATAAACAATCAAATTACTAGCATCACAAGTTAAATATGAGTGTGTATGTATATAGGATAAGAGAGACTGCAATCGAATTGGGGATAGATAGGCCTGAGCCTTACCGGAATCGGAGGAGATTATACCGAAGGTTGCCGTAGAATAGGGAGGAGATGTTGTGTCGCCAGAGCTCCGGGAGGCGAAATCGGAGATGAATTAGCCTAGCAATTTCTCTGCTTGAACTGAAGAGGAGAAAGATGAATAGCTGGTTTAAGTTTTAACCGCTCATAAGGACTTTCTTTGTTAGAGGTTTCTTATATCCTTAAAATCGGGTCTAACTCCCCCCTAATTCAATAAGTTTATTACTCCTTCCGTTTCAAATTAATTGCTCAATTTTAACTATTTTAAATTAAATTAACTTTTAGAACTAATTTTTTTATTATTTTTGTTAAAATATAGGTGAAGAGATTATAACCAAAAGAAAATATATACAATTTATTACTAATTTCAATTTTTATAATTTTAAAAATATATTTATATATGCTTAATTATTAATTTTAAAAATAATTAATTTAACTTAAAAAATCTTAAAAAAGTAATTAATTTGGTACGGAGGAAGTAACTTTTCACCCAAACACGTCCAATTAGGTATGGGGCCGGAGACCTATAATGATGGGAAATTTTGCATGCCTATATCATTTTGAGTCTCTTTCTAATTTTATTTTTTTATTTTTTTTACTTTAATCATAAAATATATAGTTTATCATTTTTGTTAAGAAAAAAAATCTTATTTAATTTGTTAATGTTTTCTTCCTAACTCATTAAGACATTTTTAGAACCCACTTAACTACTATTTGTTTTTATAGTTTCATTCACATTAATAATTCTTAGTATATAACTATAAAACAATAATATTTTGGTAACTAAATAATGGTTACTAAATAAGGTTACAAAATGATTTAGTTGCTCGTGATTAGTTCACTAAACACACTCACGTAAGTGATCATCAACTAATTATATTTTACCACATTATTTTATAAATTATTTTTTATAAAATTATTTTGTAACAATACTCGGAATCGAATAAGTTACGGACCGCGACGGGATGTCAAGTACGGGGCATCACCCCTGCTAGCTTTTCCCCCCTTCTTTGGTATATTCACATTTTGTCTATGGTTCTTTATCAAGTTTATATATTGTCTAATACCTATAGGACTTAACCGGCTTAAGAATGAGCTTATTTATTTTAATAGGCTTGATTCCCACTGTATTTAGTGATTTATAATATTTTCGTAATTTTATATAATCGTGTTTGACACACAATATTTATTTATGTAATTATCATTATATTATACTAAATTTATATTAAAATTTAATATTTTTTATTATATTTATATTGTACGAGTCTCCACTAAACATAAATCTTACATCCGTCTCTGGCGTGAAAAGGGTCAGTCAAACAACCTTTAGACTACAGAGAAAAACCCTAGTGCTTGATCAATATTTTCTTTTATAGGATTAAATTGACGGTTAGACATACAACGAATTTGAGAGTAGTGATTTGGCCTATGGTCAACCCTCTCGACCAAGACTGACTAAGACAACAGGCCAATTAGGCACATTCCCGACACATGACGTCACTTGGTTAAAAGGTGCTCTATTTTCGTAAAAATGTAATTAGGTCGGACTAGTTTGATTTTGGATCGGATTAGGCATGTTTTGAAAAATATGTTGAATCCGGCCCATTCAATACAATAAATATATAGGACCCAAACTTACTTGCTCTAAGCTGTTTCTAGTTTAAATTAATAGTTTTTGAGGTACAAAATAGGATAAAATTTGGATTGGATTGGGTTGGATTGGGGTGGGGTGGGGTGGGGTGGGGTGGGGGGAGGAAGATTAGAGGCTAATATAGTGGGTCGAGCTGATTCGATCTGCTTTGGGACAAGATTATTTGAGAGTGTATACTATTATAACATTTCTTACGCTTATATATGCAGGGGTTATTTGAGGGCATTCGTAGTGTTTGAGGGGGTCAAAGACCATGTCAAGAAAGGAAAATACAAATAGCAGAAAACCAGAAAGAAAGAGTAAATTGATGAAGCAGAAAAACTTTAGATAAATTCATTCATGGATATTACATCAATGCTCCTCCTTATTTATCCAGCTGTCTAACAAACTTTCTCAGAGGTTGACACGTTTTCCACAGAATAACCCACATGACTACTAACTGATTACTAACTAAAATAAAATGAAACAGGACTGTATTGTTTAATGGGGACAAAACGATGCGTTTTGTCCCTAAGACTTTTGCCCTCTAATTCCTTTAACGGCTCTTTCCCAGATCACCTTCCCTTGTATCCATTTTCTGATAATTCCCTCCTGCTTGAGTTGATCCTTGTCCCCAAGGATTGAAATTAGGATATTCCTTGATCAATTTGCTCCATTCTTCCCAAGTTACATCTTTCAGAATTCGTTGAGACCATTGCACCAACACCATGGTAGCCGGCCGATTATCCTTCTTAATCAGTCTTCTTTCTAAAACAGCTACAGGTTCTGGCTTGAACTCCTCAACATTATCTATTTGTGGTAAGGATGTTTGCACTACCTTTGATTCTCCAATCTTCTTTTTCAGTTGTGATACATGAAAAACATTGTGCACCTTGGAGTTTTGTGCCAGTTGTAGTCTGTAAGCCACTTTCCCAATTCTTTGTGTTATTACATAAGGTCCATAATACCTTGCTGATAGCTTGAAATTTCTCCTCTGAGCTACTGAAATCTGTCTGTAAGGTTGCAACTTTAAATACGCTTGATCCCCAATCTGGAATTCTCTCTCAGTTCTCTTCATATCTGCATAATGTTTTATCCTCTCCTGGGCCTTGTGCAGGTTTTCCCTTAATAGTTGTTGTGTAGTTGTTCTCTCCTTAACAAAGTTATCAACCAGTGGGTTATTGTTGCTGCCTCCCTGATGATAATTAAGGATAAGTGGATCAGTACCATAAAGAGCCTTGAATGGAGACATCCCAACTACTGAATGAAAGGAGGTGTTATACCACCATTCTGCCATAGGTAACCACCTGCTCCATTGTGAGGGTTTATGACTTGTCATGCATCTCAAGTACATCTCTACACACTGATTTACTCTCTCAGTTTGCCCATCTGTCTGTGGATGGTAGGCTGAGCTGAGGTTCACCTAAGTACCCATAGCCTTGAATAATTCCTTCCAGAATGTACTAACAAAGATTTTATCCCTGTCTGAAATTATGATCTTAGGGGGTCCATGTAATTTAATTACAGTATCCAACATAATTTGAGCTACCTGTGTGGCTGTAAAAGGGTGGGTTAATGCCATCAAATGGCACATCTTGGTCAGTTTATCTACTACCATCAGAATAGTATCCTTCCTTTCTGACCTAGACAATCCCTCAATAAAGTCCATTGTTATGCCCTCCCAAGCTTGGTCTGGTATAGGTATGGGTTACAACAAACCCTGAGGGTGTATATGCTCCACCTTGCTCCTTTGGCAAACCTTACACTGTCTAACTAAATCTGTCAATTCCTTTTTCATCTCAAGCCAGTAAAATAGCAGTTCTGCCTTCTTAAGGGAGGCTGCGACCCCTGAATGTCCCCCTTCAGGACTAGTATGTATCTGTTTCATTATTTTCTGCCTCAAGTCACCAGTGCTACTGATGAGTGGATTTTATACCTACGAATTGGATGTTTTCTAGGCTCAATTCTCGACTATCTTTAAGCAATTATAACACTATTTTACTAGTTATTTCATTATTGTGCAGGAAGCGGCTCTAAGTAGGAAATTGTGGAATTGTGGAACTTTTGGAGCAAAAATGCAAAATTCCAGCAGTAGGGTCTATCGCCGGGGCGACAACCCCAGGCTTGTTTCAGCGTCGGGGCGAAGCCATCGCCGGGGCGACGCCACCACCGGGGCGGCGTCCCAAGGCTTAATTTTACCGCCGGGGCGACAGAGTCGGGACAGAAATGAGACTGGCTTTTGTCGCATATGCTGATAGTGGGGATTAATTGGAGCAATTTCGGGAGCACGATGGAAATGGGAAGAGAGAGAGGAACCAGATTATTAGGCATCCAGGGAGAAAGATTGGAGGTATTCAAGCTTTGCTACACAATTTGGAGGCTAGGGTTTGAGAGAAAAAGGAGGAGAACAAAGGAGCAAAGTGAGTAATTATCTGAATTTCATCAACAAGAGGAGGCTAGGAGCACGAAATAGGAAGGCAAGAGCTGGAGAAGAAAAACTACACCACACCAATTCGGGAATCTCATTACAAAAGGGGTGTTTCTTCATATGTTTTAGTTCTTTATTCTTATTTTGTTATTCCAAACCATGTACTATAATCAGATTATGATGTTATTGAGATTGAATATGAGCTAAACTCTTCATTCTAAGATTGCAATGGAACCCAACTTGTAGTTTAAATTGAATGCTCTCTCTTTGATTGGTAGTTAGTCATTACATGAATTGGAGTTCATAACCTTTGCTTAAGGATTAATTGCTTGACCCGTAATTACCTTGGTAGCTTATATGAAATTGAGAGAGGAAGTATAAGTTGAGACCTAGTTATGAATTCATGTGAAAGTTGGATATTCTTTATGGATAATGTATGAGATTATGCGACGTGAGTCTTATGTATTATTCTTGAGGGTTGATAATTTGATTGTATTTAGGATAGACATATACCTAAATACCACATGTATCCAATTGAGAATCCTTGCTTAATGATTTTTATTGTGAAAGTTGGTAATTGATAGAACGGTTAATGAGATTTTACGTGACATGTGTCTTATTGATTGTTCTTGATATGAAATTCTTGCTAGTGTGTAGAATAGAAATATATCTATACACCACAATAGGAAATACGTATTCGACCATCGAGAGAGGCTTATATATACTTGTGATTTATCGGATAGCAATTCTTATGTTCTAATTTACTAAACAAGAGAGAATATGATGTTTAAATGAAGAGTTAGAGGAAATTGTAATCTTAGATCTTTCTATCTTGAACTTTATCCGTGTGTAGTTAAACGTGTATTCTAAATTATCTTTATTTAGTTTTAATCAACAACAAATCCAAACTATATTGTCATTGTTTAAATTAGATTAATTTTTTGCGCAATTGATATTTGGTAATTATTTAACATAATTCCTCGTGGGTTCGACACTTTACTTATCTTATATTACTTGTGGACCGCGTATACTTGCGCGTGTTTTATTGATTGCGAAATCAAGCAACAAGTTTTTGGCGCCATTGCCGGGGAATTATTTTATAATAATTTTACCAATATTGATTATAGTCGAATTGATCTTAAATTAGACTTGTTTTTAATTTTTATTTACTTAATTGTGTAGGTACCCTTGATTTGTATGCGCCGATCACAAAGTCTTGAGTTATTTCCTTACGATCCCGAGATCGAGAGAAAATACCCGAAGACTAAGAAGAGAAAGAATCAGGGATTCTAACAATCAAGAAACTATGGCGGCAGAGGAACAAAAAGCATTGAGAGACTATGTAACGCCACAGATAAGTGATCTACAGTCTAGTATCACAAGACCGGCAATAACTGCAAATGCCTTTGAAATTAAACCGGGAACAATACAAATGGTGCAAAATTCGTTACAGTTTGGGGGTTTGGCTAATGACAACCCTAATGAGCATTTGTTGAGCTTTATTGAGATATGTGATACCTTCAAATTTATTGGAGTGACGGATGATGCATTGAGACTTAGACTTTTTTCGTTCACTTTGAGAGACAAAGCTAAGAGTTGGCTTCACTCATTGCCACCGGGATCCATCACTATATGGTCAGACTTAGCACAGAAATTTTTGGCAAAGTTCTTCCCTCCTATAAAATCTGCTAGATTGAGAAATGAAATTGCAACCTTTGAACAACATCATGGAGAATCATTGTATGAAGCTTGGGAAAGATCTAAAGATTTGCTTCGAAGATGCCCACATCATTGATTCCTCCCATGGATACAATTGAATACCTTCTACAATGGATTGGGATCTCACAATCGGTCTTGCATAGATGCAGCTGCGGGAGGATCTTTTATGGCTAAAAATTATGGGGAAGCACTTGATTTATTGGAGATCATGGCTGCAAATAACTACCAATGGCCTACTGCTAGGATGAGTCAACCAAAGGTAGCCGGAGTATTAGAGGTAGATGCCATCACATCCTTAGCAGCTCAGATGGCAGCAATGTCAAAGAAACTTGATGCCTTGACTGATTCAAAAGTGCAGCAGGTGGCTATTGTTTGTGAATTATGTGCAGGGACACATGCCAACGACCAATGCCCATTTGACCACGAGGCAGTTCAGTTTGTAAGTAGCTACCAGAGACAGCCGAATCAGTACCAAAACACTTACAATGCTGGAAATAGGAACCATCCTAACTTTTCATGGAGCAACAATCAAAATTTTCAGCAAGCTCCAAAACCACACCATCCACCAGGGTTCCAAAATCAGCCACAACATCATGCAGCTCAAACTTCACAACCAGAGAGAAAATCAGATTTTAAAGAGTTGATATTGAAACACATGGCTAACCAGGATATCTTGATAAAAAACCAAGCAGCAGCACTCAAAGCTTTGGAAAACCAAATTGGGCAAATGGCTAGTTCTATGTCAAATAGACCCCAGGGATCTCTTCCTAGTAACACGGAAACTAATCCAAGAAGAGATGGGAAAGAGGAATGTCAGGCAGTAACTCGCAGAATTGGTAAACAAACCTTACAGGAGCCCGAATTGCAAAAGGGGGCAGCCCACTCAAGATCCCCTCCGGACTTGACTAATGCTGATTTTTCTAAGGAAATGGACAGCAGTGTACCACCTGAGTCGGAACAGAGAGATACCACAGATAAACCCAGTGTTGTGCCTACTCCAAAAGTGTATCCGCCAGTACCTTTCCCTCAGAGACTGCAAAAGCAAAAGTTAGATAAACAGTTTTCCAAATTCCTGGAGGTCTTTAAGAAGCTACAAATTAACATTCCTTTTGTAGAGGCCTTAGAACAGATGCCAAGCTATGCCAAATTTATGAAGGGTATTCTGTCAAGGAAGAAGAGGTTAAATGACTTTGAAATAGTGTCTTTGACAGAGGAATGTAGCGCAGTGTTGTAAAGAAAGCTACCCCCCAAGTTAAAGGATCCAAGAAGTTTCACTATACCGTGTACTATTGGAAGCCTCTCATTCAACAAATGTTTGTGTGATTTAGGTGCCAGCATTAATCTCATGACATTATCTGTGTATACTCAGTTGGGACTGCCTGCACCAAAGCCTACAAACATTTCTCTTCAGCTTGCCGATAGGTCGGTTACGTACCCAAGGGGAATTGTTGAAGACATTCTTGTTAAGGTGGATAAGTTTATCTTTCCGGCTGATTTTATCATCTTAGATTTTGAGGAAGATAAAAACATTCCTATTATTCTTGGGAGACCATTTTTAGCCACTGGGAGAACTCTAATCGATGTGCAAAAGGGAGAGCTCACTATGAGGGTTCAAGATCAAGAAGTCACCTTCAATGTATTTAAAGCCATGAAATTCCCTTCGGATGAGGAAGAATGTTTTCAAGTGGATGTGATCGAGCGAGTTGTAAATGATGAGTTTCTAAATGTGTTAAACAATGATCCATTAGAGACTACACTTCTGGGAGAGTTTGACATGGATGATCCAGATTTGGTTGAGTATCTACAGATTTTGGATACAGTGCCACGGGGAAGCAAGTTTCAAATCCCGTTTGAATCTCTAGAACATGCTGAGAATGCTACAGATCGGTTGAAACCATCCCTTGAGACACCTCCATCACTTGAGCTAAAACCTTTGCCTAATCATCTCAGGTATGCATATTTAGGTGATTCAACTACTTTACCTATTATTAGTGCATCTGTGTTTAACGAGTTTCAGGAAAGCAAGCTGTTGCGGGTTGTTAGAGAGTACAAATCTGCTATTGGATGGACCATCGCCGACATCAAGGGAGTAAACCCATCTTACTGTATGCACAAAATCTTGATGGAGGATGATAGTAAACCCACTGTGGAACATCAAAGGAGGCTCAACCCAATCATGAAAGATGTGGTAAAGAAAGAGATTTTGAAGGGTTAGATGCTGGAATAATTTATCCTATTTCTGACAGTGCTTGGGTGAGCCCAGTTCAGTTTGTACCCAAGAAAGGGGGTATGACAGTTGTAGCCAATGAAAATAATGAATTGATTCCAACAAGAACGGTAACTGGTTGGAGGGTTTGCATGGACTACCGGAAAATCAACAAGGCAACCCGAAAGGACCATTTTCCACTGCCTTTTATTGATCAGATGTTAGACAAACTGGCAGGACATGAGTACTATTGCTTGTTGGATGGGTATTCGGGCTATAATCAGATTGCTATTGCTCCAGAAGATCAAGAAAAGACTACCTTCACATGTCCATTTGGTACTTTTGCTTTTAGAAGGGTCTCATTCGGATTGTGTAATGCACCAGCCACTTTTCAAAGGTGCATGATGGCTATTTTCTCGTATTTGGTCGAACGCAATGTTGAAGTCTTCATGGATGACTTTTCAGTATTTGGTGATTCGTTTGACAATTGCTTGGAAAATCTAGTTCTAATACTGAAGAGATGTGTGGAAACTAATCTAGTGCTCAACTGGAAAAAATGTCACTTCATGGTGCAAGAGGGGATTATACTTGGGCATAAATTGTCATCCAAGGGTCTTGAGGTGGATAGAGCAAAACTTGAAACAATTAAAAATTTACCTCCACCAACCTCAGTGAAAGGCATTCGCAGTTTTTTGGGACATGTTGGGTTTTACCGAAGATTCATTAAGGACTTTTCTAAGGTCTCAAAGCCTTTATGCAGCCTACTAGAGAAAGATGTGCCGTTCAAGTTTGATGAAGAGTGTTTGATTGCATTTAAACTTCTAAAGAAGAAATTGACCACCGCGCCAGTGATAGTTGCTCCGGATTGGTCAAAGCCTTTCGAATTGATGTGTGATGCCAGTGATTTTGCAGTTGGGACTGTTTTGGGACAACACAAGGAGAAGGTTTTTCATGCTATTTACTACGCTAGCAAAACCTTAATTGATGCATAACTCAACTACACCACTACCGAGAAGGAGCTGCTTGCGGTAATGTATGCTTTTGACAAGTTTTGATCTTATATGATTGGAACAAGAGTGGTTGTATTCACGGACCATTCAGCTATTCGGTATCTAATTGCAAAGAAGGATGCTAAACCGAGATTGATTAGATGGATCCTATTGCTGCAAGAGTTTGACTTGGAGATTCGGGACAGAAAGGGAACTGAAAACCAAGTAGCCGACCATCTGTCTAGATTGGAGAATCCGGGTCATGACAAAGAAGACAAAGTTCTAATCAACAAGTCTTTTCCAGATGAACAACTATTTATGGTTCAAGGAGAAATTCCATGGTATGCTGATTTTGCTAACTACTTGGTTAGTAACACACTTCCCCCAGACTTGTCGTGGCAACAAAAGAAGAAGTTTCTACATGACGTGAAGAGGTATATGTGGGATGAGCCGTATCTGTTCAAATATTGCGTAGATCAAATGATAAGACGGTGCGTTCCACATAGTGAGGTTGAAAGCATCATGCAGCACTGTCATGATTCACTATATGGAGGACACTACGGAAGTGAGAAAACAGCCACTAAGGTGTTGCAAGCAGGGTTCTTTTGGCCAACTTTGTTTAAAGATGCTCATCAGTTTGTGCTAAGATGTGATAGATGTCAACGAATGGGGAACATCTCTAAACGTCATGAAATGCCTTTGAACATGATCCTTGAGGTTGAAGTATTCGACGTTTGGGGTATAGACTTCATGGGGCCATTCCCACCTTCTTTCAACAATCTATACATTCTCTTGGCTGTGGATTATGTGTCTAAATGGGTGGAGGCAGCTGCATTGCCTACTAATGACTCCAAGGTAGTGCTGAAATTTCTTCAAAAAAATATCTTCACAAGGTTCGGTACTCCAAGGGCCATGATTAGTGATGAGGGGAGTCATTTTTGCAATAAGCACTTTGCAGCCCTGTTGGGAAAATACGGGGTCAATCATAGAATTGCTACAGCATACCACCCCCAGACCAATGGACAAGCTGAGGTTTCTAACAGAGAAGTGAAGAAAATTCTGGAAAAGATCGTCAATCCTACAAGGAAGGATTGGTCAATGAAGTTGGATGATGCACTTTGGGCGTACAGAACGTTTTATAAAACACCAATTGGCATGTCACCATACCAGCTAGTTTATGGCAAGGCATGCCATCTCCCAGTTGAACTTGAGCATAAGGCGTACTGGGCCATAAGAAAGATGAATTTTGATCTCACCGCCACGGGAGAGAAAAGACTCCTCCAACTTAATGAACTTGATGAGTTTCGAATGCAAGCTTATGAGAACTCAAAGTTGTACAAGTAGAAAGTTAAAAGACGGCATGACAAGAAGATCATTGACAGGAAATTTGAGCCAGGCCAAGCAGTGCTGCTTTACAACTCTAGATTGAGGCTTTTTCCCGAAAAGCTCAAATCACGTTGGTCGGGGCCCTTCGTGGTCAAGCATGCATTTCCGCACGGCGCTATTGAAGTCTATGGTGAAAATCTGGAGGAAACATTCAAAGTTAACGGGCAGCGTCTTAAGCATTATTGGGGCGGCGGCTTCGCTCGCTAGAAAACCTCAATCACTTTAGCCGATCAACCTTGAATTGATGAGAAGTCGGGCCGAGGACTTTAAACCACACGCTGGATAGGAGGAAACCCATTATCCTTATCCGTATCCTTTACATTTTGTTGTTATATTTCAGTTTTACAAGTGTGCATTCTTATGTTTCTAAATTTTCCATTTTTGCATTTTGGATAGATAAGTTATGCCCTTATTGCGCTCTAAATGTTGAAATTGTGGACAATATATTCAGAATAGGTGTGGTATGTTGCTTAAAACAGGTTGGAAGAGGCGAACTTGATTTTGGATCTGATTTACAAAAGTGCAAGTTTGGGGATACAGGGAGTTGTCGCCCCGGCGACAACTTGTAAGCCATTTTCCTCGCCCCGACGACAACTTGTAACTCATTTTTCTCGCCCCGGCGGCGTGTCTCAAGCTTATTCTACTGGCCCGGCGGTAGACACGGATTTCAGTTTTTAAAATGTGTTTCCAGGCAGTTCATTTCTCCACTTCCTTTCATCTCTCTCGCACCCAAGCCTGCAATTCGTGTCTCATACCATCCAAAACCCTATCAAACACTTACCCACATCCAAAATCAACCTCCATTCGGCTTCATCACCACCCCACACGCATTCATGCTTTCTAGGGTTTGTCAATTTGGGGAAACCTAAAACCTAAACCCACCAGCGTGCATCATAGCCATTGGAGTCTGCCTTTGATGATTTTGCAAGGTTCAGGACTGTAGCACGACTCCAACCGTGGGAAATTCAGATCAGGGCTCATCTTTCTCACATTCTTCAACTGGATTGTACAAGGTACACCACTGTCTGTATTGGGCAATCACTGCTACTATGTATCGGTTTGTTTTGGTTATTCTAACTGGTTGAAAGTTGAGTAATCATTAATCAGTGATAGTGGATTTAAGAAATATTGGATATCAGTTTGGGATTTGCTCTGTCTATAATGGTTATTATGCACTGATATATCTTGATATAATTGTTGGGCATTGTCGTTAGAGCAATTTTTGTCTGAATTGGGTACACTGTAATCCAAGTTACATTGTAAATCTGAATTATCACTGCATTATTCACTTGTTGGGCCGATTGAATTTGTGTTGGCTCAATCGGGTATTTGATATATCTTTATTGCTGGAAGCGGAGTTGTTGCAGTGAATTTGAGACAGTCAGTATAAAAACAGTTTGGGGGAAGTTTTTTGTGGTTGTTTGCGCCAAGTATTGATCAGTCATGCCGCCAAAAAGATTCAGGGGTGAGGGGTTCTTCGCAGCACAGGAACGGGCCTATGATCATAGCAAGTTTGTTAGTGCTGAGGCCGCTACACGGTTTGACACTTTTATAACAGGTAAGGCTCTAACGCCCGAGCGTGGCCTGAGGCCTAGTTGGAGAGTGGATGGAGAGATAGTTGACCAAATTACAAAGAGGGAATGGGATACTTTCATTGAGCAGCTCGAGGCAGATGTGGTAGCTGTTGTCCAGGAGTTCTATGCTAATGCAAAGGACATGCTACCATACACTGTGACTGTTCGGGGCAGGACCGTACCATTCAGCGCCCAGGATATTAATGATTACTATGCATTGGACGCTCTTGTAGTGTGCCAGTATACTGAGTTCTTGCGCTCCTCACCCGACTATGACAGAATTCTGACCGACTTGTGCAGACCGGGCACCACGTGGGTGGCTAAGGGCACCAGAAGGGGTACGTTTTTTCATAGCAAGGAGTTAAGCCTGTATGGTAAGATTTGGTATGCTTTTCTCTGCGCCAAGCTGATGCCCACAGTTCATGTTAGTGATGTTACGAAGGACAGGGCTGCACTCTTGTATGCTATAGTCATGGACTACGCGATCGACGTGGGGCGCATCATCAAAGGTAACATCCGCAGGATCCTGAGGAGTAATGTTCATGGTGGGTTACCAGACCCGTCACTTATCTGCGGACTGTGCCGTGCTGCAGGCGTTCAGTGGGCCGAGGATGAGGTAGTACAGCAGCCACTGCTGGTCTTGGACCATAGGCTGATCTCTAGATATGCAGTTTGGGACCAGGCACAGTCGCACCCGCGGGGTCGTGGATTTATTATTTAGCCCCAGGCAGACCCAGAGGGTGACCCTGATTCACCTACTGCTTCCAGTTCACAGCCGCGAGCTCGCTTCAGCACGCAGTTTAGAGATTTACAGATGCTCACTGAAGAACGAGCTAAGAGGATTGAGCGGCAGAATCAGAGACTAGCTGAGCGACAGGAGCACATGTTCAGCTACACCACGAGCTTCAATGCAGTTTTGGCTGAGTAGTTCGCGAGGCTGAATCCAGGGGGACCACCTATCCCATTTCCAGTGCCCTAGCCACTCCCCCTATCCACCATCTGATGCTGAGGTTGAGGATATCAACCAACCATGACACCACACCTATCAGGGGAGTTCTCAGTTTTACATTTTGTGCTCTTTAGACAATGAGGACATTGTCCATCTTAAGTTTGGGGGTAGTTTTTGCTATTTAATAGTCGTTCCTTGTACTTCAGTTGGTTTAATGCTTTAGGTTTAATGCTTTAGCATGGTAGTTGTAGTTAGTATGCATGTTTTCAAGTTTTAAAGGTGGTTTTTGAAGGATTGCCTTTATTGAAAATAATTATGTGAAATAGCATCAAAATGACTTTTCTTGCTATGAATGTTTATTACTATTAGTGTCATTTGTTGATGATCTTTGCACATATTCATCGTTTACTTTCCTTTAGATTTATAGTTTCTCAGTATCTTGTAGAATTGCATTTAGAAGCCTATGAGCAGTGCATTTAAGGAAAGCCGATGATGACTTGGTAATCACTGTTTTCTGTTTTAATGTATTCAGCACTTTGGATCTGAATTGCTATATTAGAAATGTTAACTTATGCCTATTTCTCTTGAATTTTTAACCCTTTGAGTTCCTAATGCACATAGCATTGTTGTTGAGTATGTGAGATTTTATATTCAACTCTTTGAAACTGTTGCTCATTAAAAGATAGGAGAGTCTAAAAAAAAATAAAAAAATAATAAAAAAAATAAAAAATAAAAAATTTATTAATAATAATATTATGCTTATTTACTGCTTCGATGTCTGTCTTGAATGCTGGTTATAATTGAAAATGAAATATAGACAGATATGAGCAGATCTTGACTAGTTTATCTTTGTGGCCTTTGTCATTCGAACAAGTAAGCCCGTTGGAGTGTTTCTACGCTTGGTGCCCTAAAACCATCTGGTTTGGGAGTCATCGGTGGAAAGTTTGCTACATGGGTGACATTGAAAAGCCTAATGAAGATAGACATTGCACAGGTTTAGATGTTAATAAACAATCATCGAGATTAAGTGTAAAACGCACTGGGCGATTGTTATAGAATATAGCTAAATGGAATGTGAAAATAGAAGCTAGTGAGCATGAGAGCTGCTAGCAATTGGGTGTTGACTGTTTTATCTTCTTTTGAGCATTGTAGTTCTTGGATTGAATTGTGATCAGTGCGTACTCTGACAGTCCAATCACACACACACACACTTAAGGGTTAAACATTTGGCGAAATTGGTGTGAGTTTCATTTCTGATAATCATTTGGTTGAGAGGTTGTTGTTTACTTGTTCTGAAGGTTGAGGTTGGATGTCCTTATCCTGACTGCTCTAGGTTTAGAGCTCTTGCATTTGCATTCGTCTACTTAGTGGCATTGTGTATTTTTCATTTCCTTTGTTTTTGCTTGAGGACAAGTAAAGTCTTAAGTTTGGGGGTATTTGATGAGTGGGTTTTATACCTACGAATTGGATGTTTTCTAGGCTCAATTCTCTGCTATCTTTAAGCAGTTATAGCACTATTTCACTAGTTATTTCATTATTGTGCAGGAAGCGGCTCTAAGTAGGAAATTGTGGAATTGTGGAACTTTTGGAGCAAAAATGCAAAATTCCAGCAGTAGGGTCTATCGTCGGGGCGACAACCCCAGGCTTGTTTCAGCGTCGGGGCGAAGCCATCGCCGGGGCGACGTTATCAAGTCAATTTCCATCGCCGGGGCGACGCCACCGCTGGGCCGGCGTCCCAAGGCTTAATTTTACCGCCGGGGCGACAGAGTCAGGACAGAAATGAGGTTGGCTTTTGTCGCGTATGCTGATAGTGGGGATTCATTAAGCAATTTCGGGAGCACGATGGAAATGGGAAGAGAGAGAGGAACCAGATTATTAGGCATCCAGGAAGAAAGATTGGAGGTATTCAAGCTTTGCTACACAATTTGGAGGCTAGGGTTTGAGAGAAAAAGGAGGAGAACAAAGGAGCAAAGTGAGTAATTATCTGAATTTCATCAACAAGAGGAGGCTAGGAGCACGAAATAGGAAGGCAAGAGCTGGAGAAGAAGAACTACACCACACCAATTCGGGAATCTCATTACAAAAGGGGTGTTTCTTCATATGTTTTAGTTCTTTATTCTTATTTTGTTATTCCAAACCATGTACTATAATCAGATTATGATGTTATTGAGATTGAATATGAGCTAAACTCTTCATTCTAAGATTGCAATGGAACCCAACTTGTAGTTTAAATTGAATGCTCTCTCTTTGATTGGTAGTTAGTCATTACATGAATTAGAGTTCATAACCTTTGCTTAAGGATTAATTGCTTGGCCCGTAATTACCTTGGTAGCTTATATGGAATTGAGAGAGGAAGTATAAGTTGAGACCTAGTTATGAACTCATGTGAAAGTTGGATATTCTTTATGGATAATGTATGAGATTATGCGACGTGAGTCTTATGTATTATTCTTGAGGGTTGATAATTTGATTGTATTTAGGATAGACATATACCTAAATACCATATGTATCCAATTGAGAATCCTTGCTTAATGATTTTTATTGTGAAAGTTGGTAATTGATAGAACGGTTAATGAGATTTTACGTGACATGTGTCTTATTGATTGTTCTTGATATGAAATTCTTACTAGTGTGTAGAATAGAAATATATCTATACACCACAATAGGAAATACGTATTCGACCATCGAGAGAGGCTTATATATACTTGTGATTTATCGGATAGCAATTCTTATGTTCTAATTTACTAAACAAGAGAGAGTATGATGTTTAAATGAAGAGTTGGGGGAAATTGTAATCTTAGATCTTTCTATCTTGAATTTTATCCGTGTGTAGTTAAACGTGTATTCTAAATTACCTTTATTTAGTTTTAATCAATAACAAATCCAAACTATATTGTCATTATTTAAATTAGATTAATTTTTCATGCAATTGATATTTGGTAATTATTTAACATAATTCCTCGTGGGTTCGACACTTTACTTATCTTATATTACTTGTGGACCGCGTATACTTGCGTGTGTTTTATTGATTGCGAAATCAAGCAACAGCTACCCAAATAAATTTTCCCCTTCCTTCTAAGAATTCCCTGCTGTATTGAAAAATATGGGTTGCTGTTTGGATCTATTAGCAGTTGCGACAGAATTTCTTGTGCTTCTTTATCTTCTCTTAAACTTTCACACACTTCTGCAACCCAACTAGGTTCAGCTGCTTGTATCACTACACAATTATTTTCTCAGTCCTGTCTCCTTGACAATGCATCAACTACCACATTCTCTTTTCCCTTCTTATACTGTATAGTGTAGTCAAAACCAAGCATTTTTGAGATCCATTTCTGCTGCACTAATGTAGTTAATTTCTGTTCCATGAAATATTTTAAAGCTTCATGGTCAGTTTTTATGATGAAAGGATGGCCCAACAGGTAAGTTCTCCACTTCTGAGTTGCCATAATAATGGCTAACAATTCCTTTTCATAGGTTGAGAGCCCCATATGCTTGGTAGATAATGCTTTGCTCATAAAAGCTAGAGGCTTACCCTCCTGCATAAGAACTGCTCCTATTCCAGCCTTGCTGGCATTTGCTTCAATCACAAATGGTTTAGAGAAATCTGGCATAACAAGTACTGGAGTATTAGAGAGGGCTTCCTTTAGTCTGACAAAAGTAACTTCAGCTTCCTCATCCCACTTAAATGCCCCTTTCTTGAGCAGTCTAGTTAAGGGTTTGCTAATAACCCCATACTGATGTACAAATCTTCTGTAGTAACCTGTAAGACCTAAGAATCCTCTTAAGGATTTTATAGACTTAGGTCTAGGCCATTGTTTCATAGCTTCTACCTTCTTGTGATCTGCAGCAACCCCTTTCTCACTGATTACATGGCCTAGGTATTCAACCTGTGTTTGTGCAAATGCACATTTGGATTTCTTTACATAGAATTGATCCTGTCTTAACAGTTCAAACACCTGTTGCAGCTGTTCTTGGTGTTTCTCAATTGAAAGGCTATATACAAGTATATCATCAAAGAAAACTAGTACAAATTTTCTTAGATATGGAGAAAATACCTCATTCATAATACTTTGAAATGTGGCAGATGCGTTAGTCAGTCCAAAAGGCATAACTAAAAATTCATAATGGCTTTAGTGTGTTTTGAAAACTGTCTTTTGCACATCTCCTGCCTTGACTCTGATCTGATGGTATCCACTCCTTAAATCCAGCTTAGAAAAGAATTTACTGCCCCTTAACTCATCTAACAGTTCTTCTATAATGGGAATGGAAAATTTATTTTTAACAGTAATCTTGTTTAGTGCTCTGTAATCAACACAGAACCTCCATGTGTTATCCTTCTTTTTCACCAGTAATACTGGAGAGGCATAGGGTGAAGTAATATGTTTGATGATGCCATTAGCTAACATCTCTCTGACCATCTTTTCAATCTTTGTCTTCTGTATATAGGGGTATCTATATGGGTTTGAATTTACTGGACTGTAACCTTCTATAATAGGGATATGATGGTCTTGTACCATGATGGGAGGTAGCCCTTGAGGCTCTTGGAATAGATCTTCATAAGCTTCTACAAGCTGTTCAATACCTGTAAGTAAGGCCTTTGTGGTTTCTGCAGTCTTTTCTATAGCTGTAAGTTGTACCAGAAAATAAGCTTCTTCTTGAGGTTTCCACTTAAACTTATCTGCCACTTGCACTGAATAAAATTGCTTAGGGTCCCTTTGATCCCCTAGTTTCACTCTTCTTCCCTACCAGTGTATAGTTACTTCCCTTTTGTTAAAATCTAGACTGATGGGACTAACTGTTTGCATCCACTGCACACCAAGTACTACATCATACCCTCCAAGTGGAATTACATACATTGGGGCTACAAACTCTCCTTGGGCTAGTGTCCACCTGAACTGAGCAATTCATCTATTACATTGTATGGTGTTTCCATTGGCTACAGTGACTTTAATGGTATTACATGGTTCTATAGGTAATTGCAGCCTTTTTACCAACGTTTGTGAAATGAATTATGGGTAGACCCACTGTCCAGCAATATACTCACAGGTGAATTCCTGATTTGCCCATGTAGTTTGATGGTATGAACCCCATGGGTTCCTGTAATAGCCTGTAAGGAAACTTCACAACTATCTTCCAACTGTATCACTTCCCCTTCTTCTCCTTGTATCAGTATTGCCAACTCCTGGTCTTTTTCTATCATGTTAAGTGCCTCCTCCTCTTATGAAATCATAATGTAAATATGCCTTTGCTTACAATTGTGCACTTGTGTGTAAACTTCATCACAGTTGTAGCACAAGCCTTTCTCTCTCCTAGCTGACATTTCTGCTGGTGTGAGCCTTTTCACAAGAAAGGATCTCAGCCCTGGTTCCATCCTGGCTGTTTGTACATTATCTTTGTTGGCAATAACATCTGCTTTTGGTCTGTAGGCTATCTTATCCCTGAGGGACTTGGTATTGCCCTGACTTCTTTTATCTAAGGACTCCAGATATAACTCCTGCCCCCTGGCCTGATTAATGGCCTCCCCCAAAGTCTGAGGTCTCATAATGTAGAGTGCATGCGCAATCTCATCCTTTAGTCCACTTAGAAAACTCTCTATAAAGTAATCCTCAGTGCATCCCCTGTTTTGGTTCATGATATATGTTTTAAGCTCTTCAAACTTCTTTATATACTCTCCTACCCTTCCTTTCAACATTAGTTTATTGAATTTCCCAATCAGATTCTCATGTCCACCTTTAGCAAATCTATAGCATACATGATAGGCAAATTCCTCCCATAACATCCATGGTTTTTTTTCTTGCAAGGACTGGTACCAAATGTCAGCCTCTCTATCCAAATAAAGGGCAACATACATTACCTTGGATCTGGGGTCAAACATTGGATTCTACTAGAAGAATTTTCACACTTCTTCAGCCACCCTTTAGGGTCCTTCCCTTCAAAATGTGGGAAATCTATTTTGGGTATAGGAAATGGTAAAAAAGGATTATGAGGCTGTCTGTGAGAGTTTCCTTCACTGTTTAGGTTATTAGTATTGGTTCCATACAAGGGAAATGTATATGGGCTGCTTTGGTATACTGGTTAAAAACCAGAGAAGGATGGTTTAGGAACAGAAGTAGGTCCTGGGGATGTATATGGTATAGAGTTGTTGGGTAGTGAATAAGTGGAAAAGTTATTTGGTGGAAGTTGTATAAGGTTTATGTTTGAATTTAGGGGAATACTGGAAGGGTTAGTGTAGATAGGTGGTGGAGTATAAGTTGTGGTTACTGGAACAGTAGCTCCAGTGGTATTACATGCCTCTAATTAGGGTGACCATTGTCCTCCCCCATTAAATGGAAACCTAGTTCTGTTGTTAAGGGCACCTGATGTTTGTATTATCGCCGGTCTGACATTAGTCTCAAGTGTGGTGATCAAGGGTGGAGGAAGGATATATGTGGGTTTATGTGTATTCTGTGAGTTAGAATGGCTTATCAAGGGTCTAACATTTGGATTTGGGTTGGAAAAGGAGTTACCAGGACTAGTCATCCCATTAGTGGTTGTCCCAAATTGTACCTGTGGTAAGGGTGTTGGTGAGCTCACCGTGGTTGGATTAAATTCTATCACAGTGGAAGAGGGTACATTCGCTTGGATAACCAGAGGACCTTAGTCACTGAGAATTCCTTCTCAGACCTACGAGTTGTTTCGATGGCCTCCAAAATCTTCTATGCCGCTTCTTCTCCAGACGATTGAACCTTCGAACGGAGCTGAGAGATTTGTATGCCCATAGCATCAATTTGTGCAGTCGACTGTTCCAAGCTCTTTGCCATTAAATCCTGCATCGCATCCATCCTCCCTTCCAGAGTTTTGAGATCTTTCTCATGTTTCTGTAAGCTCGGTTTTGCAGCAGATTCAGCCATCCTGGCCCAGGGTTGCTCTGATACTAATTTGTCAAGAAAGGAAAATACAAATAGCAGAAAACCAGAAAGAAAGAGTAAATTGATGAAGCAGAAAAAATTTAGATAAATTCATTCATGGATATTACATCAGTGCTCCTCCTTATTTATCCAGCTGTCTAACAAACTTTCTCAGAGGCTGACACGTTTTCCACAGAATAACCCACATGACTACTAACTGATTACTAACTAAAATAAAATGAAACGGGACCGTATTGTTTAATGGGGACAAAACGATGCGTTTTGTCCCTAAACCTTTTGCCCTCTAATTCCTTTAACGGCTCTTTCCTAGATCACCTTCACCTGTATCCATTTTCTGACAGACCATAAGGAGATTCGGGTTAGACCAAGTCCAAAGTGGATTGAGTCGATTTTGAGCCTAATTTGTAGGGATGGTAATTTAAACTAAAACCGATCTGAAATCAATCGAATCGGTCAATTTTATTCAAACCGTTGGTTTCGCCAATGTGATTTTAGTGAAAAAAATATTTGAACCGAGACTGGTACGGTGCAGATTTGCCTTTAACCTATCAGTACATTGTACCAGTTCTTAAATCGACGGTGAACTGGTCATTGGACCGCTCTATATATACTTGTTTATTTTAATTATATCTTTATATTTTATAGTATTATATATAATCATAGAGTCACTCAAACGTATATTTTTATTATTTTTTACTTTTGCATATCAAAAGTTAATTTATAAATATTTTTACATGTAGTTGATATATATAGATTAAATAATAATGTTAAAATTATAACAATGTTATCTTAATTTTAATTGAACATATATTCTTATAATATTTGTTAACATTTCTAGTGCTATTTTAGTGAATGGTATTGTAATATATATTGTAAAAATATTAAACTAATTTAATAAAAATTAAATTAAAAATATTTTTAATTTTTAGCCTGTGCAAGTCGGTGCAGTGCGATTCAAGATATAAATTGGATGATGCAGTTTTGGTATAAAAAAATCTTGAACCCTTACCGATGCGGTGAGGTTCCGGTTGAAATTTTTTTAAACCTGGTGCGGTTCCAAATCACTAAAAAACAAGAACCGCACCGCACCATTGTCATCCCTAATAATTTACACTCCTAATTTTGTCATCATCACTCAACTATTCTCTCATATTTTCTTCCACTTTATTAAAGTTATTTGATTGAGAAGCCATTTCCACTCCAAACTCCCACCTCAACAATAACCAAGTCCTCTTAATAGTACCCCAACTTATAATTTCTAAATTCTAATATGTAGACTTAAAATAGATTAGACTCTCAAAGGAGGGAGTATTTCCTATTTATTTTTCAGGATAATTCCAATAAGATCCTTTTGTAACTGCTAAATTAAGTATGTCAGCTACTGACTCGTATGAAATATTACAAAAACTATATGCAGTCCTCACCCTCGAAGGCCAAGCTCCTCCTTTCTCCAAGCACATCCCCTCTCAGGCCCTCACTCCACCACTCTCCCACTACCAACAAAAGAGCAGCAGAACAAAACATCTTATCTCTCCTCCAAACCTGCAACTCACTCCTTAATCTCACCCAAATCCACTCTCAAATCCTCAAATTGGGTCTCCATAACAACCCATTAGTTCTCACCAAATTCACTTCCACTTCTTCCCAACTCATCGCCATTGACTACGCTTCTTCCTTTTTATTTTCCTCCAATTCCAGTAGCCAATTCTATGATGCATTCCTTTACAATACTGTCATTAGAGCCTATGCTCAAACTAATCACTCAAAACACAATCCTCTGAATTTTTACAAACATATGGTGGAATACAATGTTATGCCTAATAAATTCACATACCCATTTGTTCTTAAGGCTTGTGCTGGGCTTGGGAAGTTAAATTTAGGCAAACAGGTTCACGGGTCTGTGATAAAGATTGGATTTGATGATGATATTCATGTTCAGAATACTATGGTTCATGTGTATTGTTGTTGTAGTGGAGGGATTGAGTTTGCTCGGACGGTGTTTGATGAAATGCCTAAGTCAGACTCTGTTACCTGGAGTGCCATGATTGGTGGGTATGCTAGGTTGGGAATGTCGACTGATGCGATTGAGTTGTTTAGAAATATGCAGACTGCTGGGGTTTGTGCGGATGAGATTACTATGGTTTCGTTATTGTCTGCGTGTACTGATCTTGGTGCATTAGAGCTTGGGAAATGGGTTGAGTCTTATATAGAGAGGGAAAAGGTACAGAAAAGTGTGGAGCTTTGTAATGCACTCATTGACATGTTTGCAAAATGTGGTGATGTGGATAAAGCATTGAGGTTGTTTCGGAACATGAGTGACAGAACTATTGTTACTTGGACTTCTGTAATAGATGGTACGGCGATGCACGGGCGTGGTTTGGAGGCTGTTTCATTGTTCGAGGAGATGAAAAAAGCTGGGGTTGCACCAGATGATGTTGCTTTTATAGGGTTGCTTACCGCTTGTAGCCATTCTGGTTTAGTTGAGGAAGGTCGAAAATATTTTAGTTTAATGACGAAGGATTTTGCAATTGTACCTAAAATAGAACATTATGGGTGTATGGTGGATTTGTTGAGTAGAGCAGGACTTGTCAAAGATGCCCTAGAGTTTGTTCAAAAAATGCCTATTGAGCCAAACTCGATAATTTGGCGAACGCTAATAAATGCTTGTCGTGTCCATGGTGAGCTCAATCTTGGTGAAAGCATCACAAAACAGTTGATCAGGAATGAACCCATGGTTGAGTCCAATTATGTCTTACTTTCTAATATATATGCAAAAATGTCCCGTTGGGAAAAGAAAACAACGATTCGAGAGGTGATGGGGAAAAAGGGTATAAGAAAGATTCCCGGGAGCACCATGATTGAGCTAGATAACAAAATATATGAGTTTGTTGCAGGAGATAAAACGCATGATCATTACAACGAGATAAATGAGATGATTGATGAAATGGGGAGGGAAATGAAAAGGGCAGGATATGTTCCCACTACGTCAGAGGTGTTACTAGATATTGATGAAGAGGACAAGGAGGATGCTTTAAATAGGCATAGTGAAAAGCTTGCTATTGCTTTTGCACTTCTGAAGACACCGCCTGGAACTTCTATACGAATTGTGAAGAATTTACGGGTTTGCGAAGATTGTCATTCTGCTACTAAATTTATCTCCAAGGTTTATAATCGAGAAATAGTTGTGAGGGACAGAAACCGTTTTCACCATTTTAGAGAAGGGGTATGCTCTTGTAAAGACTTCTGGTAATAAGATAACATGATGAATAGATGGTTGTAGTAGATGATCAATGATCACTTGAAGGGCCTTTATACTTGTGACTTATTAACGTGAGTCGCCGTTTCAACCTGAGCATGATCAATATCAAGGGATCATTATATGTTTGCATCATAGTTCTACCAGATAAGATGATCATCACTTGGGACAAGTTAGCAAAGAAAGTTTGAAGAAACCAGATTTTCTGAGATCATAGCCGGGGAATCATCATCCTGAAGAAAATGTCTAAAATGTCTAAGAAGAAGAAGAAGAAGAAGTGATGAGGAACTGTGTAATCTACAAAATTGATCCTAATTCCAGGCAGTCCATTTGGGCAGTCTAAAAAAACAAGTTGCATTTGCAATTGTACGATACTTGTGTAACGAAGGTCATCTAAAATGCAACTCTGTATGATATAAAATGCAGTTTGTTTCTATAAACTGCTCAAATAGACTACCCATTTAGATGATAAAAGAAACTAACGAACCTTGTTTGGAGAAATTTGTTAACTACAAGTTGCAGTAGTACATTTGCCTTTTAGAGTGCTGTATATCTCAATTGATGATTCTCAATGAAGAAGAAACATACAATTGGCTTTTAGAGTGCTGTATATCTCAATTGATGATTCTCAATGAAGAAGAAACATACAATTGGAGTTCTGAGTTACTAATATTTAGTTTTATTCATATGGAACTAGCTTCAAATATCCTTTGAGTTGAAGGTTAAGTTATTCAAGTGAATATATGCATAAAAATGTAATGGCCTACAAAGCTTTGGTAATTCCTTTATGTTACGAGCAAGAGTCTAAATCTTATGTCCCAACTATTGTCTCATCTAGTGTTGTATTTTTACGTATTTTTTTTAAGGGTTATCATTCTTTTATTTACAATTAATTTTGTAAGTGAGTAAAAATTATCTAGTATTAATACATGGGACAAGACACGTGATGAGACAAAAGATGTGACAAAGTAGTTTTGACGGGATTATTTGCTTGTATTTTAGGGAAAGAACCTACAAGTGATTGGTAATACTAGGGAATAAGGAAGATACTCTCTTCATCCCACAAAGAAAGTCTCATTAAACTTTTATCTTAGTTAAGCATAATTCTATATTTTAAATGGTGGTGTAAAATTATGCTAATTCTCAAAATAACAATTTTGTACTTACTAATACTTATTTAAGTAGTTTATAATATTAAATATTGCATTAATCAAAATAAAATAAATTCAAATCAATTTTGAAATTTAGAATTTTGCAAATTAACTAAAAAAAATAAAAAAGTAGAATAAATAAGACTCTCTTTGCGGAAGAGGGAATATAATATCATAACAATGTAGCATTGTTTTTGTCTCAAAAGTCTTGGGAAACTGAGATATTTTTTAGGGAAATATTTGCATCATTTTATTGTTTCGGATTATAATATGCTTGTCTATGTTTATCCTCAATTTCTCGATGCTTGGTCCAAAGCTATGTCAACTGCACAAAAACATGGTGACTGCACTAAGTTTCAATCAAGCACAATGGGGACCTTAGAACAAATCCAATGAGGGTGCTATACTTGGTTCTATAGTCAAATTATAGCATCAATTGGCAAAAACACAAATCCAACGGGATGCTATACTTAGTTCTAGAATGACAAAATGCTATACTTGGTTCTAAATATAGAACCAAGGATGACTATAGTCATCCTTGATAACTCACAAATTATAGCTCTTTACCAAAAAATCAAATATTTGACATACCTTATAACACTTTTTGATGCTAATATGGAACCAACCACTGGAGACTGAGTTCTATTTTAGCATCAAAAAACACTTTTTGGTGCCAAAATGTAGCAATGGCTATAGCCATTTTGAAACTTGCATTAGATTTGCTCTTAGACGTACACATGATCTGTGGTTCCTATTCTTTCACTCTCAAAAATCTTGAAAATTGCAGAATGGGGGGACCTTAGAGCTTAGAAGTAGACCCTTAATTTACAAAAAAAAAAAAAACAAATTTCTAAAGTTGAAAGGATAAGTAAAATCTTGTGTTGCCAAGTTATAAATAAAGTGGATATTTTTGGTGTTCTATTCTTGATTATATTCACATATCATGTGTGTTTTTGGCCAAAAAATTAGCCACTAGCATGAATTTACGCTTCATTTTATGTCAAACACTTACGGTTTGTATGCGAGTTTATTTTTCTGACTCTCCATTTCCTTCCTTTAAAATAAAACTCACAAATAAATCGTTAATCACCACGTGACAAGTTTACTTTCACGAATAAACCGTTGATCATTACGTGACGTACAAAGTTTGTGAGATGTTAATTCTTCTTGCCATCTTAGGTCATATTTCCATTGAATTCTAAAATATATGGCGAAAAAATTAATAACAATCTCTTTTTGGTACAAAAATTTGAAAAACAGAGAATCCGTTTGTTAATGGCCTTTGTAAATATGTAAGCAAATGCACTAAAATGAGGAACCTCAAACCAGTTAACATGTTTCCTTACCAAGTAATACTTTGAGTGCAGTGTGGTAGATTTGACCTTAGAATTTGAATTACTTTTGGCAACTCAATTCCAAAATTTTTGAATTTGTAATCAAAAGAACATGTATAAAAGTGTTACTATATATCAACAAATTCATATTGATATTAAATAGTGTTGATATTAAATAGCGACGCATGTGAATGCAAGGGGTAGAAGGGTGTAAAAAGTAACTCACATACAATATTTTACCGCTTAAAGTTTCACACTAATCGCAATTTACATTCAACATAAAATTAGTCATCATATAAATCATTGAGTCCTACTATATATGGTGATAAATTTATGCCGAACTACAATTACAATTCACGTTCAACATAAAATTAGTTCCCATATAAATCATTGAGTTCTGCTATATATTGCGATAAATTTATGCCGAATTATAATTATGAAACTTATCAATATATGTGATTAGTAGAAATTATAGGAGGTCCCTAGTTATTATACACCCCTCTAAAAAAATTATCATTAATATTTATTCACGTAACTGATAATTAAAAAATTGACGTAAAAATTCGCAATATATATCATTTTCCTAAATTATTTTCCCATTTATAATTTCATAGAATTGACATTTGTTTGTTTAAAGATGGCATGGAGTTGGTGCTGCAGTAAACAGTTCCATCTTTGTCTTTAGGTAGGTAGGTATTGTAACAGTTTAAAAATGTAATTTCAAGATAAAAATGGACAAACAGAGTGAATTATGTCAAAACCGTCCTTTTGGTCTGCATAACCTAATACAGCAACATTAAATGGGATCAAAGTACATACTAACAGCCATAAACAAATTTTACATGATTTTATTTTATTTTATTTTGAAGTCTTGTGTACTTGGGTATATTTTGGTTTTATAGTTCATTTGGTTAATCTTGGATTTAGCTTTGATGCATATTAGAAAGAGTCATTTTATATATTGTGAAATATTTTTGTCGAATTGCGATTGTTTATCAATTATAATTATTTACGTAATTCGCAATAATAAAGTCAATATGTAAAGTCGCAGTATATATCATTTACCTTGAAAATAACTAAGTTTACAAAAGTACTGAAAAATAATTGTTATAAAGAATTCAAGTAGCTATATAGCATATAGCAATGTACTTGGAGAGTCTCTTATATTACAAATTCCACAAAAAAGAGCTCTTTTTATTTGATGAATGATGATAGCAACACAATTTCGTTACCATGCCCTTCCACACTACCAAACTACACACTCGGTATATTTAAGAATAAATATGAAAGAAAATATATATCTAAAGTTTTCAAATTTTGTAAATGAGACTATTTCCTTGAAAAAAAGGGACTAACTATACTAACTAATAGTATCAACATAAATGAACAAATTCTTCCATAAACCACACGATGGCGACATTGAGAAAATACTAAACAACTACCATCATCAGAAAGGTCCTTAATTTACAGTTTAAATCGTCAAGATCATCTTGTGGTTGAATTGTTTACTAGAAACAATTTGTGAAAATGATGTAAAGATTTTGCAAAAAAGATATATGGCTCGGAAAAGTATTCGCTACATATCAAAAACAGAACAACGAAAGAAAATAGGAAAACACTATTTTTACATGTATTTTTGAGATTTTCACATGGTTTCCTTTCACATGGAGGTGAAACCCACTTTATGCTCGTATGAGAGAAAATCATGCGAAAGTATTATAAAAACAAGTAGAAAATTTAATTCTCAAGAAAATATTGTGCAAAGTCCGTTGACAGTCTACATATTATCTAGAAAATCTCTAATTCAAGTTTACCAGTAAGGGAAGATAACTCTATAGAAAGAGCCTTCCTTACTCCTTTAGAGCTCCATCGAAAGTCGTACAAGAAAAAAGCAAGGAAAAGACTTCTTCCTAACACCCTTCAGAGTTCCCCTCACGCCACTTTCTCCAACAGAAAGTAGGCTATTCTGGATCTCAACTTACAAAACTAATTAAAAAAATAATATCTTGATGAAACATAACTAGGTGAATTTTCTATAACTGAACAGCTGAGAACTAGGGGCTGTTTGATTATCACTTAATGAGTCAGAATGACTTCAAATCTGAATCGCTAAGTCGTCATTCAGACTGTTTGATTTGGATACAAGAAGGTCTGAATTGAATGAAAGTGGTTTGAACGAATTAGCTCCAAATTTCTGGGTGGATCGGTAAGCTGGAAAGCTGAATGAATTTTTACTTAGATACCCTCACACAACATAGAAAAATACCCTCTTTTGCTTTCTCCCTCACTCACGCCTTCTCTCAATTTCAGGAAACCCCAAAACTCGCCGGAAAATTTATTCGGTGCTTTAGTCTGCCTATATCTATGTATAATCTTAAAAATTAAAGTAATTTAGTGTAAGATTAAACCCAAAACACCCCCAAATTTCATATCTATAAGCAGGAAGAAAACTTTTTACCAACCGAAGAAAACTTCCATGAACAGAATGTATCCCAGTTTCGCATTCAATTTATAATCAAAATTGGCTTAAACCTCAAATCCAATCAAACCAGGATTTCATTCATTCGAAAATGTTGAAATGGAAACGCGATTGAAGTTGCACAGAGGGCGACTGGGGAACAATTAGAAGAAATTCTCCACCTTAGGGTGATAAGTGGGACCAGTTTTCTGGATTAATTGGTTGTTGTTAGTTTTTTGTTCTCAATAATTCTACGCCGACCGGGACTTAGTGACCGATGTGGCGACCGGTCCAAATTTTTTTTTTTTGGTCTGACTCCCAAATAATTTTTATAATTTATTGGAACAATTTTTTTTTTAAAAAAGTGATTTAAGTGTCATTTAGATACTTATCCAATACAGTATTGTACAGACTGTATTGGATATATATCCAAATGACACATAAATCACTTTTTTTTTTTGTAAAATTTTTTGTTTCAATAAATCATAAAAATTATTTGGGAGTCAGACCAAAAATAAAAATAAAAATTTGGACCGATCGCCAGACCGGTCACTAATCTGTTTCTGAGTTTTGGACGGAAAAGAAATGAATATAAAACTTAAATTAGAACAGAAAAGAAAGGAATAGAAAACTTGAAGTTTTCCTTTGTGTTGTTTCTGAGTTTTTAATAGAAAAGAATAGAAAATTTAAAAATTTTCTTTTCTTACGTTTTTGAGTTCCAATGAAAAGAAAAGAAAAATATCATTTTTATAAATTTACCCTTCTATTAATTATAACCATTGAACCATGAATAAAAATATGCAAGATAAATTTAACCAAAGAAAAAATTCCATAATCAAACACAAATATCCAAATAAATGTTAAACAAAAACTACTTCTATAAAGTCATTGCCATACCATATCCAAAAGTCATCAAACATAATCTGTATTAAATGGAAAAAGAAGATACCACCTTTGTTCCATAAAGATAATTTAATTTAATTTCTTTTTCTTTGTTTCGAGAGAAAAAGAGTTTTATTTATTTTTATAGAAATATAAAATAACAATTCATTCATGTTTATCAACGAACATAAAATTAAAAAAAAAATATATTATTAAATTTTCTAAATTATGAAAATAAGACTTTTTTATATAAAAAAATGGAAGAGATACTATTAACTAAAGCTAAAAGAGAAAACATGTGCTTTACTTGCTTAAACATCGATCAATAACAATTTACAATTTAAAATTTAACTAATAAATTTTGGAGTCTAGAGATCGAAGAAAATATGTGAGTTGATTGAACAAGACTTTAAAGTCTTCATGCTAGCAAGGAATAAATTGCAGCTATTTTATTGGAAAAATCTGGAAGAAATGATTCTTTAATATCTTATTTGACAATTAACAAATAAAATAAAATAAAAAGAGTTTACTATTTTAGAATTAGTATGTAACAGGGCCTAAAATAATATTATCTGAAGAATCTCATTTACTAGGAAAAAAAATTTCAATAAAATCTCATTTCTTTTAACAGTAGTAGTGTGTCAATTTTTTTTTAACGAAGATTCACTAATGAAGAAAATTAAAATCTATATTCCACTGCTGTGAAGAACCCTTACATAGTTGCATGTAAAGTACTTAGTTCTTTACTAGAAAAGATAAAGGTAATTGATCCACTAATAAATCTGATTTGCTTCTATAGGGGGGAGAGAGAAAGAAAGAAATACGTTAGGTTTAGTAGATAAAAACAAATTGGGGACATGGGTTGTAATTTAAAATTTATTATATTGAAAGTTGAGGATAATATGGGAATTATAAAAATATTACTTATTCCAATTTCTTTTCCGTCCAAATCATGTCAATTTTGGACGGAAAACTTTGGCAGGAAAAGTGGCCAAGTTTTCTATCAATTTCTTTTCTTTTCCGTTTATTAAAAAACTCAGAAACATAGGAATTGGAAAGAAAACTTAAATTTTTCATCCATTTCTTTTCTTTTCTGACCATTTTAAAACTCAGAAACAGAGCGTAAGTCCCGGTCGGCGTAGAAAGGCTCTTTTGTTTTTCCACTTGTATTAATAGAATTTGATTATTTGGTACTTTGGCTCACTTCTTCTTGTATTTCAGGAAATTTAAAACAAAAACTGATCTAAAAATTTGAATGTTGGATTTAAAATTGTTTGAATTATTCAATACTTTGTTTGATATTTTGTTTGAATTATTTTTTTCATCTGTTGTACAATGAATATTGTATTTATTTATTTTTTAATACGTCAAGACAAAATTATATACTTGTTCAACATAGCTTAGAGGGATAAAATAATAAAAGACAGACTAAAATAATAAAAGACTGTTATTCAAATGTTTCAAATGTATCAATTATCAAACAACCACCTAGACTTGATTACTACTGAACGATGCTGAACTTCCGAGAATTCCAAAGGATGGCCTTGCTGCAGTACCAATTCCAAAGTAGTAAAAACAAACCGTCATTTTTTGTTGTTAAACTCTCTGGTTCATTGCATTTTAATTTTATTAACAAGCTTTGAACTTCGAGGGTCGAAATTTGCTTCAAGCATAACATAATAATGTCATTCATCCATAGCAATATTTTATTAGATTACCCTATATTGTTCCATACCTAAGTTAAATATATCCACTTTGACTTTCAAAATTACTTTTTTCCATAAAAACAGATCATAATAAAATTAAACAACGAAATTACAAGATAAAACAAAAGTAGCATCCAAACCTTCACATGTTTGATCTAACAAACCAAAACGCCAAAGTTCAAACACAACAACAATAGCAGACTAAATCATGTGCAATGACACTTTATAGTAGCATTACCTTAATAAGCATTAAAAGAAGTTCCTACACATGCAATAAGTTCCCAAGGAAAAACAAGAAAAATATCTAAAACGTAAAAGATAAATAGATGCAGGAATTCAAGATTCTTTCTCTACTAAATTACATAGAAGTGGTACCATGAGCAAGAAACTTAGAATCTTGAATCCCCTATTATCAACAAGAAACAACCATAAACATAGCATAATTAATAACCTAAATGCAGATCATTACCTAAATACCCAGATCCAACCAAATAGCAATTGCTGACCTTCAATTCCCCAATCCCCTTCCTCCTATGTCCTTTTATTTTCATACCTATTTCACCCAAAATTTAAAGATATTCCATTTTCACCAACTCATAAGCTCTTAAATCAAAAATTAGTCATGTGAATCGCCCTTCTTCCTTGATCCATCATCACTCCCTTCTCTCTCCTCCAACAACCTCCCACCTTCCTCATCATTGCTCCCTTGTGGCTGCACCTTCTTCTGCGCATCCTTCGCCTTCATAGCCTGCAACTTAGCATGATTATAATACCCAACACCCAAAAACGCCAATCCATACCCAACCAAATTGATAGGAGTCACAATATCCTTAATCACCGACCACGAAAATGCAATCAATAACCAATCCTTCACCACACCAGCTACATTCATAGTCAAAGCCGAAGTCTTCCCAACCAACAAAAACACAGCCAAATTCAAAGCAAATGCACATAAAGAATTGGTCCCAAAAACTAAGAAATCCAAATGAAAATTAGAAGTCTCCTTCAAAACAGGGAATTCCACAAAAACCCACGGCACAAACAGAAAAACCAAACAACAAGGAGCCACATAATAAAGAGGCGTAATGGGATTTAACTGAATACCCTTTGATTTTAACAAGATCTGAATCATCACAAGACTGGTGGCCTTAAATGCAACAACACGGGGCCGATGCATTGCAAGGGCAGCATAGGTGCCTATGCTCACTTTTTTTATATGTAAACTTGAGGGGCAGAATTTATAAGTTAGTAAACTCAAAGGGGCAGATTAAAAAAAAGTTAAACTTGGTGGGGCAAAAAAAAGTCCATTATAATCTAATTCTTTAAAGCATGTTTATGGCTTTACAGAGAGTTAGAAGCCAGAAGGGACGAGAGCTTGAAATTAAAAAAAACTCTTCTTCTCCACTTTTACTTCACTGCTTAGTGCTTGGCCAAAAGCATCTGACCACCGCGAGTCAACGATTTCTCCTCTTCTCAGCCGCGACCTCGTCTCTTCTTTTCATTCTATTGCAATCTCTAGGCCTCGTCGGCTCGCCCCTTGCACATATGCGATTTAGAAGGTAACAAAATTAGGCCTTTTTTATTTGATAATTTAAATTTTATAATTTGTTTGAATTTGTTGTTGGTTGGGGACTAGGGGTTAAACCCAATTCAATTTATTTGATGTATTTGTTGTATTGAACTTAAGAGGTAGCTAATTAGGGCTTTTTTTTTACTATTTTTTTTATTTGATAGTTTAAAGTTTATATTTATTTAAATTTGTTGTGGGTTGGGGTTAAAAATTGAATTCATGATCTGCTATTCAGAACACATTCTATTTAACCAAGGTACAGTCCTTTTCTTTGCGTTGATTATATTTTCAGTAAAATTTAGTTTAATGGGTCTTAATATTTTTTTTTATCTCTTTTTGTATTTTTTTGGGTGGCGGAATGATTGTTTTTTACATATAGTGAACTGAGAATGAAATATTTTAGGGTTAATTTGGATAATTGGATGTATGCTTTCGGGTTTCTTATGTGTTGTTACTTGATTTTGTTTGAATATAAAAAGGAAATTTGATTTGAAGCTTTGTGCATACGGTTGAAATTGTAAGTGTTTGGGGAATCATTCAAGTTGAACTATGAAAGTAATCGAAGTAAGTTTTTAAATTCTATCTAAATGTTTATTTATCTTGAAATTTCTTTTTATTTTAGGCAATGATTTATGAATATTTATTTATTGTATATTATAGAATTCTATGTACGTTGCATAAAATAATTTGTCTCAAAGGGGTTGTTGACTTGTTATATATATATATATATATATAATGTTATTACTTGTTATATTAACAATATTGTAACCAAATACATGTTTTACATATGCAACCGGCCAGAAAACACAAAATTATCTAAAAAAATTGGCTCGCAGAAAACACCCCAAACACATCAAAAATCGCCTCCCCATAAGCCGCAAACGCGACCCCAATTGAAATCGAGATCATATTCGCCATTGTATTCGAGTTGTAATTCTCCTTTTTGAAGCAAATCCCAATTGAATAAACAGCAACCGACTTTTAACATCTGAATAAAACAAAAATAGAGAGATAAATATACGCTGAATTAAGAGCCAGAGGGAGATTGAATAAAGGGCTCCGATGGGAACGACGGAGGAGAGATAAACTTCGCGGGACATCGTGACGGGCTCGACGACGGCAAAGACTTTAATGGAGAGAAATGCGAGAGTGGAGCAAAAGGCCATATGGATCATGGTGAGAGAAAATCGGGTACGACCAGTTGTAGAGTTTCCGATCGAGGATGTATTTGTTGTAGACGATGACAGTGAAGGAGAGGAAAATCCAGATGGCGACATAGGTATAGGAGAGGATGATTTTTTTGAGGACGTCGTCGGAGAGATTGGAGCCTTTCCCCATTGTGCGCGGCGGAGGGCGGTGGTGGGGAGGGGGTGCGTAGGATAAGGAGGGCGGAGGGTGAAGGATTGGAAGGAGTCAGAGTTTGAGGGGGGAGAGAGAGAGGGTGAGGAAGAGAAGTGTGAAGTGTTGTTAGATAGATGCTAGTGGTAGTAGCGTAGGAGTTGTGTTAAATGAGAAATTAATTTAGCTTGTAGATTTGTGACATGCATTGCGTTTGTACACATGACGTAATAACTATATTTTTATTTATTTAATTTTATAATTCTTCTTAATAAAAAATATTTTTAACTTACAAATACTTAACAAATCCAATAAGGAATCATGTCATACCCAACAAATCTCCACCTTGACTTGAATCCTTCAAATATAGCACAAACAGTGAACTTTCTCCTCTTCTCAAATACACAACTCAAGTGCATCGAACACTAACCAGGTCCAAGCAATGTTCGAACTTGGTATGTGGTAACGGCTTTGTTACATGTCAGCTGGATTGTCTGTAGTACCAATCTTCAAGACCTTAATGTCACCAGATTCAACAATGTCTCGAACAAAATGATACCTGACATCAATATGCTTCGTCCTCTCATGATACATCTGATCCTTGGTCAAGTATATAGCACTCTGACTATCACAATGGACAACAGTAACTCCATGATCCATGCTGATCTCTCCAAACAAGCCTCGCAACCAAATAGCTTCCTTAACAGCCTCTGTAATAGCCATATATTCTGCCTCTATAGTAGAGAGAGCAACTGTATGCTGTAAAGTAGCTCTCCAACTAATTGCACAACCTCCAAAGGTAAATATATAACCAGTCAACGACCTCCTCCTATCAAGATCACCAGCATAGTCTGAATCAACATACCCTATAAGGGTATCGCCATTTCTTCCAAACTCTAAACTAACATCAGAGGTACGTCGCAAGTATATTAAAATCCATTTCACAGCTTCCTAATGAATTTTACCTGGATGTGATAAGTATTTACTTACCACACTAATGGCATGTGAAATATTCGTTTAGCATCCTTCATACCAAAACGATCTAACACCTTCGCGATGTAGTCTTTCTGAGATAAGTATAATTTCTTAATTCTGCGATCTCGCTGAATCTCCATGCCAAGAATCTTCTTAGCAGCTCCTAAATCTTTCATCTCAAACTCAGTGCTCAACTGTGATTTCAGTTTACCAATCTCTGAACTATCTTTTGCATAAATGAATGAAATCGTTTATACCACTGCCTGGGAGATTGCTTTAAACCATATAAAGAGTTTTTCAACAAGTAAACGTGGTCTTCCTTTCCTTGCATCTGAAATCCCTGAGGTTGACACATATAAATCTTTTCTTCAAGTTCACCATGCAAGAAAGCTGTTTTCACATCGAGTTGTTTTAACTCCAAATCATGCATAGCAACCAAACTAAGTAATACTCGAATAGAGCTGTGTTTCACAACTGGTGAAAACACATCATTGAAGTCAATTCCTTCGACTTGACTAAATCCCTTAGCTACTAGTCGAGCCTTGTACCTAGCGTCTTCAACTCTTGAGATGCCTTCCTTTTTCTTAAATATCCATTTGCAACCTACAATTTTCTTATCTTTAGGTGGTTTCACAAGCTCCCAAGTTTGATTTTTCTGAAGAGATTCCATCTCCTCATTCATAGTGAACAACCATTTTTCTGAATCATTCGAGGAAACAATATCTTTATAAGTCACAGGGTCACTATACTCAACTGTCTCGGCAACTGATAAGGCATAAGCAACATAATCTGAATACCCATATCTCTGTGGTGGTCACACTGTCCTCTTTACCTTGTCTCTAGTGAGACTATACTGATTGTCCATATATTCCTCCTCTGGAACTATATTTTCATCTGCAATAGTAGTAGTACGCATATGATTTGAACTCTGCTGTGATTTCTGAACCTGAGGAGAAGTTACTTCAAGCTCCACCTTCTGACCAACACTGTCAAAACTATCAATACAAGGAATAGAGGATTCCTTGTTCTTATGAAGCATAACAGACTCATCAAAAGTAACATCTCTGCTAATGATGACCTTTGCTGACTTTTGATCTGCACACCAAAGTCTATAACCCTTCATACTAGAACTATAACCAAGAAATATGCATTTCTTGGCTCTAGGTTCAAGTTTTCCCTCATTCACATGTGCATATGCAGGACAACCAAACACCTTAAGAGATGAATAATCTACAGGGTTGTCTGACCAAACTTCTTTAAGGGTCTTACATTCTATAGCTGTGTAAGGAGAACAATTCACCAAGAAAGAAGCTGTGTTCACTGCTTCAGCCCAAAATTCCTTGCCCAAACTTGCATTTAACAACATACACCTGGCCTTCTCTATCAAGGTTCTGTTCATCCCTTCTGCAACTCCATTCTGCTGTGGTGTCTTCACAACTGTACGATGTCTAACAATTCCTTCATTCTTGCAGAACTCATTGAACTCAGTCTCACAAAACTCAAGGCCATTATCTGATCTGAACCTCTTAATCTGCTTTCCTGTATGCTTCTCAACCAAAGTCTTCCACTATTTGAAAGTCACAAAAACGTCATTTTTATGTTTCAAGAAGTAGACCCAAACCTTCCTGGAGTAATCATCAGTGAGGGTTAACAGATAATGTGCACCGCTACCTTTGGAAGGAACCCGTGAAGGACCCCCAAGGTCTGAATGAATGTAGTCCAGAGTCCCCTTTGTTCTATGAATCACAGTCTTGAAACTAACTAGTTTCTGCTTCCCCAAGACACAATGCTCACAAAAGTCCAACTTTCCTATTTTCTGTCCAGATAAAAGACCTCTTTTACTCAGAGCATCCATGCCTCTTTCACTCATATGGCCTAACCTCATATGCCACAACCTGGTGGTGTCATCTGCAGTAACTGAAGAACAAATTACATCTGAATATGTAGTTGTAGAACCCTCCAACTTATATAAAGTGCCGACCTTAATTCCTTTCATCAACACAAGAGAGCCTCTACTAATCTTCATAACTCCACCTTCAACTGTGTACTTACACCCATTTTCATCTAGTGTACCCAAAGATATGAGATTCTTCTTCAAACTTGGAACATGTTTAACATCTGACAATGTCCTGATTATGCCATCATGCATCTTTATTTTAATTGTACCAATGCCAATTACTTTACATTTAGAATTATTTCCCATCAAAATAATTCCACCATCAAATGGTTCATATGTGGAGAACCAATCACGAGTAGGACACATATGATAAAAACACCCATAATCTAAAATCCAATCACTGCTAAGTCTTTCTCTGTCATCGGCTACTAACAGAAGATCATCACTATCCTCAACAACGCTAGCCTGAGCAGATTTTCTTGCCCCCTGATTCTGTTGGTTCTGCACATTCTGTCCACTATTAATCTGACCATGATTGTCTCTTCTCTATTCTTTATTTTTCAGTTTCGGACAATTACGCTTTATATGCCCCTTTGCATGACAGTAGTTACAGCTGAAATTCTTATTCCTAGATTTTGATCTGTGTGTACTGCCACTTTTTGAACTTCTTTCAACTAACCTCCCCCTGACAAACAATCCAACACCTTGATCATCACTTTTTCCAAAAGTCATCTCAGAATCTAGTTTTTGTTTACTCATAAGATTTGTTTTAACATCCTCAATTGAGATAGTGTCTCTACCATAGATCATAGTGTCTCTAAAATGCTTCTATGAAGGAGGTAATGAGACTAACAACAATAGGGCTTGATGTTCATCATCAATCTTAACATCAATATTCTGTAATTCAGTTACAATTGAATTAAATTCAGTGATATGAGATTTGATTTGAGTACCTTCTGACATATGCAAGGTGTAAATACGCTGTTTAAGTCTCAATTTATTGGTGAGGGACTTCGTCAAATAGAGAGACTCTAATTTCTTCCACAAATCAGCGGCTGTAGTTTTCGCTAACACCTCTTGCAACACGTCATTCGAAAGGCACAACTGAATTGCCGAAAGTGCTTTATTATCCATTGTTCCATTCTGACTCAAACATCTCGCTAGCTTTTTTCGTCTCCCAATCCGTATTAGACATATCTATAGGCTTCACTGGCTTCCCTACAATATCTTTCTTCAAGCCTTGTTGAGTAAGAACAACCTTCATCCGAACTTGCCAAAGACTGAAACTAATATTCCCATCAAATTTGTCAATATCAAATTTCGTTGATGAAGTCAAACTCAATGCCATAGTATGGATCGATAATAACCAGGCTCTTGATACCAGTTTGTTATGACAAACTATGGCAAACACAATAAATCAACGCAGAAAGATAAAAGACAATAACACAAGGTTTTACGTGGAAATCCAAATCGGGAAAAAACTACGGAGAAGACAGAAGAAATCTACTAAATAAATATCTGAAGAGTACAAGATAAAGAGAGAGAATTATGAGAATTCTTAGAATATTTTTGAATGAATCTGAATATCTCTTCTTTCCAAAATCCTAACACCTATATTTATAGGCCATAAGAAATTCCATAACCAAATAGGATAAGAAATACTGAATTGAGTATAACAAGGAAAGATAATTTTCTTTAAACCAAAATGGATTCTAGGTAATACCTAAATCCAAATCCAATAAGGAATCATGTCATACCCAACATATTCTATTATTATTTTTGGGGTATGACTATATTTTTTGGAATTTATATGGTGTCCACTAGCTCTAATGGTATGCTTGACCCATCTTTTATTTTGTTTGAAAAAATTATTATTTCTTTTATTATAATCTTTCATCTTTTGTAACTTATTACAATTTTAATATATTTTAGTCTTTTAGACCGTAATAAATAAAAAAAACAAAAAATGGCAAAAACGGTTTGGCAACTTTTGCCCTCTATCTAGCACTGTTCTCCTTTGGAGCAAGATGATTGGTGATATAATTCCTCGCATTTGGCATCGTCCCCTCTTCTAGGATTACAACTCCTAATATGATGGATTTTACAACATTCCACCTTTGCATTGCTTTGACCCATCACCCCTTCAAAATCTATAGAAAAAAAAGTTACCCACAAATAATTATTATAATACTATGATTTCATTTTTGTGAATAAAATAAGCAAAGGAAATAAGGAACATAAAAATTACTAACTATTTTACAGCTAAGAACCCTTTTTATGTAAATAAATATTATATTTTTTTACTATACAAATTACCTATCCATCTAAACAAACCCAATTGCTCATATCTTTGTCAAGTATGAACATGAAAAGTAATTTCTTTATATTTGATATGGTATTCGTATAAAAGAGAATTCAAATGTTTCTCTCTTTGATACAGAAAGGATTGGATTCTAGTTCTTTCCAATAGAGGCTCACAGACGTGATCAATTTTTTGTTATTGGAAAAGCATTTTGGTTATTTACTTGTTGGTTTGATTGTTACAGGTTGCAAAATTTTATTAGCAAATAAAATTACTCATTTCTTAATTGGTAAAAAATTTAACTCCTACAATTCAATTTTTGACATATGTATATGAGTAATTATCAACACGTGTTAATTCTTGTTAAGTTTACAATTCTTGGTTGAATATAAGTGCTTGTTGTCTAGAAGTTTGAAAAGACATGCAACCACTAAAAAGGCAACAGATTGGTGAGATAAATTCTTATCATTAAAAAGTAAAAACCTTGACACGAGACAAAAATGACCGGGGGACTAGATATTGATCTAGCGCCAGCAAAAACTAAAATTTACTAAGTAAATAACCTAAAATCTATTGGGGTCTTTAAATTCACAAAAAAATATAATATGGAAACTACCAAAAAAATAACAAGAACTCAAAATTAACCATAATTTTACTAATCAAAAACTCTCTCACAATGCAATAGGATACCATTTTATTAATAAGAGTGGCTTACCAATGAAAAGAAAACTCAAAACTAAAATTATGCATAAATCTTCTTCTTAATTGATATACTAATTCAAAATCCCTACTTTTTTTGGGTTCTTACCTCCCAGTATCTAGCAACCATTAGGCCCCGACTAATCCGGAATCGAGCTACGGTCGGATCCACAAGGGGGGCAGGAGCTCTCCCTAACACCGTTTTCTCTATTCACAAGAATTGAATTCGAGACCTTGATAAGGGACACCGAGCTTCTTTCACTTGGCCTAACTTAGAGGCTAAACAAAAAGGATTTGGCTCCTCTCTATTGCACCTTCCCTCCAATACACCAATTATTTAATAATTTTATTAATAATGATAATATATTAATAGATTATTGATGATATTAAGATCAATCCTATAAAAATTAGAATCATTAAATTTTTACCCTTTAAAAGTTTAAAAGAATTTTTAACCATTCAAACTTTAATGAAAAATTCACATGTAAATCAAATGGTGAAAAATGGTCGGATTACTTTCATTTTTTGAACAATTATGTTACTCAATATTATAAATTAATTGTTTGATATTGATTTCAATTATACTATCCACAACTATAAAACTATAATGTATTGGATAGAATTGGAGGGAAAATGTAATGAAGAGAATCCAACTCCAAAAAAAAAAAGCTTCAGAAAGCTTGAAAAGACAATCAACATTGAAAAAGCAACCTTTATATTTTATCTCCTTTATATCATATTTCACAAAGTTATATTTGTTTATATTTCCTTTCTTGTTTCCATGATTTTCTTCCTAGAAAATTCTTTGACATAAGCACATGCAAGTACTTATGATGAATATTAGCCAAAAGTATGAATATAATAAGAAATTAATTAAAAACTATTACATTTAATTATATATTTAAAAAACACAAGATTACTGATTATATTTTTTGTCAGGGATTGCTAAGCTCTCGCTTTCTTATAAATTTATGATACTCAGTTGTCCCTATTATAGTGATTAATCTTGACTTTTTAAAAATAATTTGATACTTTTTTAAAAAAAATTCAAAAGTGAAATAAATACTTTTAATTTTAGACAATAAACCTACCAAAATCGTTGCATTTCAGGTATAAATTAAGAAGTTAATTATCTTAACTAACTCATAATTAGTGATAGCTAACCTCCACATTTGTGAATATCTAGAATATGGTCTCTCTTAGAAAATGGCTCCCGACATTTCCTATTTGGGAGGCCATCTAGGCACCCGTATTGCCACATCAATTTTAAGGAACTCAACACCCTCATTGACATCCCTCATTCATCATGGTTTCCCAATAAGGAGTCAGGACAAGACATTGGCTATTTTCATCCAAAATGGCCAAAATTGGCTAAGTGTGAGAAATTGTTAAGAAAATGGCCAAGTATGGAGACCTCACTAGGAGAGCTACTATAGGGAGGCGTCTCATGCCAATACCTAATGCAAATAATACACTCCCATAAGAAAATAAGAAGGGATGGAGAAAAACATGCTCAAACAAGCAAGACACGAAGGGATGCAACCGAGCAACTAAGGATCAAAGTGAAGCAAGTGGGGGAGGAGCCTTTGAGGTTGGCCCATTGGGACTCAGTCAGCCTATGGGGTACTCACCTCATCAAGGAATCCTCCTAAAGTCTCTCCCATCATGCCCCACTCTCAACATTTAGTCAAATTCAAAAAAGCTACACAAAGAATGGCTAAAATGAGAAGAAGCCAAGAAAGAAGCCACTGTAACGCCCCCAAAATTCCACTACAAGAAAAAGACTTAAAGTCAGCGGAATTAGTCTCGACGGATTATATTCTGTCGAATATAATTTATTCCCAACGGAATAATCCGTCGAGGATAAGTCCCTCGAAAATACGCTAATTCCAAGGGAATTCCGTCGGAAGTATAAGGTCTTCTTTGGCGCCAAACTTCCCGCTAGTGGGAGATATAATTTTGACGGAGTTATAATTATTTCCGAGGGAATTGCCGTCGAAAATAAGACAATTCCGAGGGAATTATTTCCGACGGAAATTCCGTCGGAAATAAGTTATAAAACTTAAATCAGATTTCATTTCCTTCAGCAGCATCATCTCTCTCTCTCTCTCTATATATATATCGTTCACAGTCTCTCTCTCATCGCTCACTGTCGTCGACCTTGTGCCACTGCCACTGCCATTGCCGTTGTCGTCTCATCTCGGACGTCGTCGCCGCCGCCGTCGAATCCCAGCCATCGTCGACAGCCTCCGATCGACTCCATTGCATTAATTCCACTGTCTATTCATTTTAGGTAGAATCAAACCTAATACCATCTAGGTATGTATGTTCAATAATTTTCATTTAGCTGCAGCATGAGGTCATTTAGCCGTCGTCGTTCGCTTTGGGTGTGAAAATTCATGTCTGAAATTTGGTAATTAATAGTACATTGCATGTATATGAATTTGGTATTACAATGTACTGCAAGATGAATTTATTTTATTTTTGAATTGATATTACTAGAATTACTTCGAATTTTTAGTCTGAAATTGGTTAATTTGGTTATGTATTTAGTCTGAAATTATTAGTCAATTTGGGTCTGAGGGTTTAAAATTTCTATGAAATTGCTCTGAAATTGGGAGATTCTGGTTTATAATTTGTCTGAAATTGGTCAATTTGGGTATGAAAGGACTAGAATTAGTGAATTTGGGATTGATTTTGGGACCATCACAATTATTAATCGACTGATTTTGGGACTACCTTAATAATTTGGGACTGCCTTAATAATTTTGGGAATAATTTTGGGACTGCCTTAATAATTTGGGATTGCCTTATTTATGGTGTGTATATATGAATTTTTTCCATCAATATTATGTCTTTATCTTGCCTACTGATTCTTGCTGATATGGACTGCAGTTAGTTATTGGTATATTTGCTATTTTCGACGGAATTTTCGACGGAATTTCTGTCAGAATTCTTCAATTACCTTATCCGCGGGCCTTGCTTTATTTTATTTATGGATTTGTAATTAGTTTTCAATATTTGAATGTATACTAAGTACCATATTCTTAGTTTCTTACCCAAAATAAAATGAATTAAGTAGCATTTACTTAGTAATATTCTACTAAATTGCAACAAATTAAAATTAGATATTATATAATATAATACAAAATAAATAAATGCAATTAAAATAAATAATAATTAACTAAAATAAATGAAATAAACTAAAATAAATTAACTTAAAGTAACTTAACTTAACTTAAATTAAATAATATAATATAATATTATATAATATTATATAATATTACATTATACAAAATGAATAAACAAAATAAAATAAATTAATTAAATATCATTAATAATATATACTAATGTAAATTAAATTAAATGAAATAAATGAATAAAATATTAAGTGTAATCGTAATTTTATGTAATGTTTAATATTAGTTAGTTCATAAAATAATATAATTAACTTACGTATAAGCCATAAATTACAGGACCGATTTCAGGCTAGTCGGGACCAGCGTGTAGTTGAGTTGCAGGTGGCTAGGAGGGATTCTGAGACATTAGATTCCACCGTCCCTCCGCCCGAGATTAAATTATCTCGGGATGAGGAGCTGGCACTATGGGTTGCGGCTCAGGATCCGCCTACTAGCAGTACCAGCAGATATCGAGTGCTGGATTGCCGAGGATATCAACGTATACATTGCCTGGAGGTAATATTATTTCTAATAAGTTAAGATTAAGTAACTACATATATTATTAGTAATGGTATATTTATTTGCGCAGGCTCTAGCCAGCGTCAGCGCCCGAGAGCTTCTATCGGACCATCATATACAGGCGCTGGCTTGGACGACGAGATTTTCCAGAGGGTCATGGCTGCGGTGTCGAAGACGTTCCGTACAGATCCGGTTATCCGTCGTCAGGATTTGCCCAGCCGAGCTCGCCTTCACCAGCTCGCCCAGGATATTGCAGCAGGGGCCACCGTCGATAGTACGGGTATCCCGCAGGAGCAGTTCGTCGCGATACGCGACGAGGTACTCCGGTTGGTGATTACATTACTATCGGAGGCCTTTGGCCCGGTTGGGAGTCAGCCCCCCTACTCAGGTATTATATTTACTTTTACTTATTTAATCTGCATGTTATTAAACTAATACTCTCATACAGAGTAATGCGTTATATTTTTAATTGTATCAACTAGGTGGCGATGGCGATGAGGGGATGATGACGTGAATTTGCATACACCATAGTCCATACCCATGCATTATATATCTAGTTTAGTTTGCTTAGGTGTTTTGTATTTAGAATCTACTTAGATGTTTTATAAATCATATATTGTATAGTTTAGTTTGATTCTTTGTAAATCGATGTAATATACTTTAGTTTTGAAAGTATTTCGGCACATAATGAGTTATTCTTTATAGTTTTGAACGTCATGGGTTGATTATGATATATGTTGTTGTGGAATGTAGTTATTGGTATTGTATTATATGTATTGTTGGGATAAAACAGATTACAGGTACAAAAATGGGGGTTTAAAAACCTGAAAAATAAAAAAACAAAAAAATTATTTAAAAAAAAAATGATAGTTCCGACGGAATAAGGTATTTCCGACGGAAATTCCGTCGGAAATAAACTTTAATATTTACCAGGAAGTGCCACGTGGCAGATTATTACCGACAAAATATTTCGTCGGGATTTAATCCGTCGGAATGAAGCTATTTCCGACGGATAGTTCATCGGAATTAGTCCGTCGGAAGAATATTATTTCCGACAGAAGTTGCGACGGACTTAATTCCGAGGGCGTTATTTCCAGTCGAATTTTCGACGGACTAGTTTGTCGGAATTAACTTAATTCCGACGGAATAGGCATATTTCCGACGGAATATTCCGTCGGAAATAGGCCTTTTTCTTGTAGTGTTCGGACTATTTTTACTCCTGATCTTGTACGTTTACATATAGCTTCATTCTAATTTTTGCCAATAATCAATATTATAATCGATATACTCCGAAGATTCTCAAACTTCTTACAATACTCAATATCGATATAAATATTTAAACGCATTTATTTAAAAAAATTCTCATAATTTAATAAAAGATATACCTTTAAAACTTTTTTATCATTCTTCACCCCAAAATTGTAACCTTTAGCTTCTATACATATGTTCAGAAAGGAATTTTGTGACGTTGACTATATATTTGAGTCCAAAACGTCGAATTTAGTGAGAAAAGACTGTAAACACGATATGGTGTCAAGGTTGACTTTTTGGTCAAAGCCAATAGTTGACTTTTATGATGAAAAGTCAAACTAGGAGTTTAGAATAGAATTTCGATGATTGGACTGCGAATTTTAGTTCGGGATGTTCAAATTAGTAAAGGTAGACTATAAACACAAAATGTGTCGGGGTTGACTTTTTGGTCAAAGTTAACAGTTGACTTTTTGGATAAAAAAAGAGTCAAACTCGAGATTCGAAGATAAATTTGATGAAACAGATGTTCCCACGACGTTTAAAACGCCGAGTTTAGTAGGAATCGACTATAATCATGAAAAAGTTGATTTTTGGATGTCAAAATAGCCAAATGGTCAATTAAATGGACAAATGAGTAAATAAAAGAGGACTAATAAACCTTCAAGAATGGTGGGCTAGGGGGAGGCGACTGATTGCTGATAATTGTGGAAGGAATGCAAAGAGTGCTTCTTTATTTCCCTCACAAACTCCTCTTGTTATTGGCTAATGAATTTGTATGGGGCATGGGAATGTTGACTTGATAATTTAGCCTAGTAAGGCAAATTATCAAGCTCATCTTCCTTATTCTTCACCTGTATCCTCCAAATGTTCAGCTGAATATATATATATATATATATATATATATATATATATATATATATATATATATATATATATATATATATATATATATATATAGAGAGAGAGAGAGAGAGAGAGAGAGAAAGAGAAGAGAAGAGAAGAGAAGAAAAGGAGGAAGGAGAGAAAATTCTAGTTTTCTCTATACTTCACGCATAAACCATGAAAGATGAGAAAACTTGAAAAGCTAGCAAGAGGAAGAGGAAGAGCTCAGATGGAGCTAGAGGAAGAAGAGATGGAGAGCAAGAAGCTATCAAGTTAGCAAGCTCTAGCAAGAAGAAGAAGAACCAAGATGAGAAAGAACCTAAATAAGGTAATTCCTAGTTATAATCCATAGAAATTTTGAATGCTTTCCTTTTTGGAAAATCTGAAAATCTAGGTGTTTTGTTTATGTCTTAAATGGTATATAGCCATGGAAGCATGAAAGATGAGGCAAAGCTATGAGCAAGGATGGATGAAGAAAGAAAACCTAGCTAAATGTAATTTTTAAAACCATGCTAACACTTTATTTTGTTTATGCTTGGTTGTGGAAGTAAAAAATGATGGATGATGATGGTTTTATGTATAACCATGATAGAATGGATGAAAAATGATGATAAGATGAATAATTAAAATGAATGTAAACCTATGCGTAAAGGATAGACAAATGGACTATGTAGATGATTATAATCAGACTAAAGAAATCGTTAGTTCATAAGATGTGTATAAATTCTAGGAAGAAGGAATTATGTGTATGGAAGTTATGAAAATGTTCCAATTAGAACGATGGAAAAATAAGCTATAACGAAGTTATGGCGATTTTTTGTATAAAACATGTTAAAAGATGAAAAACGTAGTCTCGGGGGACTTTTGGGCCAATATTATGGCCTGATGATGATGTTGAAAAATTATGAATTCACGGGGGGTTTTATAGAGCATGTTACATATAACGATCGTGAATCGTGGGTAGCTTTGTAATTCGAACCTATGAATTTTATTGAATAAATTGAACTTTTATTAATATTATTCTGTGTTATGTATTTGAAGGTTTTATTACTACATATGATGTGTATGTAATAATTTTTAAGTATTGTTATTTCATGGAAATTGATTAAATTATTTAGAGGAATAGCGCTAAAACACTGTTTACGCAAAAGACGCCTTTTTCGATTTCACGACTTTTCATAATTTCGTCAAAGCGTTAATGAAGAGGGGTTAATAATCCAAGTGTGGAATTTTATTAGAAGCCCAATTGCGTTGGTGATTTGAAGCCCAATAGATTATGAATAGTGGCCCAAATAGAAGCCCAAAACCCATGGACCAAGTCCATGACCCAAACCCGTAACCCATTACCCATAACCCATGACCCATATGGGAAATGGGTAATAAGAAACCATCAGCTGAATTGAAGAAGGAAGAAGAGTACGAGAATGAAGAAGAGAGGAGAAAGGAATCAAAGAGGGTGGAAGCTTTTGGGGAGAAGCAACCTTGCATTTGGTAGAGGAAGAACAACTCGGGAGAAGGGAGGGGGAGAGCCCAATTGCCGACCAAACCTTGGAGGAGCAAACTTCAGCTTCCCATACATAGGGAGCTGATCATCTCAAGCATGCACAACACATTCCCTTCTCACTCATCCATGAAGCTCAGTTCATCCATCTATAAATACTCCTCCGTTGCCATACATCCATTCCTTTGATTGTTGCTTAGTAAGATAGCTGAAAATTGAGAGAAAAGTGAGAAGTGAGTTCACGGGTAGTTTGAGGAAGAAGAAGGATTATTGTAGTAGCTGTTATTAATCCAAGTAGCAACCTAGAAGAAGCTCCAAGAGGTAAGCAAAATAGAGCCTAGCTCATTTCTATAATATTTCCAAGTTTCTAGTCTTACTATGATTGCTTATTGGAGATGTTGCTGAAATTGCTTAGTTGATCATGAATGTGTATGAATGTTATTAACTCTGTAGAAACCTTGTTAATGATATGTAAAAGTGGAACAAAGAATGAGAAATCAGAACCTATGCATAAGGAATCAAGAATGGACATTAATGGACTGTTAAGGACAATTCATAAGTATTAATGAAAATGTAACTATGTTGTGTATATGTATTGGTTGTGTTAAATGGTTGAGCATTGTTTCTATGTTTTTAGAGGACTGTAAGAAATGATTTCAATTGAAAATCTGGACTAGAGTATCATGAAACTCTACTCCAATATGAGTTTCTAACTCATGCTCACAAACTGTTTGATTTAATGCTCAAGAGAAGAATTTCTCTAAGAACTTGAGAACTAGGTGTTGATTAATTGATGAAAGGATGTTATATTGCTTAGCTTAGAAATAGAAGCATGTTTTAAGTCATATTGACTTGTTTCATAATAGCTAAGACACAAAGAGGAAGAATGAATTGGCCTAAGTTTGAGTTTCGCTGAAAACTAGTTGGACTAGGCTCTTTGGAGCCACTATTTCGATTTATTAAAGCATCTATAAAATTATGAATTCATGATAGTTTTGGAGAGCATGTTATAAGCTTTCCATAGCCTCTGAAATGATCTAATTCCGACTTATAACGAAGAAGTTATGAGCTTTGTAGTAAGATAGCAAAAACAGAGCATGCTGGAAATTCGGGGAAGAACAAAAGTGGGCTTGGGCGTATATACGTTGGCTTTACGCCAGAGTTCTGCACTTGGGTGTATATACGCCGGTTACAGGCAAATTTTGGGCGTATATACGCCGGGCCAATGTTAGGCCAGAATCAACTTTGACCTCCTTTAGTAAAATGGGCGTAACTTTCTCATACGAACTTCGTTTTGGATGATTCAAGATGATTCGGAAAGCTAAGAAGTAGAACTACAACTTCCATTGATTAGAATTGAAAGCTATTTCCTTGATCAATTTCTAAATTGGCCATTTTTAGGACTATTGTGCATTAGGAAGCAAACATGGGGCGTCGTACATGCACGTATGTAACGTGTAATGCTTCCAACGCTAAAAGTTATTATTTTAAGTTCTAAAACTTGTACATTATGGTTTATAATGACTCTTAGCATTAATCAATGATGAATTAGACAAGTGTATGAGCATGCTAAACTTATGCATATGAGGCGAATCGGGCGTGCGTTGTGCGAACGTCGAAATGTCATATCAAGTGTGTGTAACCTTGTTTGATATTATGTTTCTAATTAGAATGAAACATTATAGAATAATGTAAACCAATATTTGGCATCAATTATGTGGCTAATTGGTATATGGATATGTACTTAAATGTGTAGGACTTTTGAAAGACAATTAACTTCAAGTAGTAGCATGCGCTTAAGGCAAGTTTTCTAACGCTTGTCTAACCCTTGTGTTGGGCAAGTTTATTTGATTCATTTGATTATATTCTCATGACTCTCATGCGATGTTTGAAGTTCCGATTTATGCAATACATATATAGTTGTGTGAATTCCTTACTTATGTAAATCTTTTAGTATTTGCACAAGTATTCGAGCTATGTTATGACATAAATTGTTGAAGCTTTCAAGTTCACATATATATGAACTGTTATAGAGAACGTCGATGCCATTTGTTTCGGCTAGACAGATATTGAAATGTTTTATTGATTTGATAATAAATCCTTGAAATGTTATTGATTATTAAGTAGAGCTATCCAATCGAATTGTTTTGGTTAGGATTCTGAGACATGAATGAGATGAACAACCCTAATATTAGGGGCAGTTTTTAGTCAGTTATTCTGACAAGGCATCGAGCGCCTAAAACAAACGCATATAGTCATTTCCAGCTAGAGTGTTGATCAACATAGAGTACAATAGGCTGATCACCTAGAAGTGCTCGTAAGTCAGACAATTTGCAGTAAAATAACTGTGTAACCTTTTCAAGAAAGCAAAAGAAAGTTCAAGGTCTTATGACCACTCAGTATGTCGTTTCGAAAATGTTTCGAACGAAAGTAAAGTATTATTCCTGTTTATTCAGAATATTTCACAACTATTGTTCAGTTGTTGAAGAGAAATGATATGATTGATGATATTGTTGTTATTCAATTGCTATACTTGCTGGGCAATTGAATGCTCATTCTTGCTTTATATTAAACATTGCAGCTAAGGCCAAGCGGGTCGAAGGTTCCGGTAAGGACAAGGGAAAGGGCAAGATAATCGCTCCACCCGAGCCAACACCCGAGCGAGTAGCAGAGGCTGAGGCTCAGATAGAAAGTGACCCGGAGGAAGATCTAGAGGAGGAACTAGAGATGGACCTTTCACTTGATGAGGATCCGTCCAAGCATGAGGAGGAAACATATGCTATATTATTGGATGCTGTGCCTTCTGAAGAGGAGGAAGTGGCACCGACAAACATAAATAATCTATTTATGGTGGTACTTGACAGGAACGTAGCACTGAGAGGTAGAGTTTAAGCCTTAGAGGCGAGGGTGCAAGAACTCCTGCAAGAGAGACATGAGTTAAAGGCTTACTTGGAGGCATAGGTCGATGATATAATCAGGGCCGAAGATCGGGTCGATGACCAGGAAGAAGAGGCAAGGATTAAGAAGGTGAGGACCAATAGGTCTAACTATGCGTTCAGGTCATCACATGGGCGATTTCAGCGTAGGGTGACCCATTACCCAGCAGAGGAGGGCCAGATTAGGCACACCATTAGTAGGGAACTGGTGATGGCCATAGCAGATGACGAGTATGCAGACGCCATTAGGCGTTGTTCTAGTTCAGCAATTAGACGAGGTCTAGATGTGTACCTTGTAAGGATGTAAATCCTAAATTTTGTATATGTAATGGATTATCTGGTGTAAATCCCATCTTTTAAGTAATAGAGGGATATATTGTATGCGAATAGCAGAAACTATGTGTTAGAAGATGTATGGAATATTAAGCATATTAATATAAGTTTGTTTATTAAATGTGCTTTGTGATGAGTATATGTATGTGTGTTGTGTTTAATAAATACATGAGGATGAATAGTAGATTAATAGTGGCATAATTTGTTTAACAGAAATATGCCGCCGAGATGGAGAGGAAGAGGAAGACAGGGAACACAGAGGAATAAGAATAGCGAATCCGATAATGAGAGTGAGATTAGGGAAACAGAAAACCCTATGCAGCAATTCAAAGACTTACTAGTAGGGGCTTTGAATAGAGTTCTAACCGTACCACCTGTCGTTCCTCCAGTTGCGCGTATTGCCAACTTTAAAGACTTTAAGAGCATGGGACCGCCTGAATTTAAAGAGTCCACCGAGCCTATAGAGGCTCAATCATGGGTTAAGGAGGTGAAGAAAGCATTCATCATTGCTGGAGTTGGGGAGGAACAAAAGACCACTTTTGCTACCTACCTACTGAAAGAGGAAGCTAATTTCTGGTGGGAAGCAAACCAAAATAGGGCTGGAGAAGGAGTCATTGCTTGGGAAAGGTTCAAGGAGATTTACTTTGAGAACTACTTTCACCGGAGCATGCAGAGTCGCATGGAGATACAGTTCTTAGAACTGAAACAGGAGAACCTGACATTACCACAATATGTTGCCACGTTCAACGAGTTGGCTCGGTTTACTCCACACCAAGTGGACACCGAGGAACGGAAGTCGAGGAGGTTTGAGCAGGGCCTGAAACCCTGGCTCTACAACAAGGTGAGTGTGTTGCAGATTGATGCTTTTGGATCAATCTTGGAAAAGGCTATTATAGCCGAAGAGGGAAGTGAGGCGTTGAGCCTCTACAATAGGGAGAAGAAGAATAAGGGTAGGAACGAAGGAGAAAGTAAGACTGATGTAGCCAGTGGAAGTGGAAGTAACCAGAAGAGGAAATGGAACAATTTCAGGAATACCGGAAATAAACAAGGAGACCCAAAGAAGAGGGTAGAGCCGTGTAAGACCTGTGGAAAGAATCATCTGCGAGTCTGCTTAAAGGGGAAGACATCATGCTATAATTATGGGCAGGAGGGACACATCTCTCTTAACTATCCCAACCCAAAGAAAAACAGCCGATGTTTCGTTTGCGGAGCACCAAGCCACATGGCAAGGAATTACCCAAAGAAGGGGACAGACGGGGGAGGCAATGGGAATAGTAGTGGCAAACTGACTATAGCTGGTCCAGCTCCATCGAGTAGACCAACAACCCGGACCTTTAATATGACAGTCCAAGATGCAGTGGCATCAGGAGACATAGTCTTAGGTATCATTCCGATCAATGGTATTAATGTATATGTGTTGTTTGATTCGGGTGCGACCTGTTCTTTTGTATCATATGAATTTGCTCAACATTTAAGCTTATCTCTAGAGAAACTAGAGTCTCCCTTAAACATAGAAGTTGCAAATAAGGAAGTAATCCCTGTTGAATATGTTCATAGAAATTGTTGCGTCGAGATAAGAGGGCATAAATTCTCAGTAGATTTAATTCCGATTAAACTGGGAGAATTTGACGTAATACTGGGAATGGATTAGTTGTTTAACCACGGGGTAGTAATCGATTGCCAGAAGAAGAGCGTAAACCTTCAGACTTCGAAACAGTCTAAGGTAGTGTTCTATGGTAGTAAATCTCCTAGACGTTCGAGTTTACTATCAACGATGCAAGTAAGGAAGCTGTTAAGAAAAAGGTGTGTAGGTTATCTGTGCTACATTATTGATACCCAACGAGAGGGAGCCAAAATAGGGCAGATACCTATCGTGAATGAATTCACGGATGTATTTCGAACGAATTGCCAGGACTTCCACCAGATAGGGAGATCGAGATTGTAATAGACGTAGTGCTTGGAACGGCACCAGTTTCAAGGGCTCCATATAGAATGGCGCCAGTAGAGATGAAGGAGTTGATGGTTCAACTATAAGAGTTGTTAAACAAAAAGTATATCCAACCAAGTGTGTCTCCATGGGGAGCGCTAGTGTTATTCGTGAAGAAGAAGGATGGATTGTTAAGGCTTTGTATCGACTATCGGGAGTTGAACAAAGTAACGATCAAGAATAAGTATCCATTGCCTAGGATCGATGATTTGTTTGATCAGTTGAAAGGGGCAAAATACTTTTCTAAAATAGATTTGAGAACGGGGTATCACCAGTTAAAGGTGGGAGGAGAGGACGTACCTAAGACAGCATTCAGGACTCGTTACGGCCATTATGAGTTTCTGGTGATGTCATTTGGGTTGACGAATGCGCCAGCTGCATTTATGGATTTAATGAATAAAGTGTTCAAGCAGCATCTGGACAAATTTGTAGTGGTGTTCATAGATGATATTCTAGTCTACTCAATGACCCAAGAAGATCATGCTGAACATCTAAAAATAGTGATGGAAACCTTGAGGAAGGAGAAGTTGTATGCGAAATTCTCGAAATGCGAATTTTGGCTAGAGAGAATCCACTTTTTGGGACATGTGATCGACAAAGGCGGTATATCCGTAGATCCAGCGAAGGTGGAGGCAGTTATTAACTGGGAACAGCCGAAGATGCCGACAAAAGTGTGTAGTTTCTTAGGATTAGCGGGCTACTATCGGAGATTTATTCAAGATTTTTCAAAGATAGCAACCCTATTAACTCAATTGACGAGGAAGGCGGTAAAATATGTATGGACGGAGAAGTGCGAGGAGAGCTTCCGAGAGCTCAAGAAAAGGTTGAGTGAGGCGCCAGTATTATCCTTACCGGATGATACGGGTGATTTTGTAGTTTATATCGATGCGTCACACAAGGGACTTGGATGTGTGCTCATGCAGCACGGTAAAGTCATTGTGTACGCGTCACGACAGTTAAAAGATTATGAGAGGGGATACCCTACTCATGATCTCGAATTGGCAGCAGTTGTGTTTGTCCTGAAGATTTGGAGGCACTATTTGTATGGCGAGAAATGTGAGATATATACGGACCACAAAAGTTCGAAGTATATCTTCACATAGAAGGAGTTGAATATGAGGCATAGGAGGTGGTTAGAATTGATCAAAGATTATGATTGTGAGATTCTATACCACCCAGGGAAGGCGAATGTAGTGGCCGACGCCTTAAGTAGGAAGGGTCGGGGGGGGGGGGGGTCATCAATGTTAACGGCTCAAGATGAGCTAATAACAGAGATGGCTAAGCTGGAGATAGAAGTGAGGTTCCCGACATAATCGGGGGAGAAGTTATTCACGATAGAGACTCGCCCAATCTTATTAGACAGAGTAAAAGAAGCATAACTCAGCGATGAGGAGTGCGAGGGAATAATGCAGAGAATTTCCAAAGGGGAGGAAATTAAGTATAAACTCAATAACGTGGGAGTGATGAGATTTGAAGGAAGAATTTGGGTACCGCCTGTTCCCGAGTTGCGAGAGGAGATTTTGCAAGAGGCCCATAGTTCGAGGTACTCGATTCATCCGGGAAGTACAAAGATATATCAAGACCTCCGACTACACTTTTGGTGGCCGAATATGAAGAGAGAAGTCGCAGAGTGTGTTAATAGGTGCCTGACTTGTCAGAGAGTCAAGGCCGAGCATCAGAGACCAAGTGGATTGCTTCAACCCTTAGATATTTCAGAGTGGAAATGGGAGCATATCACGATGGATTTCGTGGTAGGACTTCCAACGACGCAGAAGGGATATGACGCTATATGGGTCATAGTGGATCGTTTGACAAAATTGGCGCATTTCTTGCCAATCAGAATAAGGTTTAAATTAGACCAACTAGCTAAACTCTATGTTAAGGAAATCGTTTCTAGACATGGTGTGCCAATTTCGATTGTGTCGGACCGGGATCCGTGTTTCACTTCGAATTTTTGGAAGAGTTTACAAGAACAATTGGGAACACAGCTAAAGTTGAGCACAACGTATCATCCTCAAACAGACGGGCAGAGCAAGCGGACGATACAAACTTTAGAAGATATGCTACGGGCATGTGTGATGGACTTTAAAGGAAATTGGGATGACCACCTACCTTTAGTTGAATTTGCTTATAATAATAGCTATCACGCAAGTATAGGCATGCCGCCTTATGAAGCGTTGTACGGTAGAAAATGCAGAACGCCATTGTGTTGGGATGAGGTAGGGGAACGCAAGTTGTTGGGACCGGAATTGATGCAGCAAACTGCGAAGATCGTCAAAGTGATAAGGGCAAGACTAATTGCAGCGCAGGACCGACAAAAGAAGTATGCAGATAAACATCGTCAGAAGAGAGACTTCGACGCTGGTAGTTACGTATTTTTGAAGGTGTCTCCCTGGAAGGGGAAGATACGTTTTGGGAAGAAAGGGAAGTTGAGTCCGAGGTTTATAGGACCGTTTGAAGCAGTGAGATGGGTAGGAGAAGTGGCTTATGAGGTAGCCTTACCTCCTGAGTTAGAACACATTCATAACGTGTTTCACGTGTCGATACTACGACCCTATAAGCAAGATTATAAGCATGTGATAGAGTATGAACCTATTCAGGTTGAGAAAGACTTAACATATGAAGAAATTCCTATTCAGATAATTGATAGGAAAGAGCAAGTCTTAAGAAGTAAGACAATATATTCTGTGAAGGTAGTATGGAGGAACTACAGCGCCGAAGAAACGACGTGGGAACTCGAAGATAAGATGAAGAAAAATTATCCCCATCTTTTTGTTTAACCTTATGTCGTAATTCTAGGGACAAAATTCTTATAAGGGGGGGGGGAGGATGTAACGATCGTTAATTGTGGGTAGCTTTGTAATTCGAGCCTATGGATTTTATTGAATAAATTGAACTTTTATTAATATTATTCCGTGTTATGTGTTTGAAGGTTTTATTACTACATATGATGTGTATGTGATAATTTTTAAGTGTTGTTATTTCATGGAAATTGATTAAATTATTTAGAGGAATAACACTAAAACACTGTTTACGCAAAAGACGCCTTTTTCGATTTTACAACTTTTCATAATTTCGTCAAATCGTTAATGCGAAGAGTTAATTATCCAAGTGTGGGATTTTATAGAAGCCCAATTGGAATTAAATTAGAAGTTCAAGAGTGGCCCAAATTGAAGCCCAAAACCCACGGGTCAAGTCCATGACCCAAACCCGCAACCCATTACCCATAACCCATGACCCATGTGGGAAATGGGTAAAAAGAAACCATCAGCTGAATTGAAGAAGGAAGAAGAGTACGGGAATGAAGAAGAGAGGAGTAAGGAATCAAAGAGGGTGGAAGCTTTTGGGGAGAAGCAACCTTGCATTTGGTAGAGGAAGAACAACTCGGGAGAAGGGAGGGGGAGAGCCCAATTGCCGACCAAACCTTGGAGGAGCAAACTTCAGTTTCCCATACATAGGGAGCTGATCATCTCAAGCATGCACAACACATTCTGATACAATCCTGATTAGGCTCACATCAAACCTTAATAACTCAACTCAAGTCCCAGGGATTTATCAAGCGATTTTAAATATTTGGGCTGAAGTTTATTCAAAGGTGCTTAAAATGGAGTTCAATTCAAGGCCAATTTTAATCAATTCATATGACAATTTACATTCTAGCAAATTCGCATGTGGGCAACGGACATTCCAATTCTAATCAGCCAATCACACGGGTTTCCTAGCATATTCAGGACTTAACATTTACATATGAAGGACTTAACATATTAGCTTCCTATATCATGTGGGCCACACGATTTCCAAGTAGACAACTAGCTGATTTTGTTCTCCACGGATTAATGAGTTCCTAACAATTAATGGATTTTTAATTCCAAATGGAGGAAGGATTCGGATTTCTAATTCAAATTTGGACGCGGATTTCCTTAATTATTAGGGTATTTTCAGCATGTTTTAGATTCCTAATATAATTAGAATGTTTGATAAGTAGGATTTAATTTCCTTATTGTTTATTAGTTAGGATTTGGTTTCCAAATTAATTTGGTAAGCTAGGATTTGATTTCTAGTTGATTTTATAATTCCTATTAGGATTAGAATTACTTTTGAGTAGTATAAATAGGGGACATAGGTGATGTACTTGATACACTTCAATCAGATTTATTCAATACAATTATTTGTGAGGTTTTCTCATCTTTTGGTTCTTTGAGAATTTCTAGGTTACTTCTAGTTTTTCTTTGAGATTCAAGTTTGACTTATCATACAACAATACATAGTTGTGTGTGGCGTCTTCTACCGCACTAATCGTCGATTGTACCGAGATTACCGCTTACATATAAGCGAGGGGTCAAGGTGTCGTTGGTGTCCATTCAACGCAGATTTCCGAAGGCGAGCAATTGTACCAAGATTACCGTCTACATATAGGCGAGGGGTTAAGGTGTTGCGAGCAATCCACCGTTCAACTTTACTAGAAACGATCCGGGCGACGACCACCTCACGCAAGCGTGCCGTGGAGTCTATCATTCTTCTCACTCATCCATGAAGCTCAGTTCATCCATCTATAAATACTCCTCCCTTTCCATACATCCATTCCTTTGATTGTTGCTTAGTAAGATAGCTGAAAATTGAGAGAAAAGTGAGAAGTGAGTTCACGGGTAGTTTGAGAAAGAAGAAGGATTATTGTAGCAGCTGTTATTAATCCAAGTAGCAACCTAGAAGAAACTCCAAGAGGTAAGAAAAATAGAGCCTAGCTCATTTCTATAATATTTCCAAGTTTCTAGTCTTACTATGATTGCTTATTGGAGATGTTGCTGAAATTGCTTAGTTGATCATGAACGTGTATGAATGTTATTAACTCTGTAGAAACCTTGTTAATGATATGTAAAAGTGGAACAAAGAATGAGAAATCAGAACCTATGCATAAGGAATCAAGAATGGATATTAATGGACTCTTAAGGACAATTCATAAGTATTAATGAAAATGTAACTATGTTGTGTATATGTATTGGTTGTGTTAAATGGTTGAGCATTGTTGCTATGTTCTTAAAGGACTGTAAGAAATGATTTCAATTGGAAATCTGGACTAGAGTATCATGAAACTCTACTCCAATATGAGTTTCTAACTCATGCTCACAAACTGTTTGATTTAATGCTCAAGAGAAGAATTTCTCTAAGAACTTGAGAACTAGGTGTTGATTAATTGATGAAAGGATGTTATGTTGCTTAGCTTAGAAATAGAAGCATGTTTTAAGTCATATTGACTTGTTTCATAATAGATAAGACACAAAGAGGAAGAATGAATTGGCCTAAGTTTGAGTTTCGCTGAAAACTAGTTGGACTAGGCTCTTTGGAGCCACTATTTCGATTTATTAAAGCATCTATAAAATTATGAATTCATGATAGTTTTGGAGAGCATGTTATAAGCTTTCCATAGCCTCTGAAATGGTCTAATTCTGACTTATAATGAAGAAGTTATGAGCTTTGTAGTAAGATAGCAAAAACAGAGCATGCTGGAAATTCGGGGAAGAACAAAAGTGGGCTTGGGCATATATACGCTGGCTTTATGCCAGAGTTCTGCACTTGGGTGTATATACGCCGGTTACAGGCAAATTTTGGGCGTATATACGCCGGGCCAATGTTAGGCCAGAATCAACTTTGACCTCCTTTAGTAAAATGGGCGTAACTTTCTCATACGAACTCCGTTTTGGATGATTCAAAATGATTCGGAAAGCTAAGAAGTAGAACTACAACTTCCATTGATTAGAATTGAAAGTTATTGCCTTGATCAATTTCTAAATTGGCCATTTTTAGGACTATTGTGTATTAAGAAGCAAACATGGGGCGTCGTACATGCACGTATGTAACGTGTAATGCTTCCAACGCTAAAAGTTATTATTTTAAGTTCTAAAACTTGTAAATTATGGTTTATAATGACTCTTAGCATTAATCAATGATGAATTAGACAAGTGTATGAGCATGCTAAACTTATGCATATGAGGCGAATCGGGCGTGCGTTGTGCGAACGTCGAAATGTCGTATCAAGTGTGTGTAACCTTGTTTGATATTATGTTTCTAATTAGAATGAAACATTATAGAATAATGTAAACCAATATTTGGCATCAATTATGTGGCTAATTGGTATATGGATATGTACTTAAATGTGTAGGACTTTTGAAAGACGATTAACTTCAAGTAGTAGTAGGCGCTTAAGCCAAGTTTTCTAACGCTTGTCTAACCCTTGTGTTGGGCAAGTTTATTTGATTCATTTGATTATATTCTCATGACTCTCATGCGATGTTTGAAGTTCCGATTTACGCAATACATATATAGTTGTGTGAATTCCTTACTTATGTAAATCTTTTAGTATTTGCACAAGTATTCGAGCTATGTTATGACATAAATTATTGAAGCTTTCAAGTTCACATATATATGAACTGTTATAGAGAACATCGATGCCATTTGTTTCGGCTAGACATATATTGAAATGTTTTATTGATTTGATAATAAATCCTTGAAATGTTATTGATTATTAAGTAAAGCTATCCAATCGAATTGTTTTGGTTAGGATTCCGAGACATGAATGAGATGAACAACCCTAATATTAGGGGCAGTTTTTAGTCAGTTATTCTGACAAGGCATCGAGCGCCTAAAACAAACGCATATAGTCATTTCCAGCCAGAGTGTTGATCAACATAGAGTACAATAGGCTGATCACCTAGAAGTGCTCGTAAGTCAGATAGTTTGCAGTAAAATAACTGTGTAACCTTTTCAAGAAAGCAAAAGAAAGTTCAAGGTCTTATGACCACTCAGTATATCGTTTCGAAAATGTTTCAAACGAAAGTAAAGTATTATTCCTGTTTATTCAGAATATTTCACAACTATTGTTCAGTTGTTGAAGAGAAATGATATGATTGGTGATATTGGTGTTATTCAATTGCTATACTTGCTGGGCAATTGAATACTCATTCTTGCTTTATATTAAATATTGCAGCTAAGGCCGAGCGGGTCGAAGGTTCCGGTAAGGACAAGGGAAAGGGCAAAATGAACGTCTAGATGGCGTCGTAGTTTATTTGTATTAGTAATGATGTAATATTAAGACTTATTATGTATTTGGAATGATGTTATGGTAATAGAACCTGGGATTGAGAGTAAGACGTGTTGTAATAATATAGTAATTACATTCATGTCTAGTATGTTGTATGGAATGGGATGTACCGTAGAGCATCGGATTCGGGTTTGAGGTACCCGAATTTGGGGGTGTCACAATAAATCTATACAAAAATAATAACATATCAGAAAAAAGTTAAACATTGTGTAACTACCATTTACGTATACGATTTAACTTACATGAAACTCGCGCAACACATCTCCATAAAGGAGGCATCATACTGCACATACTGGCTATAGTGCATGCAACCAGTAGGGAGATGTGTCAAGCATATGATGTGGATGGTCGACTTAGCCACAGGGTCTACAATACTGTAATAAAAATAAAACCCATGTGTTATGTATTGTGCCATTAAATAAATTAACAAATTTAATATTACATTCACTGACACATATGAGCAGAGTCGACATCTACACGACAAGTGAGTGGAACTGCCGGCAGATAGCCAAATAAATCGAAGTTAGTCCCACGGTGGCGTCGACGACCAGTATCTGTAAGTATAATACATACATTGTGTAAATATAACATTTACATAAATAAAAAAGTAAACAAAACAAAATCGAATTAATGACTTCATAAACTTACTAGACGATGATGTCCCGCCTTGAGTATCGTCAAAGGATCCTGTACGACAATCACCACAGTGACCACCACCGCTATGTCTAGCCATATATGTACTACTGAAATAACCAAAATAACATAATTAGTTAGAGTTAATTTTATTAAATAACCGTTATTTATGGAGTGAATTATAAATAATACATAAATAAGTTTGCACTTACAACATTGATATAAGAATATATTCTAAACTACGTCATCAAACCCGTCAGGATCAACATCATTGTCATCCTCTGATTCTGTTTCTTCCTTTTCATTATCGGTTTCTTCGTCATTATTATTTTTAATGACGACATAGTCATTGACGACCACGTCTTCTTCGACTTCCTCATCATCGGGTACGTCAACGACATCATATATTAGCACATCGTCATCATTTGGCACTATCTGGTTGGGATTGCTAACATGTACTTGCAACGACTCATTAGTCCCAGATAGATGAGCACCAGCAAATGCCCGAGTCTTCGTTGTGAGAACTGTATACTAGGGGATTCTACAATTGACGATATTAGGCGCGTAGTACACTTGAGTCGCTTGACTGGCTAACACGAATACGTCATCAGACTGTAACTTTGACTTTATATCTATTGTGACGATTCTATTACGATTAACTTTAACACACTTTTCAGTGTCAAACTAGTGACATTTAAATACCATATATGCGTTTAAATCTTAAATTTTTACAACTACTTAATACATACTTTATGTATGACTATACTTCGGGCATATTTAGAAGTACGTATGTAGATACAATCTTCAAATCTTTGTCGCTCAAGTAAGTCATCGTCTCATGGCCAAATAGTTTAGTCGGATAGGTGAATACAGCTAACTCATCACCACGAGATTAGAGTCCAACGACCTCATTTTGACTTAAACAGTTGTACTTCGTTGACACAACATCCTCAAAGTATAAGGAGCAGAAGTTGACAAGCCCTTCCTCCGTATATCATTCAACAATATCTTAATCTCTGGTCTAAAGGGGGTTAGACTTCTTTCCTGTTCCTAGATGCATTTCCTCACTAGTGTCAACACCTTGAGCACATGTCTTTTGTTTCATGAAAATTTCGGTCACACCTCCCCATGGTCTCAAAGTGCACAAAATAGATCATGGCAACTTAGTCTAAGTATGTACTCGAAGAACATGCAGAGATACCAACCAAAAAGTCCTCAAAACAGAAAAAACGTACTTAAGCCGTTGGCACTGACCTACGTGAGAGACAACATCCAAGAATAGTCCCAGACTAGGGACTATTCGGCATTCACTCCAAGTAAGTGAATGTCAAACGCGTTTCTAAGCTCCTAACCAAACTACATGCACATGTGAGTTGATTTAACTGGGGCTATTCGATATTCACTCATTATGAGTGAATGTCGAACGGGTTTCTAAGCTATAAAGTAAACTTGATTTGGTTTGATTTTTATTTAATGTAATTTATTTTATTTTAATTTTTTATTTTAATTTATTGTGTTATATTTAATTTAACTTACTATTTCATTTTATTTAATTATATTCAATCATATTTATTTATTATTTTATTTAATTTAATTAAATTTATTATACTATATTTTAATTTAATTTGTTGTTTTATTATACTATATTTAATTTATTTAAATTCAATTTACTTTATAATTTTATTTTGTTAAATAAATTTAATTTAATTTATTAGCTTATTTTATTATTTTTAATTTATTTAATTTAATTTAATATTTTTTATTTTATTTTATTTAATTTATTTTATTATATCATTTTATTTAATTATATTTAATCAAATTTAATTTATTATTTAATTTAATTTAATTTATTATACTTTATTTTAATTTAATTAATTTTTTATTATATTATATTTAATTTTTTATTTAATTTACTTTATTATTTTAATTTATTAAATAATTTTAATTTAATTTTTTAGTTTATTTTATTATATTTAATTTATATTGATTTAAATTATTGTTTGATTTTTTATATTATATTTATTTTAATTTAATTTATTACTTTATTTTATTTAGTTATATTATATCAAACTTTAGTTTATTATTGTATGTATTAGCAAATTAACTAAGCAAATACTACTTAGTTTATTATATTATATTATAGTGTATTATATTATATTTATTTACTTTATTTTTGTAGCTAGGTGCAGACTAAGTAAATGCTACTTAATTCTTTTTTAATTTTTAAAATTTTGTTTTTTTAAACTTTGTTACATTATATTATATTAAAATTAGGTTTATTATCTTATATATTGACAAATTAACTATGCAAATGCTATTTAGTTTCTGTTATTAACTTATATTGTATTGTATTGTATTATATTTTATTTTTGTAGCACGAGGGGGCCGGGAAACTAAGTAAATGCTACTTAGTTCTTTTATAATTTTTATAATTTTATTTTAATTGACGGTTATTATATTATATTATATTATATTATTATTGTCTTATTTATAAACCACGAATTTTTCGTTGAGAATTCCGTCGGAAGTACACACCACAACCATTTTTGATATCTATAAAATTTCAAGTAAAAGCAACTACATTCATATATAACTTCTATCTAAAATAGAAACTTCAAATAACATATATGAACAAGATAGTTGCAACTTAAATTAAGCAATGTAGTACGCAACAAAGATAAGTTATACCAAAATTAGATTCACAATGTCACCAAAATGATCAGATTCACAATTTATTTTCAAATGATTAGATTCACAATATATTCCCAAATGAGGTTATGTATTCCAATACCAAAATAAGTGCCCAAAATGAAGTTATAATACTTTTTCTTGTACCATACCAAAATTAGTATCCAAAATCAAATTCACAAAATCAGTACCCAAATCAGTACTTGTTTATTTTGCTTGACTTAATTCCTAACAAAAGGAAGAGGATTATCTCCCAAGGTCAGTGTATAATGCAAAAGTCGGCCTATGGGGAGTAGATCCCCACAAGAAGACTTTTTCCTCCCACACGTCATCATCTAGCAAAAGGTCAAGACATGAGAAGTTCAACCCCAAGTTAGAACTCTCTAAGGATCAAAAAGCAAGTAAATAAAGATAGGAGAGAGCCTCTACCCCCTAAAACTTGGCCCATGAGGATCACCCCATAGGAGCTAGGGAACATCTCCCCATGGCCCCTAACACTTAGCCATTTTAAGGGTTTTTTGGAACCTGAACTACCGAAACATTCAAGAAGGTAAAGAGAAATTAAGTTTGAAAAGGAGAAAGGAGTACAACTCCTCTAGGGTTGCCCTCCCTAGCTCCCCCCCGAGGGCACTCCACCATCTAGATCCTCTTCCTTCAAACTTAGCCAAATTCTAAGTAAGTTGGGCAACAACTCAAGCTTCCAAGCAATCAAATGGCAACATGAGTACGATGTGAATGTTAAGGCTTCAAGAGTGATGTCCCTTGTAAGACCCAACCCTTTGAGGTATAATGATGACATCATTGGTGATGTCACTTGTATTGGATCAAAATGATGATGTCATGCTTAGAAGTTTGGTCTTTCCCAATAGTTCCCGATTAAGCCGATATGAAGAAATACTGCCAAAGATAGCTGCTTCGGATAAATGGATTACCTCTCTGGCCTCTAGCAGAGAGTTAGACAGGTCATCTAGTAGTGAGATTGGGTGAGGCTTTTATATTAACGGATGAAGACGTAAGGCAAAACCAAATTCAAAAATGTAGCATTTACACTTAGAACTGATATTGTAGTCATAATTTATAAGTGACAGGTAGGTCATGTACACGATATGTGGGGGCATCCCCATGAAGCCTATAAATACCCCCTCCTTCTCATTTGTATGGATGTTGAAAATTTGAAAATTTTGGAGAACTTGAAAGCTTCTCTCTCTAGAACTCACTTTCTTTCTCTAGAATCAAAAGCACTAAGCTACTAGCTAGCATTAAGAGAAATACCTTATTAGTTTAGTTGGCTAAGTTTCATACTTAGTCTCCACAAGCCCAAGGACCTCTCTAAGGACTTAGCCCCCGCAGAGCTAAGTCCCCAATCACACCCAAACCCACAAACACATTCACCAGGGTGTAGCACAAGGGTTCTGCCTATATTGCCTTTGAAGAGTTTGTTACGATTTCTCCCGTCATCGCCCAAGTCATCCCAAATCTTACAGCCTTTGTGTAATTTTTGCCTCAATCCCAATCAATCAATGAACCCGACCACAACATGTAACACCCCCAAAATTGGGACTAACTTAATCCAAAATTAGGACTAATCTTAATCCCGACTTTGTGCGTTAGATACTATCTTGATTTAGCTTTACATCATAATTAGATGAAATAATAGCTGAAAATGCGGATAATTTAAAACTTATATAACTTTCTTTCCTTCGTTCCCTGAATCGTAACCTTTACGATTATATACCTTGGAATCATGTTTATATATAATTCATTTTCTCAAAGTAGTCATTATGTGATTTTACATTTCAAAGTAATCACCTCCATACATACTTACATCAGAATAAACCTTCCTTATTTATAAAAACATTTCAAACTATACATAGATGTCAGTTACATATATCAAAACTATCAACATAGCTCCATACAAGAGAATGTATTCCTTCACATGCCTTCTAGTCCTTAGCATCCAGATAGCAAGTAATACAACATTGTGTTTTTAACCTGCAAAATTTATTTTTTGCAAGGTGAGCTCGACAGCTCAACAAATCCAACAGTCTATCATGCATCACTTAGCACATAGCTTCATATTCAAATCATACCTTTAATATTACCAACCTATCATTATACTCATATCGCATGCTTTAAATAAACTGAGTTTCATAACTCAAATCACATTAGTCATATATTGACTTTAATCATTCACGAAGCAACATAAAACAAATCATGAATATTCGCATACTTGTAAACATAAGACATGTTAACACAGAAATAGACTGAGAAACTTGCCTTGTGTGTAGTTTAACAATTATAATTTAGCTTAGCATCACTCCATAAGCCCTACACAGTTACAATCACATATATACACCCATTAGCTATATATTCATCTCACATAATATGTATAACTATAAATTAAACAACTACATCAATATATTTTGTTTTCATTTAGCCATTGGAGTATTATAGCCAACTTTGGCTTACTATAGCCATTATTTGCTCAAAAAGTTCCAATATGGCTTTTAGAACGTCATTACTTTGTATTTGTAGTTTACAAATCTTTTACAACGCATTTTACGAATTCCGTATATATCTTTATGTAAATTTGAAGTTATATGGTGTATTCGTGTCTTATTTTGTGTATTTATAGCTTATTTTTCTTTCATGAGTATCCTGCACGAATTGAATTCCCATTTTACATGTACATTAGCTTTACGAGCTTAACGTATACATTTGCCAATGAAATATACATATCCTTTGCATATATACCTCAATTACAAATAAAGCCATATTTCATTTCCTTAGCTCATATATATATATATATATATATATATATATATATATATATATATATATATATATTTATATATCTTATGTACGAACATAGCCACGATTATATATTATATATAATCATTTATCCATGTACCTATATATGTTGCCTAACGAATTCTTGATTTCGTTTTCATAACCTTTGCTTCGTATTTCAAAAACCTTTTGTTTCCAATGTATAATTTTTCGTTCAATGTTAACACATTTCATTTCAACATATAATTCTCTTTATACTCCATTGCATGAGTAGGCTTTGAATATGTAAACTTACGTTTACATATCACTCTTATCGTTTCTCTTGTTTCTTTTGTATTTCGAACGAGCTTTACTCATGACGTAGCTATTATATCGCCTTCTACCTTCGTAGTAGTCCATTACTATGAGTTAAATTTGTTAAAATTATCAACGACATGTCGCAAAACCAAGCAGTGCACCAACTGGGCACTGCCTGACCCAGCCATCTGCTACTGCTGCTGGGCAGCAGTCCCTTATTCCCCTGTCACACATTTCGCGAATTCTCATTTCCCAATTCATTAATCCGATTATGTTGAGGTTTGGATATAATATAGGTGGTATACCCACCTATTTTAGAAAATACTAACCGAGCATTTCAGATAATTTAACTGCACCAAAACTAAGCCAAACTGGGCTGGTCAGGCAGCGCAGCACGGCGTTAAGCGCCGCCGCCGCTGCAGCTGTGGCTTGTTGCTGCAGTCCCCATATCCAAACAGCTACTTCACGCATTTTTAACTTTTAACTCGTTCGTCCGATCCCGACCAATTTTGGGTATATTATAGGTGGTATATCCACCTATTTTTAGAAAATATTAGCGTCGCATTTTGGATAACCCATGCGAATTGAGAGCGTGTTAAAAGTGGGCAGCTGGACTGCAGCACAACATAGCCATGTGGCTGCTATTGCTGCTGGCAGCCAGCCCCTTTGCGGCGCGGCCACTTTGTCCAATTTTATCTTTTAGCTCATATATCGGATCACTTTCATTTTTGAATATGTTATACATGGCATATAAGACTATTTTTAAAAAATATTAGCCACCTATTTCGGGCCCCATAGATGGTCCAAATAATGCGTTAAAAATGAGCGCGTATACTAACTTTTCACTTTTTCATTTATTGTTAAATGCACTCCGACTTGAATAAACGCCACGAGGCTCTTTAATTAACTTAGTTTAGGATGTACGAAGATATCTTAGGTTTCGGCTCCATCAAATTATGTGTTTTAAACCAAATTAGCTCATTTTGGCATTTTATCGAACAATACGCGTGCGCCTAGCTTGTGGACTGATTTCTATATGTTAGAGCTATGTAATTTAACCATTTCTCCCACCTTATTGCTCCGCACAACAACAACTATACACCGGGGCTCTACTTCAGTCCACAAGCATCAATTCTCAATGAAAAGCATACATGTATATAGCTATTTCATAAACTAGTTTTCAAAGTTTTCATTTTCCTTTGAATCCATATTCCATATGAAAATTCTCAATTTCCATTGCTAATACATATAAACATAATCAATAACTCAGTCCAAACTAATTACCTTATCCCCTGCTAACTAATTTTATTTTCTGAAACAGTTAACTAGTTCTCTTCATTCATAAATAAGAATATTTTAATGATGCATTATACCTTTAGCTTGCTTGATTCTAATTATTATACTTCTTCTGTAGCTTCAATTCCGGTATTATACTAGGTCCAATTGGAATTGAATTGGAAAGAAGAGGTTCGACTACATGGGTTTTGGCCGGAAATGAAAAAAAATTCGGCAATGGGAAGGGGAGGAGGGAGTTCGGCCGACTAGGAAAAGAAGAAGAAGGTTGGGATGCCAAGTTTTGTAGTCTCATCTTGCTTAATTTCCAAGTATTTTCCTTGCTCTCCATTCCCCTCTCTTCTCTGCTCCCCACGACAAATTCTTGGCCTCCAATCTTGTAACAGTACATGGCTCTTGCATTTAATTAACTTAGGATTATTTTGTTTACTTAGGTTCTATTTATTTAATATAACTTTCCTTTTGATTATTATGGCTTTCTATTGGAATACATAAAATATATAATTAGTATCATATACATTATGTCTTACCCACTACATATAAAAACATAACCTTATAAATGTAATATGTTTTTACCTAAAATGAATGTGTTACATATTATTCCCATATAAAAAGGAACTTTACTAAGACATTATATTAATATAATATCTATGCTTTATTAAAATAATTCCATGCAAGAATTGATTTTAATATTCTTAGTTAAAGTATACAAAATATTTATATAGCTAGACCACTTACTTCACTTCGTTATATAAATTGTTTCTTAACAATTTATTCCCTCGTAATAAATATGTATATATACATATATTTATCACAACACGGGTATCCTTTATACTGCACTTATGCGGTATCGCATATAATAAAATACAAATTTATTTACTAAATTCTTATTTTAATATTTATAGGGAAATTCGAATTATTTTCCTTTCCCTTCTATAAATTGTTTTCAACAATTTCATTGTAGTAAAGATAATAATATATTTACTACATTTAAAAACATGCAAACATTACACCCACTAATGTAATACATAATTTCTTCCATAAAATGGTGATTATACATTAAGGATATTTAATGCCACCAATTTACTACATTAAAAATAATTTTATAAATTATTTTAACTTACTTATGTTAAGTGATATATTAATTTACCCATCTCATTTCCTTGTATAAATAAATTATTTCTACAATTTATTTTCATATAATAACAAATATATATTTATTATTCATAAAAATCACATATTTCATAACACATATTCATTTATGCAATATAATATAACATATCACCAACCAAGAATTTTATTTATTTAATTCTTATTTTTAATATTTTCTAAAAATTCGGGTCATTATATTCTTCCCCCCTTATAAGGATTCTGTCCTCGGAATCACAACACTGAATATCACCTATTTTGTGAAAATGAAATATATTATTTTTCGTCAATTCCATGATTTGGAATTTTTTTTGTTTAAAGTACTTTATTGTTTCTATACCCAACTACCAGAATAGAAATCCTTCACAATTGTTCAATAATTGTGAAGCAATATAAATAACTCAGGAATTAAAAAAAATCGCTTGGAAGAGCTTTTTGTATCATGCTAAGGGTCATAAAGACCGCAAACTTTCTTTTTGAAAAGGTTTTAACAAAAATTCATCTGTAAACCGTCTGGCTTACGGGCACGATAGGTGATCAGCCTGTTATGCCCTATGTTGATCAATGCTATCCATATGATTGCCATTTGGCGTAATACAAATTTGAACAATAGTTGCGTTTATCATCACCGCTATTCAGCGCAAAACAGAATTTCCCAATTCAGGGTTGTTCTTTATTGATCAACACTATCTCCATCTGTCATCACCGTCTATCGGCGTAATTAAAATTTTTTCCCAATTTAGGGATGTTCTGGAGTCCATAATAAATCAATTTAGTTGGACAGTTCTATATCTGTGTCTACCCAATTCAAATGGCATTTGACAACTCTTTAACTATTAAAATACTGAAAATCATTTTATGACGCATAGTACCACACTGGTTTCAACAATCCGTTGAGAATGTCGTCATTTTATGACTTCGTCATACTACATCATACCATAGTGGGCTGACGATCCTTAGATCACATCCAAAACTAGGTTAGGCTGCATTGATGACTCCATCGTTTAAAATATATTTTGAGATTTTCAAATCACTTTTATCTAGCTAAAACAATAAGCATAGACTCTTCTTTAAACGGTTCAAAACCATTAAAAATTATTTTAGATATTATAATACTGCAACAGGTACTGGTGTGTTAGAAGTGGTTCTAAGTCCACATCCACACGCTTGTTACTGTACGTTGATGATTTTTAAAATACATTTTGATTTATAAATCAATTTTATCTAGCTCAGACAAGTAGCGTAGACATACAAAGAACAGGACTTTAAACTTATTGGTTCAATAATCTGATCCAATATTTTTCAAAAAAAAAATGCTTTTATTAGCACGATGCCAATAAATTTCGAAATCTAGCATAGCTAGAAGATTTGAGAATATCCATTTCTTCCTTCATCAGCTTCAACTTTTTCCCTTTGCTTCCTTATACAATCCTATCATCAATACATAATATACTGAAAATAATCAGTTCTAAATCTATACTATTCATATACCTTCATATGGTTCATCAAATTTACCACACTTTATGTGTTTAGGAACTTTCCATAAAAATATGAGTTTAAGAACTTGTCCTAGCAATACATAGTCCAAGAACTAATCAGGGACTGTCCATACGCTTTAGAGGTTCAGAAACATACCATATGATTATGAGTCACAAACTTACCATAAGTATGAGTTTTAAGAACTCGCACCTAATCTTAGTATTCTCTAATTATCAAATATACATATGAGAAAAGAATCACCTTCTCACCATACGTATACTGATAGCGCGACACCAATATTTCAACGATTATCAATATGATAAACTAAGTGGTCGTTAAACCAAGCACAAAACCTCTGCCTATACAAAGGTTTGTACAACTCAGTTATCACATGAGTCCTCAATTGAAATCCCACCCAATCCTAGCTTGCTCTTTGCTGAATACGAACTTTCTTTAATCCGTATTTCATCATCTACAACTCTTTCTGAGTTTTATTCTTGTACTATCTTATAGTACCTTTCCTGTATAACATTCTGCTATAAATTTTCAATCATTCGATTGATGATCTGTCATTTCATAACTTAATCAGATCACATTGTGATCCTTTCTTATAATCGTCTTATCTTATGATTTTTTTCTTTTTGATCGTTTTGGTTTTACGATCTTCTTTCTTTCCTCTTTAATCATATTATTTTATGATTATTCAAATCAGGTGTCCCCTGATCCTTTAGCGTTTCAAGATTCTTCTTTGAATCTTTGCGTATTATCTTAACGCATTCTTTATAAAATTTCTAAATTCATTTAAGATCATTTAAATCTCATTTGATTTTATGCTTAACATCTTCTTCCTTTTTATTTATCTTATTTACGGTTATAACCTATGGTATTCTTACCCAAGGTTTATAACCCATAGCTCTGATACCAAGTGTAACACCTCCAAAATCGGGACTAACTTAATCCAAAATTAGGACTAATCTTAATCACGACCTTATGCGTTAGATACTATCTTGATTTAGCTTTATATCATAATTAGATGAAATAATAGCTGAAAATGCGGATAATTTAAAACTTATATAACTTTCTTTCATTCGTTCCCTGAATCGCAACCTTTACGATTATATACTTTGGAATAATGTTTATTTATGATTCATTTTATCAGAGTAGTCATTATATGATTTTACATTTTAAAGTAATCGCCTCCATATATACTTACTTCAAAACAAACCTTCCTTATTTATTAAAACATTTCAAACTGTACATAGCTGTCAGTTACATATATCAAAACTATCAACATAGCTCCATACAAGAGAATGTATTCCTTCGCATGCCTTCCAGTCCTTAGCATCCAGATAGCAAGTAATATCACATTGTGTCTTTAACCTGCAAAATTTATGTTTTTGCAAGGTTGAGCTCGACAGCTCAGCAAATCTAAGAGTCTATCATGCATCACTTGACACATAACTTCATATTCAAATCATACCTTTAATATTATCAGCCTATCATCATACTCATATCACATGCTTTAAATAAATTGAGTTTCATAACTCAAATCACATTAGTCATATATTGACTTTAATCATTCACGAAGCAACATAAAGCAAATCATGAATATTCGCATACTTGTAAACATAAGACATGTTAACACAGAAATAAACTGAGAAACTTGCCTTGTGTGTAGTTTAACAATTATAATTTAGCTTAGCATTACTCCATAAGTCCTACACAGTTACAATCACATATATACACCCATTAGCTATATATTCATGTCACATAATATGTATAGCTATAAATTAAACAACTACATCAATATCTTTTGTTTTCATTTAGACTTTGGCTTACTATAGCCAACTTTGGCTTACTATAGCCATTATTTGCTCAAAAAGTTCCAATATGGCTTTTAGAACGTCATTACGTTGCATTTGCAGTTTACAAATCTTTTACAATGCATTTTACGAACTCCGTATATATCTTTATATAAATTTGAAGTTATATGGTGTATTCGTGTCTTATTTTGTGTATTTATAGCTTATCTTTTCTTTCGTGAGTATCCTACATGAATTGAATTCCCATTTTACATGTACATTAGCTTTACAAGCTTAACGTATACATTTGCCAATGAAATATACATATCCTTTGCATATATACCTCAATTACAAATAAAGCCATATTTCATTTGCTTAGCTCATATATATATATATATATTTATATATCTTATGTACGAACATAGCCACGATTATATATTATATATATAATCATTTATCCATGTACCTATATATGTTACCTAACGAATTCTTGATTTCGTTTTCATAACCATTGCTTCGTATTTCGAAAACCTTTTGTTTCCAATGTATAATTTTCAGCTCAATGTTAACACATTTCATTTCAACATATTCTCTTTATACTCCATTGCATGAGTAGGCTTTGAATATGTAAACTTACGTTTACATATCACTCTTATCGTTTCTCTTATTTCTTTTGTATTTTGAACGATCTTTACTCATGACGTAGCTATTATATTGCCTTCTACCTTCGTAGTAGTCCATTACTATGAGTTAAATTTGTTAAAATTATCAACAACATGTCGTAAAACCAAGTAGTGCACCAACTGGACACTGCCTGGCCCAGCCATCTGCTGCTGCTGTGCTACCATTGCTGCTGGGCAGTAGTCCCCTATTCCCCTGTCACACATTTCGCGAATTCTCATTTCCCAATTCATTAATCCGATTATGTTGAGGTTTGGATATAATATAGGTGGTATACCCACCTATTTTAGAAAAATACTAACCGAGCATTTCAGATAATTTAATTGCACCAAAACGAAGCCAAACTAGGCTGGTCAGGTAGCTGCAGCGCAGCACAGCGTTGCGCGCGCCGCCCTTGTTGCTGCAGTCCCCATATCCAAACGGTTACTTCGCGCATTTTTAACTTTTAACTCGTTCGTCCGATCCCGACTAATTTTGGATATATTATAGGTGGTATATCCATTTATTTTTAGAAAATATTAGCGTCGCATTTCGGATAACCCATGCGAATCTAGAGTGTGTCAAAAGTGGGCAGCTGGACTGCCGCACAGCACAGCCATGTGGCTGCTGCTGCTGGCAGGCAGCCCTTTCGCGGCGCGATCATTTTGCGCAATTTTATCTTTTAGCTCGTATATCGGATCGCTTTCATTTTTGAATATGTTATACATGGCATATAAGACTATTTTTAAAAAATATTAGCCACCTATTTCGGGCCCCATAGGTGGTCCAAATAATGCGTTAAAAATGAGCGCGCGCACTAACTTTTCACTTTTTCATTTCTTGTTAAAATGCGCTCCGGCTTGAATAAACGCCACGACACTCTTAATTAAATTAACTTAGTTTAGGATGTGGGAAGCTATCTTAGGTTTTGATTCCATCAAATTATGTGTTTTTAACTAAATTAGCTCATTTTGGCATTTTATCGAACAATACGCGTGCGCCTAGCTTGTGGACTGATTTCTATAGGTTTGAGCTATGTAATTTAACCATTTTCTCCCACCTTAGTACTCCGCATAACAATAACTATACACCGGGGCTCTACTTCAGTCCACAAGCATCAATTCTCAATGAAAAGCATACATGTATATAGCTATTTCATAAACTAGTTTTCAAAGTTTTCATTTTCCTTTGAATCCATATTCTATATGCAAAATCTCAATTTCCATTGCTAATACATATAAACATAATCAATAACTCAGTCCAAACTAATTAACTTATCCCCTGCTAACTAATTTCATTTTCTGAAACAGTTAACTAGTTCTCTTCATTCATAAATAAGAATATATTAAGGATGAATTATACCTTTAGCTTGCTTGATTCTAATTCTTATACTTCTTTTGTAGCTTCAATTCCGGTATTATACTAGGTCCAATTGGAATTGAATTGGAAAGAAGAGGTTCGACTACATGGGTTTTAGCAGGAAATGAAAAAAAATTCGGCAATGGGAAGGGGAGGAGGGAGTTCGGCCGGCTAGGAAAAGAAGAAGAAGGTTTAGATGCCAAGTTTTGTAGTCTCATCTTGCTCAATTTCCAAGTATTTTCCTTGCTCTCCACTCCCCTCTCTTCTCTGCTCCCCACGACAAATGCGTGGCCTCCAATCTTGTAACAGTACACGACTCTTGTATTTAATTAACTTAGGATTATTTTATTTACTTAGGTTCTATTTATTTAATATAACTTTCCTTTTGATTATTATAACTTTCTATTGGAATACATAAAATATATAATTAGTATCATATACATTATGTCTTACCCACTACATATAAAAACATAACCTCATAAATGTAATATGTTTTTACCCGAAATGAATGCGTTACATATTATTTCCATATAAAAAGGAACTTTACTAAGACATTATATTAATATAATATCTATGCTTTATTAAAATAATTCCATGCAAGAATTGATTTTAATATTCTTCGTTAAAGTATACAAAATATTTATATACCTAAACCACTTATTTCACTTCGTCATATAAATTGTTTCTTAACTATTTATTCCCTCGTAATAAATATGTATATATATACAGATATTTATCACAATACGGGTATCCTTTATACTGCACATATGCGGTATCACATATAATAAAATACAAATTTATTTACTAGATTCTTATTTTAATATTTATAGGGAAATTCGAATTATTTTCTATTCCCTTATATAAATTGTTTTCAACAATTTCACTGTAGTAAAGATAAAAATATATTTACTACATTTAAAAACATGCAAACATTACACCCAATAATGTATTAACATAATTTCTTCCATAAAATGGTGATTATATATTAAGTATATTTAATGCCACCAATTTACTACATTAAAAATAATTTTATAAATTATTTTAACTTATTTATGTTAAGTGATATATTAATTTTACCCATCTCATTTCCTTTTATAAATAAACTGTTTCTACAATTTATTTTGATATAATAATAAATATATATTTATTATTCATAAAAATCACATATTGCATAGCACGTATTCATTTATGCAATATAATATCACATAACATATCACCATTCACCAACCAAGAATTTTATTTATTTAATTTTTATTTTTAATATTTTCTGAAAATCCGGGTCATTACACATAGAGATGCACAAAAGGCCTGAGGCCCGCGGCCTGGCCTTGGTCCGGCCTAAGCCTGGCCTGGTCAAAGCCCGACCTGGTCAAAGCCTGGTCCGGCCTGGCCCGGTCTAGAAGGCTAAAAAAGGCCAACATTTTAGCATAAAAATCTAGCCTGGACCGGCCTGTCCCAAAGCCTGACCTGGCCTGTGGCCTGAATCCAGCCTGGGTCTGGCCTGGTCCGGCCCAACTGGCCTGGCCTTCGAGTTGGCTTGTTACGTGTTATGGTGTTAGTTGTTGTCATATTAAAATATTGTCTTTTGCTCTGTTTTTTTTTACCTTAGCGGTTAAAAAAAAGAAAACAAAAGACACCCCCAGTTACATATGTGCAAGAGTTACTCTAACGTCTCACTGCCCAAGGGCCAAGGGGTAACTCCCAAGTCACATGCAAGAGAACAAGAGCTACAAAATGTTCACCAAAGTCTGCCGACACATAGTACAAATTACAAAGACATCAATTCAAGTAAAAAATAAATAAATAAAGGAAGCCTACTTTACTACTTTAGTAAATTAGTTCTTTACTTCTTTATCGAGAAAGAGAGAGAATGAGACCAAAATGATAGCATTGAATGAAAACATAAGATACTAAATAAATATTAAATAATACTTAATGGTTAATACTTTATTACCTAACCTAAGTGAGCTGTCAACACCAATTAGTAAACAATAGGCCTATTAATCTATTATATTTGTTACACAATATGTTTGTTTGTCTGTTTGTTTAGGATCTCTTTCTTTCTTCTACACTTCCGACTTTCTGCTATCTATCTTTCTCTCTTTTAGGCCTTTTCACTACGACACTACTCTTCGATTATCTTAATTTCTCCATCGTTCCCACTTCCCTCTCTAAAAATTGGAACTTTTGTTTGAAAGTTCTATGGAGCACTGGGCGTGAATTCATGAAGATGCGCCACGAATTGACGGTGAGATTATAAGTATCTGATATTTCTTCAATTCATTCTTGAAAAATTAGAATTAGTATTTTTTTTAATATTACATTTTTTTTAATAAAAAGGGTGCTTGGGTGGAGTGTTGGACCAGACCGCCGTGACCTTCTCTGCAGGCCTCAACAGACCATCTCTTCCATTGCTAAGCCTGGCCTGGCCTGACCTGCAGGCCTCAACAGATCATCTTTTTAATCGCCAAGTCTGGCCTGGCCTAGCCTGCAGGCCCAAAGTCAAAGCCCGGACTGGTCTGGTCAACGGCCAAAGCCTGGCAGGCTCAGGCCGGACCAAGGTCAGGTCGGCCTGTTGTGCACCCCTAATTACACAACATGAAGTGTAATAGTATAGGAAACTATTGTACTGTGCTAAACACTTGTAATGATGGATAATTAATGAAAATATCATTTGTTAGTTAATATTTGTTTGATTTGTCATTTAATTGTGCTTGACCTTTCCCGGTCCTACAATCGCAAATATATAAAAATACACTAATTACAAGATTTATTATTATTATATTTAGAGAGATGATTTTTTGTAGAAACCTTGCTTCCAATACTAAAAGTCGACCTGAACTCTGTCATTATCATAATTAGGATATTAAAACTCATGATAGGGAAGTAATGGGTACCTAACACTGGTTTCTTCCTTTTTATTTTTCCTTTATAAAGAAATAAAGTTTACATATAATGAAAATATTCTTTTTTAGTAACATTAACCATATGTATTAATATACAACAGTAATATAATGCTATCGGGTTAATGCTTTCGAATGCAACTTGGAGGATGCAAAAATATGTTTAAATCTAGTGAAAATTTGAAAACAAAATATTTGTAAAAAAGAAAAAACTAGTACAAATCTGAAGGTAGTAATAAACTAATTAAACTTCAAAATACTTTTATTTGTGATTCTTAAACTACTCAAATTTATTCGTTGGATTGTTAAAGGTTGCATGATTTTATCAGCAAATAAAAATACTTGTTTCTTAATTGGTGAAGAAATTAACCTCTAAAATCTAATTTTTCATGTAGGTATATAAAGTAACTATCAATATGAGCTGATTCTTTCTAGGGCTACATTAATGCTTGGTCGAATTTAAGTGTTTGTTGTAAAAAATAGAAGTTTGAAGAGGCAATAAACATTGAAAAGGCAAAAAAATTATTTTTAATGTAGTAAACATTGAAAAGGCAAAAAAATAGAAGTATGTTAAATTTATTTTTATTGATTGATGTTTTTTGAGAGATGAAGTTCTTATCATCAAAAAAATTGGAATCTTGACACGAAAATAGCGCCAAGGAAAACTAATATCCACTAAGAAAACAATCTTTAAATCTGCTAGGGGCCTTTGAAGTCACAAAAAAATAAAATAAAAAATAATTTGGAATCCAAAAAAGAATTAACAAAACCCCCAGAAGATGCCTTTGTATAATAAGTGGGGATTACAAATAATAATAAATAAATAAAACTAAAATTAAATGCATAATTTAAATCTCTAAAATTATGACTAAAATCTGTTGATTTACATGTTTTTGGTTTTAATGATGACAACTTGGGCTTTTGTAGTATCTTGCATGTTGTTACATATTTAGAAATTGAGCTGAAAAATTCTCAAGGATTGGTGATACAAGGCTGTTGGAATATTGCTTAAGTACAGTGAATTATGAAGATTAAAGATTGATTGGGTCTAGAAATAAATGTAAGGTTTTTAGCATTTTTCCTATAATCAAGACACTGATTTTTAATTAAGAAAAAAAATAGATTTTTCTAATCTCTAGTGTGTGGTAAAAAATTTCAGATGGTAAAATATTTTTAATTATTAGAAGGTACCATATTTGACCAAGATTATTTTCAAAAGATATATTGATATGGTTGTTTCCATAACAAACTCTTTTTTAATGGAGGAATAGTTGCTTAAAACTTGTTTCTACAATTTATCTTTTAAACAAATAAAGCATAATTTTCAAACTAAACTTGATCAAAATATTTCAAACTCGTGGGACAAGATTTTAGTTTGCTGGGATGATATTTTCTATCTAGTTATTATCTATGATTAGGACTTGGTATACTTGGAATTCCTCCCGACTTGGTAAAACAAATGTTTGTTTTAAAAAACTAAAAACATGACTTTTTGTTTGGTTTAGAATCTTGTCACAATCTTTTCTCCAATCAGTATCAAGTTATGAACAAAGTATATCCGTTGGCCTTCTTCAGATATATATATATATATATATATGAGTGAAAGTTATCTTAGATCGATCTAAGACAAGTTATCTTAGGTCAATTTTAATACAATATCATTTGATTGTCAACTTCATAATCTAACCGTACGAATGTAATTAACATGCATAAATATGAGAGTATGTAAAATTTCGTTTGATTCAAGGCATTAGAATATTATTTTTATAATAGCGTAAATATTATGTATATAAATATATATTTCGACAACTCAGATTTTAATAACTTCTATTGTTATAAATTTGTTGATGCATAACCTCAAATCAAACAAAATTTTACATTAGTGTTTTGATTTTAGTATTATTGCTGTAAAACATAGTGTTTAGTTGTAATCCCTTTTATTCTTAAATTTCTTATCTTGTACAAGGGGTTTTAGAGTGAAGTAAGGGTTTTTTTTTTTTAATATTGTACAAGGAGAGTTCAAGGGATCAGAGATGTCCAAGGGAGTAGTGGTACTCAAGGAAGCAGTGGTACTGAAGGGAGGAGATTTTCTCAAGGGAGCTGTGTGCTCAGAAAGTTTTCTAAATTCAATTGTGCAGGGAGTTGATATTATTGTAATTGATTTATTAATAGTAAAGGAAACTTGTTGCTTGGTATCAATTGATACTCAACCTTGGATGTAGGCCCAAAAATTAGGGGACTAAGAGGCCGAATCAAGTATAAATCTTGGTGTACTTATGTGTTTGGAATTTACTTACATAATCTGCTTATAAATTAAACCAAGTATTAAGTTTTTATAAATTAAACATTTTGGCCACCGAATTTAGCATTTTTTACCGGAATAAGTCACGTGACTTAAAATGAAAGGATAATTAAATCTTTTAACAGTATGTATTGTTTATATTAGTTGCAAATTTTTCACATTTTCCTTCTTCATCATACAATAATCACGTGCCTATAATTTTATGTGTTTTTAAAGATATTTAAGTTTTTCTTTAATGTGAGAAATTAAGTTTTTTAAGAGTATATATCGCTTAAGTTGGCTCCAATTTTTTCTACTTATTTTCTTCATTATACACTAACCATGTGCTTACAATTTTATGTATTTTCAAATATATTTTAAAGTAAAATTACTCAAAATACTCTCATTCGGATCGATTATTACATATCGGTACGTAGCCAAAAGGTTTAATTTATAAAAATTTAAAGACATTAAGGTTCAATATCTTAAAGTTGAAATATTAAGGTTTAAAGTGTAAAATGTGAAAATTACTTCTTATCGGAGTCTAGTGTTGAACAATCTCATATGCCTATAGGGTAGGGGAGCAAGTGCCCCCTCTTGATTTTTTTTTACTTCTTTACTAGTATAGGGGCATTAAAGTAAAGTTACCCTCGTTAAAAAAAATTTGACGACTTAAAAAAATGAAGTTTTAAAAGTGATTTTATAGTTATTTTTATGTATATTTTAAATTCATATTTGGTTAATTTTATTATTCCCTCTATTTCACAATAAACAAGTTCCATTTAAGTTTTTATGCCGCAAAAGTAGTATAAAACGAAATAATATCTTCAAATGTGTCATCATAATTTATTACATGTCACTATTATTAAATTAAGAACTCATTATATTTAATGGTAAATATGAAATAAAAAATTAAATAAATCATTAAAATTTGAATATATTATAAATGATACTCTTTTTGTGTAAAGAATAAGATAATTTTATTATTTAAGAGTATTATTTTTGTTTAGTTATAAGGGTGCCCCTCCTCTTTATAAAATTCTTGCATCCGGCTGGTCATATGGTTTAATGATAGTATAGGACTGCTTCCCTTTTAGCTCTTTAATTTTTCTTTTGATTTCTTGTGTTTTTTTTAGGCTCCATTTGTATGTCGAGAATCTTATATCAGAAAATAATTTGAAGGAAAAGGAAAGGAAAGAAATGTAAAGGAAAAGAAAAAATAAAGAAAATTACTTTCCTACAAGTGTTTGGTTGACAATATAATTTGTAGGAAAATAAGCCTAAACTTTCTCATCACACAAAAATCTTATTAAAAATGCAGGATGAGATTTGAAAGAAAACTTTTCTTGCAAGAAAATAGTTAGTGGTAAGACATACAGTTTCCATTGTACCAAACACACTTATGTGAAAATAAACGGTTACTTTTCTTGCTTTCTTTTTATTTTCCTTTTCTTTACCATCATTCAAACGGAGCCTTAGGAAATTGATTTTTTTCAGTATTAAATTTACCATTTCAACAAAAATGTACAGCATTTAAGGCACATAATATAAATATGTACTGGGGAATGGTATAGTTAGCAGCGGTTTACATTATTACATAAAAAAAATTTCCTTAATAAATTTTAGATTAAATCTTCCGAATTAATTTTGAGACCCAAGTATATCATAACTGTTATCAATTACCATTAGTTATGCTTGATTGCCATAATAGACATCTTAATTAGCACTATATAAACAGCACCATCGATTAAAGGATTACTCCTCCCTCAAAACCCTAGACAATCTTTCACCTAAGAATAGAATGGCCAAATTCTTGACTATTGCTTTCACATCCCTCTTGGTGCTGCTCATGTTAAGCGCAGGTTATAGTCCTCATAAACTCATAGTGCGCTTGTATTTCCTCTATCATAATTTTTTTTTTGTTGTTGCTTTAGTTATTAGTTAATAGCCATTATTGTTTACAACTTCTTACATGAGTTTTTGAACTTTTTCACCATATTTTGTTCGAAAATTTTGAAGCACTTTATATTTATACTACTAATTGGTTTGTACACTATCTTATACAATATATGTTTATATATAATGGAGTATTATCCATAGCAAATATTTTACATGTATGACTATCAGATCTTGTATCGTTAATTGTAAGGTTTTACATACATGATTTAGAACAACACGGAACCACAAGACCGTGTTGTTGTAGTCATTATTCATCCGCAACTGTGTTGTGTTAGGAGCAAGTTATCAAAAATAATAAAATTTTCTATTGCAATACGGTAGGAGAGTACACCTTTAAATATGATGGCCATATCTTGCCATGAAAATATAAAAAATATGGTGCTCATATAAGCTTTCATAATTACTTAAATGCAATAGATCTTTTTCATATATAATACTTGTGATCTTTTCTTTCATATCCGAAACTATTATTGGCCTACCAAGTATATATAAAACAGTTTAATAAGAATATAACATTGTTTACATAAAAGGGGTTCATAGCTATAACATTGTTGGTAATTTAATTTTTTTTCAGATTTTGAAGTGGTGATGGGTCAAGGCGATGAAGTGAAATGTTGTAAAAGCAATCATATTGGGAGTTGTGTTCCAGGAAGTGGGGACGATGACAAATGTGATCAATTATGTCTCCAAGCATCTTGCAGGGGAGGCCAGTGCAAGATAGAGGGTAGTAGGCCGCCAAACCATTTTTGCCATTGTTTTTGTTGAGCGTCCAAATTACTGACAACAAAATGAGAGAGTTTAAGTTAATTTGTGACAATTAAGAAATATAATTGCAGTTCAAGCTTTCACCTTCTTCTATTTCGTTGAATTCTCAAGTTTATTGCCTTATAGGAGTAATTTAAATTAAATAAAACTAATAATAATTTTTAATTATTTATTTTGTTCTTATTTTTGGCCAATGTTCATTGTAATTACTTGCAGTTTTGTCGAAGAAATTTATAGGAAGAATAAAAAATGGAAACATGAAAGGAAATATAAACATTAGGTAAAACTAATGCGAAACAAGAATTAAAACCCTAAGATTTGAACCGTAAAAATAAGATGTTCAATAATGTATAATTTTAACTTTTAGATTCTTAATTGTTAGGATTTTTTTAACCTTAATTTAAGGTTGTTTTTAGTCTCAAACTAGGGAGTTTAAATCAGTATATCAATTGACAAGATTTTTGTCATAGATTTAACTTATGAATTTAATTTAGTAATCCACACTTATTATAGAAAGTTGTTTCTTTTTGGGTTTTTGTTACTTCTTTTGCGGATTCTATTTTTTATTTATTTTTTTTGTGAATTCAAAGGCCCCAACAGATTTTAAGATTGTTTACCGAGTGGATACTAGTTTTGCTTGCTGTTAGTTTCGTGTCAAGATCATTCCCATCCTTTTAAACATAAAGTAAAATTAATGCCAAACAAGAATTAAAAACCTAAAATTTGGACGGTGAAGATAAGATGTTTAATAATATTTAATTTTAACTTTTAGATTCTTAATTGTCATGATTTTTAACATTAATTTAAGCTTGTTTTTAAACTCTAATTAGGGAGTTTAAATTAGCATATCAATTACAAAGATTTTGAAATTATGTATGCATGTGTGCACACTTAGAAGGGGGATGTTTAGGTGTGTGCATGGGTGTCCACGAACTATGACAAATTTTAATTTTTCTTGCACATGTGTAATCCAAACATGCAAATTAATTTGTTGTCTGCTTTGAGTTGTTCTTGTATTATTTCATAATAGAATTACCTACGCATGCAGTGACGTTTTCTAACTTTCTAATGCAAGAAATAAATAATATGGTTTAATATCTTAGAGACATTAAGATTTAATATCTTAAAGTAAAATATTATGGTTTAAATTGTAAAAAGCGAAAAGCTTTAAGGTTTAAAATGTATTTAATACAAAACCAATTTTTCACTTCAAATGATATCATCGACACAATCCTACTACAAACATCTAGACCTCCAATGATACAAGAAGCAAGCTAATCTTATTGACTGAGATGTCTCCTAGATATTTCTTATTTTGATTTAATAAATTATTCTCCCTCTTGTGGAGTTTATTTTTCCTTTTTGTAAGGCTTGTTTTTGCCATGAGATGGTTGATTTTTTTCTCTTTTGTAAGGAGATTTTGAGATTTTGCTTTATCTGTTTGGGAGAATTTTTTTAGTTCATGAGATTTTTTCTAGTGCATGAATTGTTGAAGATAGATTGTTCAGATTAGGTTGTGACGTTATCATAGCGGCTTGTTCTTCCGTTGCCCGTGTTAATGAACGGTTTAGATATGCGTATTCTATTATTATTTTTGAGGTTTGACTATATTTCAAGAATTTATATGGTGTCCACTAGCCCTTGTTGGTACGATTGACCCTTCTTTTATTTTGTTTGAAAGAATTATTATTCTGGTTTTTTTATTATAATCTTTCATTTTTTGTAACTTATTATAATTTTAATATATTTCAGTCTTTTAGACTGTAATAAATAAAAACAAAAAACAAAAAAAATGACAAAAACGGTTTGACGGCTTTTGCCCTCTATCTAGCACTGTTCTCCTTTAGAGCAAGATGATTGGTGATATAATTCCTCGCATTTGGCATCGTCCCTTCTTGCCCCTCTTCCAGGAATACAACTCCTAATATGATGGATTTTACAACATTCCACCTTTGCATTGCTTTGACCCATCACCCCTTCAAAATCTATAGAAAAAAAAAGTTACCCACAAATAATTATTATAACACCATGATTTCATTTTTGTGAATAAAATAAGCAAAGAAAATAGGTAATATAAAAATTACTGACTATTTTACAGCTAAGAACCCTTTTTATGTAAATAAATATTATATTTTCTCTACCGTACAAATTACCTATCTATCTAAACAAACACAATTGCTCATATCTTTGTCAGGTATGAACATGAAAAGTAATTTCTTTATATTTGCGAGGGCAATCGTATAAAAGAGAATTCAAATGTTTCTCTTTTTGATACAGACAGGATTGGATTCCAGTTCATTCCAATAGAGGCTCACAGACGTGATCAATTTTTTGTTACTGGAAAAGCATTTGGTTGTTTACTTATTGGTTGGATTGTTACAGGTTGCATAATTTTATTAGCAAATAAAATTACTTATTTTTTAATTGGTAAAAAAATTAACTCATACAATTCAATTTTTGACATACGTATATGAGTAACTATCAACACGTGTTGATTCCGGTTAAGTTTACAATTCTTAGTTGAATATAAGTGCTTGTTGTCTAGAAGCTTGAAAAGACAACCCCTAAAAAGGCAACAGATTGGTGAGATGAGATTCTTATCATTAAAAAGTAAAAACCTTGACACGAGACAATATGTTAATAGATTGTTGATGATATTAAGATAAATCCTACCAAAATTAGAATCAGTAAATTATTTTATCGTTAAAAATTTAAAAGAATTTTTAACCATTCAAACTTTAATGAAAAATTCACATGTTAATTATCAAATGGTGAAAAAGGGTTAGATTATTTTTATTTTTTGAACAATTATGTTACTCAATATTGTAAATTAATTGTTTGATTTTGATTTCAATTATACTATCCAAAACTATAAAACTATGATGTATTGGATAGAATTGGAGGAAAAGTGTAATGAAGGGGGATACAACTCCAAAAAAAAAGTTTCAAGAAGCTTGAAAAGACAATCAACATTGAAAAGGCAACCTTTATATTTTGTCTCCTTTATATCATATTTCACAAAGTTATTCTTGTTTAGACCTAACAATTGTGGCTTCGACCTAACAATTCAAAACTAAAAGCTCCATTTTGTCTTACCAAGCAACAGGTTGAAGACATTTGCAAGTGAGTAAATGCATTGCAACTCCCGGATGGATATGCTTCTAACATATCTCGTTGTAGTAAGGTTGAGCAGCTGAAAATTACTGGGTTCAAAAGTCACGATTGTCATGTATTCATGGAGAAGTTAATACCAATTACATTTTGTGAGATGCTACTAAGGAAATTTGTTGATGCCTTGACTGAACTATCAAATTTCTTTTGGGATCTTTGCTCAAAGATTATAAGGGATAATGATGCGGAGCAGATGAAGAATAATATAGTGCTGACAATGTGCAAGCTCGAAATGATCTTACCTCCAGGGTTCTTTGACTCGATGGAGCATTTGCTTATTCATCAACCATATGAACTTAAGCTTAGAGAACCGGTGCAATATCGATGGATGTATCCTTTTGAGAGGTAATATCATCTACATACTTAAATTTTAATGATATTTATAACTTATACTAGTAGTATTAATTTCGTTCAATCATCGTATTTCAGGTATATGCGTCGATTAAAGCAGAAAGTGAAAAACAAAACTTGTGTAGAGGGTTTAATTGTTGAACGTTATAAGGAAGAAAAGTTTGTCAACTTCTGCTCTTTGTACTTTGACGATGTAGTCTCAACTAAACATAATTAACTTGATCATGTATAACATGATTTTTCCCCCCAACTAGAATAAACACCAATAATTTGTCCTGCATTGTATTTTTTTCTTTTTCTTGAATAAGCTCTTACCATGCATCAAGTATATATATATGAAAAAATATATATACACAGCTGCGTAGTACGCAATCGTCTATGACGACGATTTTTTTGGACTATAGCGACGGTTCAACCGTCGCCATAATGTACCTTTATTTGTACTTTTGCAAACATAACTAATTATTATATTAATATTATAACTTTTTTACTGGCCTCTCCCGATTTGAATTTCTAGTTTCGCCCCTGGATTTTAATTTGATATATATATATATATATATTTGGGTAACATTAGCATATTTATTAATATAAGACATTAATACAACGAGTGTTCCTAGCTGAACAAGCAAATCCTGTGCTTGTTGATCCAAAATTCTAGGAACACTACATAACACAAATACACGGAAATACGAAGCTACACGGCAAGGTGTGGGGTCAATTGACCCCATTAAAAAATAAAATTTTGTTTTATAATGTAGGATACATTTTACAATTTTTAAATGTAATACATGAATTGATACCACCCAAATTTTATAAATTTTTTACTATATAGGCTCAAATTAAAATATTATAACTTTCTCAATAAAATTTTAACCAATATGACTCCTATCACCTCTCTCTCTCTCTCTCTCTCTCTATATATATATATATATAATATTTTTAAACTAAATAATAATCTAATTTACATAATTTTTCAAAACAATTAATGAATTAATTACTTAGAAACAATTGTAATTAGAAAAGTCTATTAGTTAAAATGGTGTATATATACCATATGTTATTAGTTATTATATTGTCATTATAATATATTATATATTTTATATATATGTGATCCGAAAATATAAAAATATCCAAAAAAATTAGCTCCAGAAAACTACTCCCAAATCCGTATCAAATTATTACTATTTATAACTTAATAATAATTTTAATTTCACTAAATAATAATCCTGACTTCGTCACTGAATCTAAATGTACTATATTTGTTAAGAGCGGGTAATACAGAAGAATGACTTAGAGGATTATATGATAAAAGATCAAACAACGTAGAAGAGTCCAAAGTAAGCAATAGTTCACGTTGATGCTTTCGCATGCAACGGGGAGGATGCAAAAAAAAAATGTTTAAATCTATTGAAAATCTAAAAGTAGTAATAAAACTAAAACTTCATAATATATTTAATTGTGAGGCTTAAACTTAACAAATGTATTGGATTATTTACTTGTTGGTAGCATTGTTAAAGATTGCATGATTTTATCAGCAAATAAAGGCAATCTACATTGAAAAGGCAACAGAGTTATTTTATCCCACTATATTAATTAAGTTTTTTTTATAATTATTAATTGAAGCTCTTTCTTGAGATTATGTCCTTATCATTAAAAATAGAATAATGCTAGAGACACAAACTATTTTACAAACTTGTTGATGTGACATTGTTGTATTGGTGATAGTGTTGTATGCAGAGGTGTTTTTTTTAACTATCACCAATACAACAGTGTCACGTCAGCCAGTTTGTAAAATAGTGTGTGTCTCTAGCATTACTCAAAAGAATCCTGACACGAGACAAAAGTTCCAGCGCCAACAAAAATTAAAATCCACTAGGTAAACAATCTAAAAATCTATTGGGGGCCTTTGATTCCTCACGAAAAAATATTTTGGAATCCACCACAGAAGTAACAAAACCCCAAAACATAATTTCATTAATCAAAAGCTCTCTTACAATGCAATATGTATACATTTTTATAATATGAGTTGATTACAAATGAAAAAGAAACTTAAAACTAAAATTAAATGCATAATTTAAATCCCTAAAATTATGCCTAAAGTCTTTGTATTTGATACATTAGTTTAATCTCCCTGGTTAGAGGCTAAAAAAAGCTAGCTTAAATTAATTAAGTTTAAAAATACCTAACAGTTAAGAATTAAATATCTAAACAGTAAAACTTAAATATAATTGAACATCATATCGTTTCTTTGTTTAAATGTTATGTTTGGAATTCTAGTTAGGTTAGCTTTTTTTCGTTTTTATTTATACAAGCTCACCAACCTCGTGCGAATCACAGATGACATAAATAACAATTTATTATATTAATACTTAAAATAAATTAATTCTGATTTCGAGAACATAATTGTAGTTGTTAAGTAGTTAAATATTTATTCAAATAATTAATTATTAAATTATATATTGCAGGTTCTTTTAATCAATTACTAAGTTAGATATTTGAATGGGTTATTGTAGATTTATTTAGGTATGATCATGAGAAAATAACTATTTTAATTTTATTTAAGTTTGTAATGAAATTCTATATTAACGTTTATATTGACAAAATTTGCTTGAAATTTTAATAATTATGAAACTCAAGTTTTAATAAGTTTTAATTTAATTATGACAATTAGTTAAGAATAAATCCACTATAATTTTTTAACTAATGTTACAGTTATTATGTTTCAAATTCACATATATTATTAATACAATTAATCATGTGATTTGATAAAATTTCAAGTTTTAATGAATTAAATTATATAGTTAGGATATTAATTTAATAATAAAATTCATGACTAATATTACTATAATTAAATCGCGTGATATGTTAAAGAAGTTTTTTCAACATCTTAATATTTTAATGAAATTATAGCAATAAAATTATCCAATATAAATTTATTAAGATATATAAACTAACTAAAATTACTAAAAAGAACACATGTAGTGATGGATAACATGTAATAATTATTCAAATTTGTAGAGTTTTTATATTAATTTGAATAGGAAAGAAAAAGATTTTTTTTTCTATTCCTTTTAGAGATAAAAATATTTTTAAATTTAGATAGTATTAATTGATACAAATTTAGATAGTACTTTATGCTAATATGAATTAGGAAAGTTTAACTGAAATTTAGTGAAACCAAACCAAACCAGATCAAATTTGTACTTTTTAATTATATAGTTGATTTCCCTTCTTGTTACTAACCAAACCAAACCAGATCAAATTTGTACTTTTAATTATATAATTGATTTCCCTTCTTGTTGTTTTTTTACTTCCTAAAGATTTCTTCTATGTAAGCGCAAGTAATTAAGATGAATATTGGCCAAAAATATCAATATACTAAATAGTTAAAGATTATTATTAGTTTTCCTTAATTTAAACTAGCAGTACACTCCATGCAAAGCACCAGGTTTTATTCTTGATTCTTAAATTTTATATTTACTTTTGGTTAATGTTTTTTTATATAATATTTTGAATAGAATAAGTATTTTCTTTTTCTACAGGTTAATAGTTTGGTTTTTTCTTTCAAATTTTATCTATTAATTATTTATTTTTAATAATAAAGATTTTATTTTTTAAAAATAATATTATTTTATGGTTGCTCAATATATTATAGTTATACTTATATTTTAATAATAGTAACAGTTGGGTATTATGTAAGATGATCCTCATAAGAAAATAGTTTCCTTCTTAAATTATATTTACCTAAATAATAATAAAAATTCTACTTATACTTGAAACATAATTATGCTTATATTTTAGTAATAGTAACAAATTTAAGTTAAAATAGGACGATCTTTGTAAAAAATTATTTTCTTCTCAAACTATATTTGTGAAAATTTGAAGCTAACAATTTTATATTAGGTAAGATAATCTTTATAAGAAAATTGTTTCCTCCTAATATTATATATAAGTAATGATAAAATCCTACTTGAATTTTTACATATAATAATATACATTTTTAATAATAATAAGAAACTGATGTTAGGATAGATGATATTCTGATTGTTTTAGTGTAAAGTTATATTAGTTATATTTGTTTTTGAGGATATTATTGGACAATTAGGATATTGTTAAACTTCTATTAATTATATTTTTTTTATTAATATATTAGTGAAAGAATAATAAACTTGAGAGTTCACCGGACAACCAAAAAACAAAAAAACGATGTTGTAATAAAAGTAAAAAATTAATATTACGTAACATAGTTTTCTTTTAAAACTATATACTTATTCTTGTTTTCTTATGAAAATATGCTACTAATTCTTGTTTCTAAGTTGGATAGATAAATAATAAAAATTGACTTAACGTTAAAAAAAATCAAACGGAAAAAACAACCTAAAAACATAAGAATTTGGAGCAATTTGATTGGTGACATACTTGATCGCATTTGGCATTCCGGGAACACAGCTCCCAATATGATTGCTTTTACAACATTGGACATCACTTTGACCCATCACTCCTTCTAAATCTGAAAAATAATACAAAAAAGTTAAATTACCAACATATAATTATTATAACAACACTAAGATTTCATTTTTTGTAAATTAAATAACCAAAAAATAACTAAAATAAAAAATTATTGACTTCTCGACAGCTAAGAGCCAGCCCCTTAATTTTATTATAAAATTCATTTGAAATTATTACATAATTAAAATAGAGGTAAATAAATATATTATAAAATATTTTCTATTATACATTAAAATATTTAGTTATATTCAAAATCAAGATTTTATCCCAAAAGTCAATATATAAACATAGTGGAAGCCATAAACAAAATGTAAATATGATAAAGAAGAAAAAAAATACAACGATATAGTGTTTTGGGTTTGGTTTTTTAAATCTTACAATAAATGGTTCAAGATTCGATGGCAATACTAGCTTTCACGGCCAATCTTATAATGTCTCTGCACGGAAATTAGTAGTATAAACCGAAACGGGTTTAAAAATTTCGAACAAAACATGGCAAAAAAAAAGGTTCAAAAACTCATGTAAGCAATGCCATTTCTTTTTCTTTTAGGATATATGTCAAAAGTTATAAACAATAATTGCTCTTAACTAAGAACTAAACCAACAATTAAAGAACTATTTTCGTAAAAAAAAAAATTTTAACTAGAGAACTATGAGGACTACTAAACCTGTCCTCAACATGAGCAGCACGTACCAAGAGGGATGTCAAAGCAATATGCAATAGTTTGGCCATCTTTTTCTGCGATGCAAGACTATCCTTAGGGATTGTGGGGGAATGAGTAAATCTTACAACTCTATGATGTTGTTTATATAGTGTTGATTAAGATGTCTAATATGGTAGTCAGGCAATGAATTAAATTGATAGCAGTTATGAGATAATCTAAAAATTAGTTTGGCAGATTTTATCTAAACATTAATAAGGAAATATTTATTATGTTAATGGTAAGCCAGTGATAATGTCAGAGCAATAATTATGTTGCCAGAGCAATAAGTCGTGTCGCTAAAAGTTCAAAGTGTAGTTAAAAGAAATGTAAAAGTTTTATCATGTGATTTAATGTTTGAAGACAATAAATTTATGTACGGAGTAATTAACTAGTAGTATTACTTAGATAATTTTTAGACCTTTTATATTGCTATAGCAAAAAATGTCACCAAAGCAATAAATGTATCGTAAAACGTTAAGCATAGCCAAAACAGTTACAAAAATGTCAATTTTCTCTGACAATATCAATAATTATTTTGCATCATGCGATATATTTAACATTTGAAGACAATAAATTTTGTAATTAATTAGTAGTATTAGTTAGATATTTTTCTATCCTGTGATATATTTAATATTTGAAGACAATAAATTTTGTTATTAAATTAGTAGAATTATTTGGATATTATATAATTTTAATAAATATCTCATCTATAACTGAATTAATTCATATCAAATGTAAATTTGAAAATATTTTAAATTTGATTACATACAATTAATATATGTCCATTTTAGATCATGCCGAAGAGAAAGCCTGTATCCAGAGAATCTCAGAGCTAGAAAGAGGTCGTCCCCAAAAAATAGAAGATAGGGATTCAAAGATAAAAATAAAATTAAAAAAAAAAAGAAAAGGGAAAGGGAAAGGTGTAAATTGTGAGTGAGATACTGTGGCAACTAGTTTGAAATTGCACGTGGAACTAACAAATATATATAGGACTTTTTCAATTTTTTATTGTATTTTAGTCGTTTTATAAATTAGAGATACAATTTAAAACTTTTACATTAAGTGAAACCTTTGAAATTCTAAACAATATCCTTAAAATTTTTAAAAATATAGTAATAGTGTTTACTAATGTTAAATAAAATACAGTAGAACCTCTATAAATTAATACTGTTGAGACAATTTTTTTTATTAATTTATAGAGTTATTATTTAATTGATAAATTAATAATTTATTAATTTAAAGAATGTTTTTCTATTCGGTGAACATAAATTTAATTACATTAAAATTATTGCATTTTATTGATGTTTATATCATATTTTTTTTGATGCAATGTATCATACTTATTAAATTAATGTAATAATAGAATTCATTGTAAGTGATATTAATTATTTTTAATAATTAAATAATGTTCATTGTATCCACTTTTCAAATTACATTCACATTTTATTTCAAAAAAAAATTATATTCACATTAAGTTTAATTAATTTGTATATATAAGTTCATTGTACTAGAATTTATTATATTCCATGTATGATGATAAAGAGAACTACTATATAAACATCAACAAAAATTCTTCAAATCATACTCAACAATGAAGTTGAGGATGATACAATACCTTTGGAGCCAATAACGTGAAAAGAAGTATTCATAGCGTCAACAACTCTTTACAAGTTTTTATTACAATTCGAGAATGCAACACCTGAACTTTTGGACGCAATGAAAAAAATTAAGGATGAAATTCAATTAGATTTGAATTTCAACACAAAACAAACGAGAATAGAATCATATTTTACAAGATTATCCTAGATATATTTGTAATTTAAAAGAATTATTAATTTATGATTTTGATGAGGCCATATATTTATATAAGGGTCTTTTTAAAAATTATTATTTTATTATTTTATCGAAATTATTAATTTATCTCATTAACCCAAGTCGGGACTGGGAAAAAATATTATTTTAGAGAGATTATTAATTTATCGAGTATTAATTTATAGAGGTTCTACTGTAAAAGTATACCTATTTTTATACCTATTTTTATATTTTCACATGCTTTTTATATTTGTATGGCTGAACTCTTAGTTCAAGATCAAAACCATTTTTATCTGACGTGATCTTGGATACTTTTCACTCGTATGAAATGAAAAATATTCTCAAGTTTGTCGTGCTAATTTTATTATCATTGTTAACGTTAAACTCTGACTACTCGTCAAATCATCAAACAACGAACTAAAAATCTATACATTGAACAAACGAACACCCCCAAAAAGCTTGACGGTGGGGGCCGTCGGGAGATAGCTCCAGTGTGAGAATAAACATAGGCCAAAAACGTTAACCATTAATGTATAAAATTGCTCTAATGTATGAGAGTAATAGTTATGTGTATGTATGTGTACTTTTACATATTACGTGGTTGTCTCCCACACCGTCTTGCCATAACTCGCCCGAGAGCGATTAAGAATAAGAGTCTTGATTTAGAGTTTTCATAAGAATTAGATCACCATAATCAATTAGGGTCCTCCTTATTTAAAAATAGGAAACCAAATAGAATAAAGAATCAAAAGTCAATTAGTACTTTGACCCTTCTAGAACACCAAGAAGCCAAATAATTAATATGTCAAGTGGCATAGCTAGGCCTCGATTATGGGCCCAAAAAAATCTCATCCCAACATTGCCCTCCGTTCCTTTATTATAAGAGGTGAAATAATAGTACTAAAGACGGCGTGTCAAGCACAACGACTTATAAAACAAATGGTGCGCCAAGAATAACAACTTATAAAATGGATGGTGCATCAAGCACAACAGTTTACAAAACAGACACCACGTCAAAACAACTTGTCACACCATATAACAAACAACTCGTTATACTAAACATCAGGCGGCTCGTCACACCAAATGTCAGACAGCTCGTTACACCAAACGTCAGACGAGGCTTGTCACACTAAATGCCAGACGGCTCATCACATCAAACGCCAGACGATGCTTGACACACCAAACGCCAAACAAGGCTCGTCACGTCGAACACCAGAGAGCTCGCCATGCATACCAAATATCAAAGAGCTCGTCATGCCAAACACTGAAAATCTCGTCACACCAAATACTAAAGAGCTCGTTACACCAAACACCAAAGAGCTCGTCACAAAGCTCGTCACACCGAACACTAGAAAGCTCATCACACTGAATACCAAAGAGCTCATCACACCGAATACCAGAGAGCTTGTAACACCACAAGCCAGACGACTCGTCATACCAAATGCCAGACGAGGCTTGTTACACCAAACATCAGACAACTCGCCACACCAAACATTAGACGGCTCGTCACACCAAATGCTAGATGAGGCTTGTTACTTCAAACACTAGACGGCTCGCCACACCAAACGTTAGACGGTTTGTCACACCAAATGCCAGACGAGTCTCATCACACCAAATGCCAGACGACTTGTCACACCAAACACCACTAAACACCAGAGAGCTCGCCATGCACACCAAATACCAAAGAGCTCGTTACACCAAAAATCAAAGAGCTCGTCATACCGAATACCAAAGAGCTCACTGCACCAAACACCAGAGGGCTCATCACACCAAACACCAGACAGTGAACAAATTTTGTTCGCTAGCCAATTTAGCCCGAATAAGAGAAGAAGCCCAAATCTAATATAGCGCCAAATAAATATCAACCTTATATCTTGCTCGAAAATATTTTTTCCTCTGCCAACTTTGTTGCCGTGCCGAAGAGAGAGACGATCAATAAAAATAATTGACCGTAGAGACATGACTAGTAGAAATAATTTTGTTGAAAATTTTAAGTTCGGATCTTTCCATAGCTGAATATCATATATAGAAGGCTGCCAATAGGAGCACCGAAATTCCCAAAAAAATAGGATCATAGTAAGATTATTGAAGACATCTGAACAGTGGTCGATGTTTGGGACAGACTTTGCTCCACCCCATGTTGGTTTGCAGATTTAAGAACATAGATACAGTCAACATTGATGTAAAGCGGAAGTATGACATAAATCATATTTAAAATTTTCTACAATCCTAGGAATCACCTTATGCGATATTATTAATTGAAGAAGGATAAAATATGTATACCTTATGAAGATGATGTAACTCCTTGATCAAATCTTTAAGTCCCAATCCTTTACTCCTTCTCGCTTCTTCCAATCCGCGGATCAAACGCAAGCTACTCAGTGTGTGTAGCACTCTAAAGGTGATCCACCAAGAGAATATTGGTTGAATAAGTAATTTAGGTTTCTCCAAACCTTAGGTGGCTAGCCCTAATTCTCTCTCTCCTAACTCCTTAGGTTGTAGAGAATACTTGCAAGAATTGCATTAGTCTTTTTTCATAATAAGACCCCTCTTATTTATAGACTAACCCTCCCTCCTAAACCTTTTAAGACTTAGTTTTTTAATTTAATTCCTAAACTATTTAGGAACTAAATTATTTATAATAATAATAATACTCCTCTTATTAATTTATAATTATTATTTCTCTAAATATTTAATTATAAATATTAAGCTATTTAATTTATTCCACTAATAAATTAAATATACTTAATTCATTATTATTAAATCAATTACTTCTAAAATAATATTTCTCTTTTGTGGTATGACCATTTAGGTTTAATATTATACCGGTAGTAGAATAAATAAATTAGAACCATTCTAATATTATTTATAATTAATTAAACTCCTTTAATTCAAATATAATAAATAATATTTATTCTACATCATGAGGGACACCTCTCAACATATCATGACTATCCGGATAATATGAAATCAACGTTTAATTACAAAGAACCTATTCAGTAAATAGTTACCGTACAATTTAATCCTTCTATCATACAATGTCCCGATTAAACATAAGACATGAAATTACTGACAAGTCTCTTATTTATTTAATCATATGCATTTCGATTTTAAAATGCACAACTCCAGTTAATATAATTAGAAACTCCTTTCTAATTTGCATTCACCTTGACCAAGATTTCTGAGTTGTCATTTATCGAATCACATAAGACATTCTCACCCTTTACTGGAAGTGGTAGATCCTTTGTTGATCATTCACCTACCTCTATGTACACTTTATTATACCCAAACATACCCTTTGATATACCCAAAGAGTCTTAAAGAATATGACAAAGTATAACTCAGAATACACAAGGTACTATGATGATCTCAAGTTCAAGGATCACTTGTACTACTATCACTATAGGAACTCCTATTGTCAGACAAGTAAAACTCCATTAGGTATTTATTAAGCAAGTCACGTTCAGTGAACTTATTCCCTAATAAACACATACATACTTGCTTTAGTGTCTTCATACAAATGATTATGAGATCAATCATCATCTTCAACAGAGCAAGCATAACATGTATTAATCTATCTGGATCCACTAACCCCATATTAGTGACCCTTCGATTAGGAACATTTTAGCTTTGAGCTATCTAGAATTTAGATCTCATTAGCATGATTTACATCATAATTCTAAAAGCATTGCTTCAAAACTATGAGTTTATCACATTAATTAATTCAACCAATTAAATATGGATAAATAAATGTCTTTAAATAAATTAATTATTTTATTAATAAATAAAAAAGATTATAAAGTAAATACTTATCACATCCAATGTGATTGGCTTGAGGGCATACTACTTTCACCCCGATCGATTTATCAAAATTCCATCAAAAAAGAACCAAAAAGTATATCTTGAATTGAATGGGTTGAGCATGATACTAAGGATAGCTCGATTGGGAAACTGGATTGCTTTGGTAGTGGCTGCACAAGTTTTATTGAAGTGGTGCTCACATTGTTACTATGCACAAGCTCGGGCCATTTTTGTCACAATCTATTAGGAATTGAATAAACATAAGTCCACACAAAAAAATTGAATCTAACCCGTCGAATTTGCCTTGACCGCGGAGTAAACTTCCTTAAGCCATCGGGGTCGTTGGACATCGGATTTGGGCCCTGTTAAAATAATGATGACCCTAGTCTAAATTGTTAATGTATATGTAGTGCCTCTTTAGCGCATGTATGCTATATTGTTCGATCAACATGCTTTTCAATAAGTAAAAACTGCAAGAAAGTGAGTTTGCGAGGCTGCGCCATTAAATGAAGAATTTGAGTGTCGAAGCCAAATCGTCATATCAATTTTGCAACCTGTTTTGGAATGCTGAAGACAAAATCCAAGCTTCTAAGGCCGATACCGAAGTATGAAGACATGTCTAAAGGTGGTACTTTTTAGTGTGTCAGAATCTGAAGATGATTGAATCCATGTCGAACCTTTTCGCCAATACCAATACTAACAATTTATTGTAGTCAGAGAGAGAGAATGATCAGGACAGACAATTTGCCAAAAAATCTTGAGTTCGAAATTGCTAGAAAATTAGTCCATCAAAAATGATGCTGATGGGAGACCTAAATTTTTTAGTAGAGAGTAAATTGATGACAGGTCTCGGTCTAACAAAACCTTGAATGCCAATGTTGAATTATTGAAGCTCAATAAAGCATAACAAAAGAACCAAGTATGTTCCCTTTACTCATAAGTTGGATGTCCGAAGTTTAAATCCGACTCTGCCGAGCCCAAAGTTGTTGAAGTGTATTGAGTTCCCAGTGAATTGTAATGGAACTTTGGAGCAATTGAATATATGACGCACTGATATTGATATTCAAGCATGAACATGGGACTCATCAATTAATTGTCGAATCCATGGAGAAAATTATCAAGGTGAGTATTTGAAGCCATAGCCGATCCGCTAATAGAATAGTGATATAAGTGCATATACATGCATGGTGTTAATCTCCTGTAGTTATATATAATTACGTGAACAACATAATGTACTCCTCCTTTCCGTTACGAAGTTGAAGTGAATAGACTTGATATTTGTATATGGAAAGAATATTGATGACTTTGAATAATGTAATACTACTATTGCACAGTACTACGACAAAGCATAATCCATCAATAGCTTGATATATAGTGTTAGAGGTTGTTTGATTTGATTATGACCGTTTGATTATTTAAATAAAATTATGTCTATGTGATTATATGTTAATATGACTATGTGCTTATGTGCTTAATTGTCTAAATGATTGTGTGTTTATATGCTGACGTGACTATGTGCTTGTGTGCTAATGTGATTATGTGCTAATATGTGATCATAATCAATTTATGTGAACTATCTAATTGTGTGATTATATGTTTATGTGACAAATGTGACTTGTTAGTAAAATGATTCATTGATGAATGTTATGAGTTACATAATTACTTTTGATAAATATTGTTTGATGACATCTCACTAATACATTAATGAGAATCATAAAACTAAAGTTCTATTGATTCTAAATGTTGTAAATCCTTAAAAAATAAATACATGTACAACGATTTAGAGTATAAATATTAAGAATGTTAGGATGATCTTAACACAGAGTTACTCTACATGTTCGTATTGTGAATGTTGTAAGCAGAGTAATCTAGACATTCAAAGATTGAATGACCGATGTATACTTATATAACAAGTTTTGTAAAGTCCTTTAAAGAATTATGTGTATAAGGACTTAGACTAAAAAAATCAAGAATGTTAGGTTGATCTTACAAAATAAATCTGATGTATAGTTATTAGAAATCTTATGTTTGTAAAATCACTCTGCCAGTTTATAATGTCAAGCTGGATCACAGAGTTAACTTATGATGATATTGCATCAAACAGATCACAGAGCTTTTGCACCTATCGTAAAGTTCACTTCAATTCTTAGAAATAAACTCGTAAAGTGAATTGATCGCAAAGCCAAGCAAAAGCTCACCAAGTAAAGACTAAACATAGAGTGCTTCAGGAAATCACAAAGTAGAAGTCAAATTGTAAAGCAACTTTGAGATCGTTCAGTACAGACAAGAACGTAAAGCTACTTACAGAATCATAAAATAACTAAGATGGTTGAAAAGATAGAAGTTAGCAAAGTCTCCCTTTGCAAACAAAGAAAAGTACATCTTAGAGTTTATATTTCTAACATAAAGATCACCTCAGTTCTTAAAGTGTAAATCTAGTCATAAGACAATAGAAGGATATCTAAGCAAAGACTGAACGAAGAGTAGTTCAAACAATCATTGAAGAAACTCAAGGATCATTCAAAGTGCCAATGATTCAAATAACTGATCAAAATCGTAGAGCAGCCGAAAAGCAATCAGAATAAAGGAAAGACTGTAAAATCGTAAAGTTGATCATGAAGATGAAAAAGGACAACAAGCTCATTTATGAATCATAAAGACAATCGAAGAATGAGCAAGTGAATGTCAATTCGAAGGTATTCTGCCTGGCCATAAAGGATAAGTCAATTTGCAGAGTCACTCAGAGATCGTAGAGCAACAGCTTACTTTGTAAAGCTTCAAAGAAACAGCAACATCGTAAAGTTGTCTTCAACAACATAGATCTGCCAAGTCTGTCCAAGGTTCTTAATGCACTCATTCATAGAGCAGACAATTGAGAAAATCGTAGAGCTCAACTTTACGATTCTTACTACTCTACCGAGACAATAAGACCGTAGAGTAAAGTCAAATCTGATAAGGGATCTAACAGAGGAACGTTGCAAATCAGAAGATCCCAAGGTGTCTAACCATATATCATTGATGGAATGTAAATATGTGTCTACCGGCTAATTTGTCAAAAGCGACTTGTCAAATGAGTAAGAAAAGGTGCAAGTTAATGTGACTGGTCATAGGCCAAAAAGAGTACGCTGACACAATAGCTCCAGAAAGTCAACATCAAGGATATCAAAGAATATGCACATTAAATGCTTCCAATGAAAACTTTCCAACGAAAAAAATTAATAGCCAACTATATAAGAGCACCAGTTTTCAAAGATAAAGAGGTTGTTAGGGAGATGGTAGACATAGGCTGAAAATCGTACAGTAAAAGATTAAGAAAAAACATGCAGAAGCACACTCTACGATCCACCAAAAACACAAAGAGTTGAAAGGATAAAGAAGTAGAGAAGATCAACTCTACTACAAGAGAAGTGTTCAGAGCTGCTAAGCATAAAAAGAAGAGGAGCATAAATGCTAGCTTGACATCAATCATGAGAAACTACAGAGTACCAAAAAGGAAGAAGCTTCACTGTCATCTTAGGAGTCCATCATGAGCAGCTATCAAGTACCAAGGATAAGAAAAAGCTAAATGGCCAATCTTAGCTGCATAACAGATGATCACAAGGAGATATTGAGTACCTAAAGAAGCTGAGCATCACTGCAACACTCAATCACATCTCAAGAATGATCATATCAAGCTGCTGAGTACCTGAAGACAACGGAGCTTAAATGGCATCTCAACAGCACCTCCAACCTCCATCAACAACAAACCAATATCCAAGTCTGTTGAGCTTAAAGAGGGAAAGAGTGTCCTTATCCGAGGGACTAAATATCCAAGTTTGTTGGGCTTGAAGAGGGCAAGAGTGTCCTTGTCTGAGGGACTAAATATTCAAGTCTGTTGGGCTTGAAGAGGGTAAGAGTGTCCTGATCTATGTAACCAAATTTATAGTAGATTTCCTACTTATTGAAGTAGAAGAGTGGAGTAGGAATTGTTCAGTATCCGAACCACTTTAAACACTCATATGTTATTTACGTTATGCCTTTACATTCTGCCATTTACTTAATGTGTTTGAATGCATGTGATGAATGGTTGACCTCAACATGAACTAAATTTAGAACTGAGATCTCAACAAATCTTTAAGGGGAGTTTTCAAACTTATATTTCGTGTCTGACATTCTATAGAAAAACTAAGTCTATAAAATGCTCAACAAGAATCTCTTGATGGTAGAAATCCTTATCCAACTCATAATGGATAAAGGTAATCAAGATGAACCAGTCAAAACTGAATAAAAGGAAAAAATCAATGATGGACTCTTAGCACTAGTACAGAAGGACCCTACGATCGCAGAAGTTGAAGACGCGAAATTAGAACTCAATGATCATAGAACGAGACTAGAAGATCGTAGACCTCTCAGTTCAAAAGACTCTATGAATCAATAAATATGCAGATGCTAAATGTCAATTCCATGGAGCTGAATCAAGACTATGTTCGAGGATTGCAATCAGTACAGGTTAAGATAACATTAGTCATCCAACAGCAGGAATACAAGAAGAGTACGTGGAATTCTGATCTATGACAACGACAAAGAAACAGAGAAAAAAGCCAGTTCTCGTAAAGAAGATTCAGATCTTGGATCGTTCTAGAAGACAAAGAAACTGGTTCCAAAGGGAAATCTTCATAAACGGTCAACCTAAACTCGCCTATTGATTCAGTAACCCAAATAAATATCATTAAGTCTGTTATTACTGATATTATGGTGAAGTAAAACACCTCCACTCAAAAGCACATATTGAGGGGGAGCAACTAGAAGAAAGGCAATCAACATCTTCAAAATCTTAGCAAACAGAAGTAAAGGATTAAGGCCTGAAGACCCCTTGCAACAGCGAAGGAGACTCTAACAAAGTGATTTCAGGCAGAAGAAGACCTTGAGTAAACATGTGTATTGATTGAAGTCTGGCCTCAAGGGTTGTTCACTAAGTGGATAAAAGATCATAGAATGAAAATGATGTCATCAAGTTACAGAGTTACGACTGGAGAATTTAAAGTTGCTTATCCAGAAGCAAGTAACACTCACACTCTGATGAAGAATCATAAAGTTGAAGAGTTGATCACTAACCCAAAGGAAGTCAGAAGAATGAAAACCAAGTCGTAGAGCTACAGAATGAAAACTGTTACTCTACGACAATAGAAGACAAAGCTGTCTATTTGAAGGCAATGGAGTATTCACTCTCTAAAAGTCACATTGAGTAAAGAGCCAATTGAGTGTGGTCTATATTATGATTGGCAAATCAATCTAAGAACTTGTGCAACAACAAAGAAAGCAGATCAGAATACTAAAAGATGATCGTAGATCTCAAAGGAGATAGTTGAGCTAATGAAACTTCACAGAGTTAAATGACTCCTCAGAAAGTACTCTACGAAGGATGAATTTAAGGCGGTTAATTCAAAAAGCACGTGTTACTCACACTCTAAAAAAGTTATTGGAATAAGGAAATTATTTAGTTACAGCTGTAAAAATGCAAAAGTGAAGCGACGTCCAACTAGCTACATCTTGCCACATGCCCCATTCAACAAAAATAGAAGGAAGTGATATAAAATCATTTTAAAATCCTCATCTGGTCTTTACGCTTCCAAACTGTGATCAGAGTTCTATTGCATCCAAACTTTCAAAGCCTTTGAACCCTAGTTTTCTAAAATTTTCCAAAAATCTCAATCATCTTTGTGCTGCTTTCGATTCGACTCAACCTAATGGCGAGTCATCAAGTCATTCCCGAAAACCTAGTTTGCTTTGAAAAATTCGAGGAAGTTGATCAAGAGTTCAAAGATATTTTTCAATTGGTTAAGGATGCTGGGTTTACTGAATGTCTAGAAACCAATATCAGAATTTATTCTGCTTTGGTAAAGGATTTCTACCTAAATGTTGTCTATCAAAGAGGTTCTCTTATCACAAAAGTTAAATGAATCACTTTGCAAATAAATGCTTCTAAAATCAACAACAGTCTGGGGTTTCTCAATCAAGGAATTACTTCCTTCAATGACATTAACGATGAAGAAGGACTGCAACTGATGGGATATGAGAAGAAGTCTCTCCTAAGAGGAATCAAGAAGAAAGATTTTCCTCAGCGCTATGAGTTCTTGGCTGACATTATTGGGAAATGTATTATTTGCAAAGATACCGCATATGATACAACTAGTAAACTGCAATTAAAGTTCATGACAGCTATCATCTTGAAAAAGAAAATCAATTTTAGAGTCATTCTCTTGGATTGGGTGGCAAACTGGATTGAAGATGCCCAGTCAAGAGTCGAAGCAGGAAAGCCAACTCCTAAAATATTCTATGGGAGATTCATTAGCATCATTTTGAAGAAAAGACTATCAAGCAGAATTAGAGATGAAAAAGGAGAAGCCTTGAACTACAATAAAAGAATCACCCCATGGGTATTTGAAGATTAGAAGAAGAATCCTTGAGCTAAGAAGGCTAAGAAGGCAGAAAGATCTAAGAGCAGCAGCAACAAGGAGCAAAAATCCTCTAAAGCCAAGTGAAAGAAGAAAATAGAGGAAGTTATGGAGGAAGATCAAGAGTCTGATACTTATCCAGAAAATAGAACTCTTGTCATCAATGATAATCGGTCCTCTAAGAAGAAAAGGAAGGTTGAGAAAGGGAAGAAGGTTGAAAAAGTATCCCCCAAAGTCTCTCAGAAGAACTCACCTGTCTCCAAGATCATTTCACGAAGAAGGGGTGAAAGACTGAATCAATTGAAGGAAACCCTTGCCAAATTTAATAAAGAATCCATGTCACCAAAGAATGACAATTTGAATGACAATGAAAAGGATGAGTCTTCTGAACTCGTGAGGAAGAATAAACGAAAGGAAAAGATGTCTGCATCTGAAGAAGAATTAGCTAACAAAGTTCCTTCACCTGAGTCGGTAAGAAGTGTTGAAGATATTGATGAGCCAATGGACTATGTGCCTGTGAAAGAGTCAAGCCCTGAGCTAGAAAAGGAGAAAAAGGGAAAGAAGGGTAGAAAAGAAGACAATTATCCAAGAAGAATGAGCATGAGATTGAGAGAACAGTGGAAGGGTCCAGTCAACAGTGGAAGAGCATATCCTGCACCTCTGAAGAAGAAGTATCTACAAGTAACTCATAAGGTAGATCAGAGAACAATGAAGATAGTATATCTGAAGAAGAAGACATGACTGTCCAATCAAGAAGCAGATTTGGCTGCGAAGGTGTCTACATCTGAGCCCAACAAAGATGAGTTTGATGAGAAAGCTTACTTCCCTAAACCTCAAGCTAGTGATGATGAAATGGCTGAGACGACCTTAGTGCCTAAGCCAAAATCTGAACATGAGATGACTGAAATATCACCAATGAATGAATCAAGACTTGAATAAGAAAATATGGTTTCTACTGAGGGAACTGACATATATGAGCCATAAAACAAAGAAGACATTGAAGGTGCAAAATCAGAATCAGAACCAGAGGACGAAGAAGAAAGTGAAAAAGGAAAGGCTATAAAGGAGCCCAACCAAGATGATGAAATTGATGAGCGAGTCCTTTCTGAAGAAGATAACAATGAGGATGTGATGGTTGTAAATAAGATAGAAGTCAAAGAAATTGCAGAAGAACAGACAGTGCAGGATTCAAACTTAAGGTCAAAGAAATTAAAGAAAAGAAAAAGGTCAAGTGGAGATGCAGTGAAGAAAGTTAAGAAAGGAAGTTCAATTCGCAAGGAGAAGAAGAAAAGAAAGAGAATAAAAAAGAAGCTCAAGAAAGTAAGAAGGTTAAGGAAGGTTGAAAAGAAGAAATTTGAAGAGTATCGACTTAGATTGATTGAAAAGGAGAACAAAAAAAGATAAAAAGGAAAAGAGTTGTCGAGATCAAAAGAACTACCATCTTCTACGATCATTAGAATGAGCAGTTGTTGAACATTATTCCTATGTTGCCACTACTAAAAGCTATATATCTGAATAACCAAAGTTCAATAAGGTGGAGCTTCTCAACTTTCCCAAATTTAAATTCCGTTGCTCAAAACTTCCTAATGGTTCTAACATTTGCAACTGTGCTAATCAGTAATGAGCCCTTCTATCCAAAATATCATAGTTCTTAGGTAACTTATATTTCATCCATGTTCGTGCATCAATCGTCTGTTCCTTCCTTTTTTGATCCAAGTGAAAAGATCATAGAGTCTTTCCCAACGTCCCTTTTGTAATCTCATCTTTTCTCCAACTCTCTGTTCGTAGAGTCCCAACATTCTGCGAACAAGAATCCACTCGACTAAACTCTTTAGATGCATCATCATCTTCTCAACATCCTCCGGAAACAGTTGTTATACCTGTGAATTTATTCTTAGAAGATGCTCCCATTGAAGAAGGAATCTTAAGAACATTTCAAGAGTAACAACAGTTAATCTAACATCTTCGCCAACAGACTGAGGATCCCATACAAACCATAATAGACAAGATTCTCAAACTCAGCTCTCCATTCAGAAATAATTCCCAAAAGTGATAACCCATCCTGGCAATACCTCTCTCTCTATGATGATGATAAAAAGGGGGAGAGAATATAAAGGCATAATCTAGCGGGATAGTTGAGAGGAATGCAGGAGTAAGGGGGAGTATGCAGGAGTAAGGGGGAGTTTACTCAGATGAAGTCAATACAGTCAAGGGAGAGCAAACATGTGGATAAGCAAGTAAGAGGAGCAAAGAAAAATTAAATCAAGGAGTCATCAAATCAGGGGGAGGAAAAGCAGGTCTGTCAGAACTACAAAAAGAAAAAAGAAAAAGACAGCAAGGAAGCAAGAAGCATTACTTTGACATTCAAGGAAGTAAGTCTGTAAGTATGTCATACAATGTAAGCATTATCGATTATTTAATGAAATCATCATTTTTGCACTAGCAGTACAATGTCTTACTGTATTTTAAGACATAATATATCTTTCCAAGCAAATGCATTTCATAATTAGTATCTGATGGTTTTGTCATCGTCAAATAAGGGGGATTGTTGGAGGTTGTTTGATTCGATGATGACCGTTTGATTGTCTAAAAGAAATTATGTCTATGTGATTATGTGTTAATATAACTAAGTGCTTATGTGCTTAATTGTCTAAATGATTGTGTGTTTATATGCTGACGTGAATGTATGCTTGTGTGCTAAGGTGATTGTGTGCTTATATGTGATCATAATCAATTTATGTGAACTATCTGATTGTGTGATTATATGTTTCTATGACAAATAAGACTTCTTAGTAAAATAATTCATTAATGAATGTTGCGAGTTGCATAATTACTTTTGATAAATATTGTTTGATGATATCTCACTAATACATTAATGAGAATTATAAAACTAAAGTTCTAGTGATTATAAATGTTGTAAAGTCCTTATAAAATAATTACATGTATAAGGATTTAGAGTATAAAGATTAAGAATGTTAGGATGATCTTATCACAGAGTTATTCTACATGTCCGTATTGTGAATGTTGTAAGCAGAGTAATCTAGACATTCAAAGATTGAATGACCAATGTATACTTATAACAAGTTTTGTAAAGTCCTTAAAAGAATTATATGTATAAGGACTTAGACTAAAAAGATCAAAAATATTAGGTTGATCTTACTAACTAAATCTGATGTATAGTTATTAGGAATCTTATGTTCATAAAATCACTTTGCCAGTTCGTAATGTCAAGTTGGATCACAGAGTTGACTTATGATAATAATACATCAGACAAATCACAGAGCTTTTGTACTTATCGTAAAGTTCACTTCAATTCTCAAAAACAAACTCGTAAAGTGAACTGATCACAAAGCCAAGAAAAAGCTCACCAAGCGAAGACTGAACATAGAGTGCTTCAGGATATCGCAAAGTAGAAGTCAAATCGTAAAGCAACTTTGAGATCGTTCAGTACAGACAAGAACGTAAAGCTACTTACAGAATCATAAAATAACTAAGATGGTTGAAAAGATAGAAGTTAGCAAAGTCTCCCTTTGCAAACAAAGAAAAGTACATCTTAGAGTTTATATTTCTAACATAAAGATCATCTCAGTTCTTAAAGTGCAAATCTGGTCATAAGACAATAGAAGGATATCTAAGCAAAGACTGAATGAAGAATAGTTCAAACAATCATTGAAGAAACTCACGGATCATTCAAAGTGCCAATGATTCAAATAACTGATCAAAATCGTAAAGCAGCCGAAAAGCAATCAGAACAAAGGAAAGACTGTAAAATCGTAAAGTTAATCATGAAGATGAAAAACGATAACAAGCTCACTTAAGAATCAAAAAGATAATGGAATGAGTGAGCGAAGGTCAATTCGAAGGTATTCTACTTGGTCGTAAAGGATAAGTCAATTTGCAGAGTCAGTCAGAGATTATAGAGTAACAGCTTACTTCGTAAACCTTTAAAGAAACAGCAACATCGTAAAGCTGTCTTCAACAACGTAGAGCTACCAAGTCTGCCCAATGTTCTCAATGCCCTCATTCATAGATCAAACAGTTGAGCAAATCGTAGAGCTCAACTCTACGATTCTTACTACTCTGCTGAGACAACAAGATCGTAGAGTAAAGTTAGGTCTGACAAGGGATCTGACAGAGGAACATTCTAAATCAAAAGATCCTAAGGTGTCCAGCCATATATCCTTGATGGAAAGTAAATATGTATCTACCGACTAGTTTGTCAAAAGCGACCTATCAAATGAGCAAGAAAAACTGCATTTTGATGTGATAGGTCATGGGCCAATAAGAGTACGCTGACACAACAGTTCCAGAAAGTCAACATTAAGGATATCAAAGAATATGCACATTAAATACTTCCAACGGATACTTTCCAACGAAAAAATTAATAACCGGCTATATAAGAGCACCAGTTTTCAAACATAAAGAGGTTGTTAGAGAGATGGTAGACATAGACGGAAAATCATAAAGTAAAAGATCAAGAAAGAACATGCAGAAGCACACTCTACGATCCACCAAGAACACAAAGAGCTAAAAGGATAAAAAAGTAGAGAAGATCAACTCTTCTACAAGAGAAGTGTTCAGAGCTGCTAAGCATAAAAAGAAGAGGACCAAAAATGCTAGCTTGACATCAATCACGAGAAGCTACTAAGTACCAAAAAGGAAAAAGCTTCACTATCGTGTCAAGAGTCCATCATGAGCAGTTGTCAAGTACCAAGGATAAGAAAGAGCTGAATTACCAATCTTAGCTGCACAACAGATGATCATAAGGAGATATTGAGTACCTAAAGAAGCTGAGCATCACTGCAACACTCAATCACATATCGAGGATGATTATATCAACCTGTTGAGTACCTGAAGACAATGAAGCTTAAATGGCATCTCAGCAGCACCTCTAACCTTCATCAATAACAAACCAATATCCAAGTTTGTTGGGCTTGAAGAGGGCAAGAGTGTCCTGATCCGAGGGACTAAATATCCAAGTCTACTAAGCTTGAAGAGGGCAAGAATGTCCTTGTTCAAGGGACTAAATATTCAAGTCTGCTAGGTTTGAAGAGGGCAAGAGTGTCTTGATCTGTGTGACCAAATTTATAGTGGATTTCCAACTTGTTGAAGTAGAAGAGTGGAGTAGGAGTTGTTTAGTCTCCGAACCACTTTAAACTCTCATGTGTTATTTACTTTATGTCTTTTACATTCTGTCATTTACTTAATGTGTTTGAATGCATGTGATGAATGGTTGACTTGAAATAAACTAAATTCAAAACTGAGATATCAACAAATCTTTAAGGGGAGTTTTCAAACTTATATTCTATTATGCAAGATCAATCGTGATTAAATGATCTACTTGGTAATACTTCTTTAATAAACTGAAAAGTTTTAAAAGATCTATTCAACCCCCTCCCCTTCTAGATCTCTTTTGTGCCTCTGAAAAATAACATATAGTGTCACATGAATATTGATAATGGCCTTAAGCATGCAGACCTCGTCAACTATATATGACTTGGATAATAATCATCTCATATAATATAATAATACGTATTACACACTATAACATGTAATAAAATATCATCAATCATATATGATACTTAGTTGAGCCTCGGAGAATGGAAACAAACTTAACGCTACTTAAATTTTGTCAATATATATCACACGAGTTTTAAGAGCCTCGGTATGAATAGTATGGTGGTACTTATAATTCATAATTTATATCAGTATCGACTCAAATCGGAGATCATACCATGACGGATAAATTAAATTTGGTGATTTTAATTCAACACTAGAACAAGGCCCTCCTTTTAGCACCAATGCTAACGTCAAAATCTGACCACTTGCCAAATTATCAAATAACGAGCCAAAAACCTGCACAATGAACAAACGAACACACCAAAAAGCTTGACGGTCAGGGCCAGAGGATAGCTCCGGTGTGAGAATAAGTACACACCAGAAACGTTAACAATGGAGGTATAAAATTGCTATAGTGTATGAGAGTAATAGTTATGTGTATGTATGTGTACCTTTACCTAATATGTGGTTGTATTTATAGTCTCCCACACTGCCTCACCATAACTCATCCAATACCGATTAGGAATAAGAGTCCTGATTTAGAGTTTCCATAGGAATTAGATCACCATAATCAATTAGGAGATCTTCCTTTTTTAAAAATAGGAAACCAAATAGAATAAGGAATCATAAGTCAATTAGGATTTTGACCCTTCTAAAATACCAAACCGCCAAATAATTAATATGCAAAGTGACATAGGCCCGAATTCGAGCATTAATTATGAGCCTAAAAAATCTCATCCTAACCATCATATTATCACGCTACGAATACTAAACTAGCTAGCAACTCATTATTTTTAAAGATAAATATAAAAAATGCTTATAATTTGCATCTATTACTATGTGTGTGTGTGTGTGTGCGTGTATAAGAAGGCAATTGAAGATCTTATCCAAATTAATTAAGTCATTTTAGTTGGTCACTGAGTTAGTCTCGAGTTAATACCAAGTTCATCATCTCTACTGATATAGTGTATTTCATGTTCATAATTATTTCAAACTTTTTGTATCCTTTGTGTTATTATTCTAAGTATATATGTACATGCATGTATTAAAAATATATATACAATAATTTTGATATACATATAATTTTAATTTCATATTTAATGTATAGCCAAATTTACTATACTATTTAGACTTAAATTATAATAAATATCATATGTCACAATTTTAAATTATATTATCGATATTAACTCATATCTTATACGGGTTATCGATATATCAACTATCAACTATTTATATATAAAAGCAGTAAAGGCGATCCTTTTAAGTTGAAAAATGGGTGAGTCAACTCAGTTAATTTGAAAATTGGGCGAGTCATTTCGGTTCAATTGAAAATTGTCGATTCCTTTTCCTTGCCTGGCTTTTGCGATTCTTTCCGATGGCTTTTCACCTCCTCTTCCTCTTCCGCTTCTAATTTCTCTATAAGCCAGGTAACTCTTTTGTTTCATTTACCCATCTCCACTCTTCTGCTTCTCTGTCTACATATTCTCTTTTATCCTATTTCAATTGCAGTTAGGGGACCAAATCAACACACACAAGAGTGCCGATAACGATGAACCCCTAAAACTCTGAACACAAGGAATCAACTAAGTTCGATATGGTCTTGGTTGAAAACGAAGGAACCCAATAAATCGACCCATAACTAAGATCGATCTGGATGTACGGTGAGTTTTCTTGATTTTGTTAATTCACATCCCTTTCAAATTGAGTTTTCTATATCAAAAATGGTTAATTTTTGTGCACATAATTCGCTAAGGTGCTTCACACTACTTTTTGTTAAGTTAGAGTTATCTGTCATGGTGCATATAAACTGTTTGGTAAAATAAATGGTTAATTATTTTGCCCCAATTCGTTGAGGTACTCTTTTCATTTTTATGTTCTTTTTGTGTATTTGTTTGCACTAATTTTTAATTTTAAGCAATTTTGAGTATTAAATTTGTTAATTGTGATGCATTATTTGCATGCGATGCCGATTAACTCAAAAATTGCGGTATTTTTAAAATTATTAGATTACAATTTGGGATTTTCCCTATCATTTATGCAGTTTTTTCGTGGGTGATGGTTAATCCTAAACCTAAGTCTAAAATGTGGTTCATAGGAATTGACTGAATCGAGGGTTGAGCTTCTCAATAGAATTCAAACTTTGAAATAGGTAATCTCAATTAACAGTTGCTCTGGAATTAAGAAGAAAAAAAATAGCATTTTAAGGCATTCATCCTATTTGTGAAGAAAGATCCATTTTTTTGGCCCTATAAATTTATGTGTGTGTATCTGCTACTAACAGAATTTTATTTAATGAATTTGACCCTTAAGATTTGCAAAGTTAGAGGTCAAAGCTAGATACTCAGGTAAAGGTGTACTCTGATATAAGTTTTATTTATGGGTATCCATTTTTATTTTATATATCACATTGGTTGTCATATACTAAAAAAATATACTATAGTCAACAATGCATTCTGCTGAATATAGATATATTAAAATATGAAACTACTATTATGTTATCAAACGAGATATTTGGATAATTAGTTTTGTTATAGAATGTGTTGCTTCTTATACTCAATTGTATCCATATTGTACAATTAATTGATTTTGAATATTATTGGGTCTTAACTTAATATTACTCTTGCAGTCAAAATTTATTTGAATTCCTTTAGAATCATGCTATTAGTTCAATGGTATAACAGAAGTCAGTATTAAGAAATAGATATAATTTGTTGGCATGGAGAATTTTGTGAAATTTTATAATTATTGTGGCTACTTCAAAAAATGATGTGATATTGTATGCTTTAACTGCAGATATCCGCAACAGTAAAATATATGCATATACAGACATATTTACAGCATAGATGATTTATTTTTGGAAAAGTAAAAATAGTAGTTCGACTTCTTTTTAATAATTGACTTGAGGATTTTGGGTGGAATTGGGGCAATCTTTAGACATACGTGTAAGATAAACCTTTTTTCTATAGCTAAGGATAAAAATAGGGAAGTCGTATTGTTATTTTTTCAATTTCAAAGAAATCACAAGATGTTGGAACTGATTAAGATGAAAACAGTTTCTCCTACTACCAGTGTTTTACACTGGAATATCCAATACAATTTACACATTTTAATGTAATATCCACTTTGTCGATCGGAATGCATTTCTTCCACCCAACATCATATTTATTTCTTTGTGTAGGAGCTTTCAGAACTTAAGCAGTCACTAAATGTTGAAGTGGATTGATAAGTAGGTTTCATACCTACTTATTGGATACTATTTTGTTCCATTTGTTGCTCATCTAATAGCTATCTAGTGTAATTTCATGCATTTTTTCCTCTCTTTCGGTTTTTGATTCACTATCCTCATTATACGGCTTTTGCATAGTTTTTGGTACATTTGGCTCGGGATGTTGTGCATTTGTGGATGGGTGCTATTTGATTGTTTGTTGATTGTGCAGGACGTGAGAGAAGAGAAATTATCCAACAGCAGCACTGCAGCAAACTGGCATCCGGCGCAGCTGCGCCCCTCCTGCTCATTTCTTGCCCCCGGCGCAGCTGCGCCCCTTTTACAAAGGGCGCCGGCGCAGCTGCGCCTGTCGCCAGCCAGCCATGCAGCACGTTCCATCCAGCGAAGCAGCATTATCAGATAATGGGGTGGTGCCTGATTTTGAGGATTTAGTGGGTTCGAACTTTTGTAGTGGGAATCATAATAAGTCAAAATAAGACAATTCATGGATGCATTATTAGCCAATTTTGGAATTTAATTTGCAGCTCCCCTCCTACACGAAAAATAGAGTAGTTACTGCATGTTAGCTTCAAAAATTAGAAATAGTTAGTTGAGCATTTTTGGCATTTGGGAATTGAAGAATGGAGCTATATGGAAGCTAAATTGGAGATTGGGAGCAAAGAATCAACTATCTACACAACTTGGAAAATCATCAGAAGTTGTAGAACGGAAACAGGGAGCTTGAATATTTTCTATTTTTGATTAATTCTCCTATTCTGTAATTATGATGATGAACCAATTGTGCATGATGAACTCTAGTATTGTTATTATGAACTAAATTTAATTCTTGGGATTATAATGGATCTTTTGCATGACTAAGAATTGAAATGCTTCCTTATTTTTACTAGTTGGTTGTGAAATGAATGTCTAGCATAATCTATACTCCATGTTTAATTGCTTGATCACCAATTACTACGATAATTTATATGGAATTGAGAAAGGAAGTATAAATTAAGATCTCATTATGCTAGCATATGTTCATAATTATTACATTCCTCGTGAAATTATGTTTTGTGCTTAGGATAGAGATATACCGAAGCACCATATGTGGTCAATGGAAAACTTATTCTTAAACCCTTTTGATTGTAATTCACATAGGAATATAGTGCGTTAGTCATCTAGGGTGTTCACATTCATTCTATCAATTGTGGATTTAGTGTGATATGGGTATGGTGCATCGAGAGATGGCCATATTTTACTTTCGTGTTTTCGACCAACATTCTATAATAACCAACTAGCAACAATAGGAAGCATGGAAATCTAAATCTGCATTAAGTGAAATTATAATCCCAAGCCCATAAAATCTGTATTTTTACAACCAACTTTGTTTTAATTGTTTCATTAGTAATTATTAGACTATTTCATCACTAAAACCGCTTGTTTAAAGAGACCGAACTAATTACAAAATCGGTGTTTGTAGTCATAAATGCAATTCAATTCCTCGTGGGATCGATACTTTACTTACTTTATATTACTTGTGGATCGCGTGCACTTGCGTGTATGAGTTTTATTTGTTATACATACAAATATCCCAACAAGTTTTTGGCGCCGTTGCCGGGGAATTGCAATTGCGTTTATAACTTTCATCATCAGTTTAAATTAGATTGGTTTTAGTTAAACAAATCTGTTCTTATCCTAAATTCTGTTTTATTTTCTTCTACTTTGTGTTAGGTACTCTTGAGTAGTGTATGCATACTCGGTCGAAGAATCCTGACCTATTGCCTTTTGTGGATAACATTGAGAAAAGGGTTCAACAATCAAGGAAGTGTGCTGAAAATACTCTGGAGAATCTAGAACAACCTCAACCTATGGCGGGAGAAGCACAAAAAGCCTTAAGAGATTATGCTACGCCAAGAATCAATGATTTGCAATCAAGTATCTCAAGGCCAGCCATAACAGCCAATTCCTTTGAAATCAAACCAGGGACAATCCATATGATCCAAAATTCTGTCCAATTCGGAGGGATGGTGGTTGATGACCCAAATGAGCACTTGATAAATTTCTTGGAGATATGTGATACATTCAAATTCAGCGGGATCTCGGAAGATGCGGTGAGATTGCGATTATTCCCATTTACATTGAGGGACAAAGCAAAAAGTTGGCTACACTCGCTACCACCCGGATCCATTACTACTTGGCAAGATTTGGCCCAGAAATTCTTAGCAAAATTCTTCCCACCTGCCAAAACTGCCAAGTTGAGAAATGACATCTCTTCATATGAACAACATCATGGAGAATCCTTGTACGAGACATGGGAGCGGTACAAGGAACTATTGAGAAAGTGCCCACATCACGGTTTGCCCCAATGGATGCAGCTGAACACATTTTACAATGGGTTGAATATTCAAACACGCGCAAGCATTGATGCAGCTGCGGGTGGGGCATTCATGGGTAAAAACTATGACGAAGCTTATGAACTTTTGGAGACTATGGCTGCAAATAACTATCAATGGCCATCCTCCAGATCCACTCAACCAAAAGTGGCAGGGATACTAGAGGTTGACACAACCACTTCACTTCAAGCCCAGATTTCAGCTATGGCCAAAAAGCTTGACAACATATGTGAAGGTAAAGGTCAGCAAGTTTCCATGATTTGTGAGCTTTGTGCAGGTTCTCACGCTTCGGATCAATGTGCCATCAACGCTGAATCTGTGCACTTTGTGAGCAACTATCAGCGGCCAGCAAATCAATATCAGAACAACTACACTCCGGGGAATAGGAACCACCCAAATTTCTCGTGGAGCAACCGTCAAGATAATTCTCAAGCTCCAAAACCTCTCCATCCTCCGGGGTTCCACAATCAGCAGCAAGTCACAGCCACAGATAGGAAGGTAGCTGAAATGAGTGAGAATTTGGAGAAATACATGGCCAAAACTGACAGATTGGAGCAAGGCCAAACATTGGGCTTCAAGAATCTGGAAAATCAAATGAGTCAATTGTTCAGTTTGTTGTCTAGCAGACCTCAGGGAGCTCTTCCTAGCGACACGGAAATCAATCCAAGGAGAAATGGGAAGGAGCAATGCCAAGCTGTCACCACCAGAAGTGGGAAGCAGACCCTGCCAGACAGCGCAGCTGCGCCACTCTCACACGAAGAGACAGCGCAGCTGCGCCCTTCATCAGCACTGGAACCAAGCAGCGCAGCTGCGCCCATGTTGCAAAGGGAGACGGCGCAGCTGCGCCCTTCCCCAGAAACTGCATCTGCTGAACTTTTTGAAGAAAAGGATAGCATTGAGAAATCTGAACCCCCACCCATAAAGAGCACAGAAAAGACTCAAGCCCCTCCCACCAGGTACTATCCACCAGTTCCATACCCTCAAAGGCAGCAAAAGCAGAGAATGGACAAGCAATTTTCTAAGTTTCTTGAGGTTTTCAAAAAGCTTCAAATCAATATACCATTTGCAGAAGATTTAGAACAAATGTCGAGCTATGCCAAGTTCATGAAGAGTATTCTGTCAAGAAAGAAGAAACTGCAAGATTTTGAAATTGTAGCCTTAACAAAGGAATGCAGTGCAGTATTACAAAGGAAGCTACCTCCAAAATTAAAGGATCCGGGCAGTTTCACCATTCCGTGCACCATTGGAGACTTATCATTCAAGAAATGTTTGTGTGATCTTGGTGCAAGCATTAATCTCATGTCATTGTCCGTCTTTACTCAGTTGGGATTACCAGCTCCCAAGCCAACTAATGTCTCTCTTCAGCTAGTAGATTGTTCAGTCACTTATCCGAGAGGTATTGTGGAAGATGTCCTGGTTAAGGTTGATAAGTTCATTTTCCCAGCTGATTTCATAATCTTAGACTTTGAGGAGGACAAGGACATCCCCATCATACTTGGGAGGCCATTTCTAGCTACCGGGAGAACTCTCATCGATGTGCAAAAAGGAGAATTGACAATGAGGGTTCAGGACCAAGAAGTTACTTTTAATGTCTTCAAGGCTATGAAATTTCCAACTGAAGAGGAAGAGTGTTTCCGAGTTGACATCATTGAAGAAGCAGTGACCGAGGAATTCATTAAGGCCACACATAGGGACTTGCTTGAGCACACACTAACAGGGGACATCGACTTGGACGAACCCGAGAACTGTGAGTATGTTCATTTTCTAGATGCAATACCCAGGATGGCAAGATTCAAGGTACCTATTGAGCCCTTGAAAAGCTCAAACGATGCCTCATTTCAATTAAAACCATCCAGTGAGGTATCTCCTAAACTTGATCTCAAACCCCTGCCTAGTCATCTCAGGTATACATTCCTAGGCATTTCAGATACATTACCTGTCATTATTTCCTCTGCACTAACATCCTTGCAGGAAGACAAACTGATAAGAATCCTCAGAGAATTCCAAGGGGCTATTGGATGGACCATTGCAGACATAAAGGGAATCAACCCCTCATTTTGCATGCACAAAATCCTGATGGAAGATGACAGCAAGCCTACCATAGAGCATCAAAGAAGGCTGAATCCCATCATGAAGGAGGTGGTTAAAACAGAAATTCTGAAATGGCTAGACGCCGGGATCATTTATCCCATTTCTGACAGTCCATGGGTGAGCCCAGTGCAGTGTGTACCAAAGAAGGGAGGAATAACTGTGGTAAAAAATGAGAACAACGAGCTAATACCAACCCGAACAGTCACGGGGTGGAGAGTTTGCATGGATTATCGAAAGCTCAACAAAGCCACAAGGAAAGATCACTTCCCACTCCCATTCATTGATCAAATGTTGGACAGACTTGCAGGGCATGAGTACTACTGTTTGCTTGACGGATATTCTGGATATAATCAAATTGCCATCGCTCCTGAGGATCAAGAAAAGACAACTTTTACTTGCCCTTATGGAACTCTTGCTTTCAGGCGAATGTCTTTTGGTCTATGTAATGCTCCTGCCACATTTCAGCGATGCATGATGGCAATATTTTCTGACATGGTGGAAATCAACATGGAGGTCTTCATGGATGACTTCTCAGTGTTTGGAAATTCCTTTGACAGCTGTCTTGAGAATTTAGTCATGGTATTGAAGAGATGCGTGGAAACAAATCTTGTGCTTAATTGGGAGAAATGTCATTTCATGGTTTATGAAGGAATAATTTTGGGTCACAAAGTCTCAGCCAAAGGTTTAGAGGTGGACAAAGCAAAGTTGGAAACTATCGAGAAATTGCCTCCACCGACTTCTGTAAAGGGAGTTCGGAGTTTTTTGGACCATGCTGGATTCTATCGGAGATTTATCAAAGACTTCTCCAAAATCACAAAGCCCCTGTGCAATCTATTGGAAAAGGATGTCCCATTTCTATTTGATGATAATTGCTTAGCAGCCTTCGAGTTGTTAAAACAGAAATTGACAACGGCACATGTGATAGTGGCACCGGATTGGTCTCTTCCATTTGAGCTTATGTGTGATGCTAGTGACTACGCTGTGGGCGTGGTATTGGGACAGCGCAGAGACAAGGTTCTACATGCAGTCTACTATGCCAGCAAAACACTTTCAGAGGCCCAAATGAATTACACCACCACCGAGAAGGAACTACTCGCGGTTGTCTATGCATTCGACAAGTTCCGATCCTATCTCATTGGAACAAAGGTAGTGGTGTACACTGATCATGCAGCAATTCGGTATTTGATCTCAAAGAAAGATGTCAAGCCAAGATTAATCAGATGGATCGTTTTGCTCCAAGAATTTGATTTGGAAATTAAGGACAAGAAAGGCACGAAAAATCTGGTAGCCGATCATCTTTCCAGATTGGACAATCCAGATTTGGAGAGCAAAGAGAAGGTTGAAATAAACGATTGCTTCCCTGATGAGCAGCTATTTGCAGTCACATCTGAAATCCCATGGTTCGCTGATATTGTCAACTACCTTGTGAGTCATGTGCTACCACCGGATCTAACTTCTCAGCAGATGAAGAAATTTCTGCATGATACAAAGAGATACATGTGGGATGAGCCTTATTTGTTCAAACAATGCCCGGATTCTGTGATCCGAAGATGCATCCCCGAGGTCGAGAGTACAAGTATATTACATTCATGTCATTCTTCTCTGTATGGTGGCCATTATGGAACACAGAGAACAGCAGCAAAGGTACTCCAGGCCGGATTTTATTGGCCCACCTTGTTCAAAGATGCCCACCACTTCATAAAGAATTGTGATCGATGCCAACGGGTGGGCAACATCTCCAACCGTAATGAAATGCCACTAAATGTGATCTTGGAGGTGGAGATCTTTGACGTATGGGGGATAGACTTCATGGGACCATTCCCATCTTCATGCAATAATCTCTATATCCTTTTAGCGGTTGATTACGTGTCCAAATGGGTGGAAGCTTCGGCGTTACCAACCAATGATGCTAAGGTGGTTTTGAGATTCCTACAAAAAATATTTTTACTAAATTTGGCACTCCTCGGGCGATCATCAGTGATGAGGGGAGCCATTTTTGCAACAAACAGATCACAGCTCTCTTGGCCAAATATGGAGTAAGACACAGAATTGTCACTGCCTACCATCCACAGACAAATGGGCAAACCGAAGTATCCAACCGAGAGGTAAAAAGAATTCTGGAAAAGATTGTTAATCCTACCAGAAAAGATTGGTCTCTAAAGCTAGATGAAGCCTTGTGGGCTTATAGAACTGCATATAAAGCACCTCTCGGCATGTCTCCTTACCACATAGTTTATGGAAAGGCTTGTCATCTACCGGTCGAATTAGAGCACAAAGCTTACTGGGCTATCAAAAAGTTGAATTTCGACCTATCTACAGCGGGAGAAAGGAGACTTCTACAGCTAAATGAACTTGACGAGTTCCGATTACAGGCATATGAGAATTCTAAACTCTACAAAGAGAAGGTAAAGAGATGGCACGACCGAAAAATCATCGAGAGAAAATTTGAACCTGGCCAAGCGGTCTTACTATTCAACTCCAGGCTCAAGTTATTCCCGGGAAAGCTCAAATCCCGATGGTCGGGTCCCTTTACCATCACTGCTGTGTTTCCACATGGAGCCATCGAGATTGTTGGAAAGGACAGTGAGCAACCATTCAAGGTTAATGGCCAAAGATTGAAGCACTATTGGGGAGGCGAATTTGATCGCCAAAAATCCTCAGTTGACCTGGCCATGGATTGAGCATCAATGATAGTCGAGCTAACCGACTTAAAATAAAAGCGCTCCTCGGGAGGCAACCCGAGATTACTTTTATTACTTCTATTATTGTGTAATTTTTATTTAGTTTGTGTGATTTCATTTTAACATGCTTGTTTGTTTTTATTTCAGGTGTCTAATCATGCCCTCAACCGTTTGACCTGATCACACTTTGAGTTTGGGGGTGTATCGTTCCATTGCAAACACTAGCCGTTGTTCAGAGAATGAAAATCTTTCAGGAATCCTGAGCTCCTGCGCAGTTGTGCCACATCTTCAGTGCTGCACTTGCGCAGCTGCGCCGGGTCGCCCTTGCATGCAACATCTGAACAACTGCGCAGCTGCGCCGCACCATCAGTTCATTTCCGGCGCAGCTGCGCCGATGTCTGCCTGAGCCAAGCCTGAAGCTCAGCGCAGCTGCGCCCCCTTCCCAGTACAACTGCGGCGCTGCGGCGCCGATCGCGGAAATTTTTTTTATAAATAGGTCAGTCCCCATCAGTCACAATCATCCAACCCTAAACCTAACTGACTCTCTAGCAGCAAAAGAAACCCTCTCCTCTCATCCCTACCCACTCTCTCAAAACCCTAACTACCTACACTCTTCCATCAAACCCTAATCACCTACCACCATGCCGAAGCGTGCACGCACTCCCCAACCTTCTTCTTCCAGTAGCAGCGGATCCGAATCTACTGGTGGTGGCATCAACACTTTGGATGCCACCAAATTTGTCAATCTCTCTGCACAGCATTACTACTGGGAGGTGCTTAGCGTCAAATCCTTCATACCAGAGAGGGGTTTGAAGCCCAAAGCACAAGATGGGCGTATTCTTGACCAAATCCGGCGTTTGGGTTGGTTGCTATTCATTGAGACACCGAAGTCAGCCCCGATAGCCATTGTTCGTGAGTTCTATGCCAACGCCCGGGAAACACGGAATGGGATTTCCTTCGTGCGGGGCAAGCAGGTATCCTACTCGGCGCAGGCCATCAATGAACTTTTTCGCCTACCATCTGCTACTGCTGAGGACACCAACTGGGTGGTACATGAGCGCTACAAAACCGACCTTGATGCTTTGATACATGAGATGAGCCAACCGGGCACGCAGTGGAAGACTCAGCCAGGCACCACCTTGAAGGTGCACTTCCCTCAGACCGCGCTAAATAGATTTGCCAAGGCGTGGTACGCCTTCATTTGCGTGAGTATCTTGCCGACCACCCATCATCAGGACGTGACACGGGACCGCGCGGTACTCTTGCACCGCATTCTGCGTGGAAGGAGCATCGACGTGGGCTATATCATCAACCAGTCCATGCTTCGTTTCATGCGGGCTGTCACTTCCGGTGCCATTCCACACGCCTCAATCATCACACGCCTTTGCTCAGCGGCAAACGTGGAATGGGGCGAGGAGGCTCTCCAGCTACCTATGCGAGACATCGATAGCGCCACGATCCGAAAGTACAATGTTTGGCGAGGTGGAGAGTCCCGGCCCAATGGGTTGGGTTTTATTTTGGCCGATGAGGTGGAGGAGGCCAGTGAGGAGGGCATGCCTGCCCCGCCAGTGCAGCAGAGGGGCGTCAGTGGACATGAGCGCGACATGCGCCGCCTGCAGCACCGCATGGACGCGTTGCACACGAGCTTCAGGGATTATAGCGTTTCCTTCGCCGGTGCACTTTCGGAGGCGTTCAGTCAGCAGGGGGTCCACGTCGAGTTTCCCACATTCGGCTCCGGCATCCCTTATCCTCCGCCCGACACGCCGCCTAGCGGCGCCGAGGACACTTCTTAGGGGAGTACTCTTTACCCTATTATCTCCAATGAGGACATTGCATATTTTAAGTTTAGGGGTATTAGGCTTGCCTAGTTATTTTGTGATGCTTTAAATTATCTGTTTTTATTGTTATTTATTTGCTTTATTGTTATTTTAGGTATGTGTTTCCTTATTTTCGTAAAAATAAAAATAAAAATAAAAAATGGTGAATTTCTCATACATATCATATCACATCATGTAGTTTAGTTGCATGATCCTCTTATATTGATTAGTATGCATCCCCACATGCCTATGATGAAAACTTTTTGATTTTTGCTAACTGTTAAGACTTCGAGTCGAATGCCATGATACATTGCAACTCTTGTCTTGCGTTTGCTATGATAAAACTGGTTTGCACGTTCTTAGTAGTTTTTTTTAACTAAGTAGCCCAAAGATTCGCATAATTGAGTTCTGGGGAGAATTGATTGTGTTTTTAATGATTGTGGCAATTGTGGGTAGTATTAGTTGAGATCACACGTGTTCAAGTTTGGGGGAGTACTTAGTAGAGTTTTTATGCAACGAAATGGAGCGTAAAACGCATTCGTTGACTAAAAAAAAAATATATATATATATATATATATAAAAGAAAAGTATTAATAAATGCGTTGTCAGCCTAGTTTCGTGGCCTTTGATATTCGAGTAAGTACACCCTAGGGGATGTCTTTACACCTAGCGCCCTAAGACCAATTGGTTTTGGAGTCGTTGGCCGAAAGCTCGTTACATGGGTATCATTGAATAGCCTAATGGAACTAGGCATTGCACTACCAAGCATAATGTTCCGTATAGCGTCTAAGTACATCCCCACGTTTTGATATTGTGTGGTTTCAACTATATTTACCCCAATTGTCTTATGGTAGTTCGAATATATTAATTTCCCCTAAGAAACATATTATGAGAATCGATTGGGATTACTATAGTTGATGATTACTGCACACACACACTTTATCATTCACCACAAAATTTGAGCTGCATGATTATCATGGTATACGGACCAAGTTTTGATGTTTCGCTAGATTATTCTGAGGCAAATCTTGTGGATTGCTTGCTAATTGATGAGGGTCATGGTGCATTCTTATATCATTACATTGCATTCATATTTGCATTCATTTCGTTGTATTTGCTTGAGGACAAGCAACAATTTAAGTTTGGGGGTATTTGATAAGTAGGTTTCATACCTACTTATTGGATACTATTTTGTTCCATTTGTTGCTCATCTAATAGCTATCTAGTGTAATTTCATGCATTTTTTCCTCTCTTTCGGTTTTTGATTCACTATCCTCATTATACGGCTTTTGCATAGTTTTTGGTACATTTGGCTCGGGATGTTGTGCATTTGTGGATGGGTGCTATTTGATTGTTTGTTGATTGTGCAGGACGTGAGAGAAGAGAAATTATCCAACAGCAGCACTGCAGCAAACTGGCATCCGGCGCAGCTGCGCCCCTTTTACAAAGGGCACCGGCGCAGCTGCGCCCCTCCTGCTCATTCCTTGCCCCCGGCGCAGCCGCGCCCCTTTTACAAAGGGCGCCGGCGCAACTGCGCCTGTCGCCAGCCAGCCATGCAGCACGTTCCATCCAGCGAAGCAGCATTATCAGATAATAGGGTGGTGCCTGATTTTGAGGATTCAGTGGGTTCGAACTTTTGTAGTGGGAATCATAATAAGTCAAAATAAGACAATTCATGGATGCATTATTAGCCAATTTTGGAATTTAATTTGCAGCTCCCCTCCTACACGAAAAATAGAGTAGTTACTGCATGTTAGCTTCAAAAATTAGAAATAGTTAGCTGAGCATTTTTGGCATTTGGGAATTGAAGAATGGAGCTATATGGATGCTAAATTGGAGATTGGGAGCAAAGAATCAACTATCTACACAACTTGGAAAATCATCAGAAGTTGCAGAACGGAAACAGGGAGCTTGAATATTTTTTATTTTTGATTAATTCTCCTATTCTGTAATTATGATGATGAACCAATTGTGCATGATGAACTCTAGTATTGTTATTATGAACTAAATTTAATTCTTGGGATTATAATGGATCTTTTGCATGACTAAGAATTGAAATGCTTCCTTATTTTTACTAGTTGGTTGTGAAATGAATGTCTAGCATAATCTATACTCCATGTTTAATTGCTTGATCACCAATTACTGCGATAATTTATATGGAATTGAGAAAGGAAGTATAAATTAAGATCTCATTATGCTAGCATATGTTCATAATTATTACATTCCTCATGAAATTATGTTTCGTGCTTAGGATAGAGATATACCGAAGCACCATATGTGGTCAATGGAAAACTTATTCTTAAACCCTTTTGATTGTAATTCACATAGGAATATAGTGTGTTAGTCATCTAGGGTGTTCACATTCATTCTATCAATTGTGGATTTAGTGTGATATGGGTATGGTGCATCGAGAGATGGTCATATTTTACTTTCGTGTTTTCGACCAGCATTCTATAATAACCAACTAGCAACAATAGGAAGCATGGAAATCTAAATCTGCATTAAGTGAAATTATAATCCCAAGCCCATAAAATCTGTATTTTTACAACCAACTTTGTTTTAATTGTTTCATTAGTAATTATTAGACTATTTCATCACTAAAACCGCTTGTTTAAAGAGACCGAACTAATTACAAAATTGGTGTTTGTAGTCATAAATGCAATTCAATTCCTCGTGGGATCGATACTTTACTTATTTTATATTACTTGTGGATCGCGTGCACTTGCGTGTATGAGTTTTATTTGTTATACATACAAATATCCCAACATGGATCAACTTCGATCAGTGAGTTGCAGCCTTATTGTGTTTATTATGCTTTGAATTTTCATTTGTCTTTGCATCTAATACTATTGAATGGATTAAACTAGGAATTCCAAGAATTGAGGACCACCCTTTAGCAGCAGCAAGAGGATGTTATTGTCAGCTTAAAAAAACCTGGGGTAAGCAATCTAAAGAATTTGTGGTTTTGCCATTTGGTTTAGCTATTCTAAGATCTTCTGCACCTAATACATTATGCTTTAGGAAGTCTACGTAAATACGCAATCTTAATCACTTTAACTCTTTCAATTGTAGGATGTTTCGGGAGAAGTCAAAGAAGCTGAAGGTCTCAAGGTCAAAGGAAATGGTGAGAAATCACATGATTTGCTTATAGAGGATAGTGATAAAGAAACTGAAAGGTCATTAGGGATGTGAAACCAACAATCGTGCCTCCTCTTTACTACTTTCATTACCATAAGTAACTTGATTAAGAATAATTTGAAAGAATGTTAGCTAGAATAAACGCCAATAATTTGTCCTGCGTAACATTTTTTTTTCTTTTTATATTTCCTAGGTTAAGCCATTTACCCTACATCACTTATATGAGTATCATTCAGTGATAAAATTTGAGAGCTGCATACCCATGAGACTTTAATTTTGTAGGATCTTCAAAGACGAACAACCGCGATGGTGGAACAACACAGCGGCACAGCTTGAATAGTCGGTTGATATAAAGTTTTTAGGGGCAAGGTTAGGGATGCATGCCAACTGCTGAGGTTTGCTTTTTCTACAGGTTGTCCAAGAGTTGCAGGAGATGATGAAGATGACTATGATGAAGATGATTTGTCAATGAATTTCAGATCAAAAAACACCAAGATAGCTCAAATGATCACCAACATGTCAATAATCCTTTGGTACTTTTTTTTATTAATTAGCTAGCTAATATAATGATATCTGCACATATTAAAATTCAAACAATAAGAAAACTCAAAGTTAATGTGGTGTATTTGCAGGAAAATGGGGAGCAGAATCATCAGCAGCAATGACATTAACCCAATGGCCCTGTTTTTTCTTCCATTGTAGGAAGTGGTAAAAGAACTACTCTTTTGTTTTGACTTACATTGGATTGGTTATAAATCTTTATCTAGATTTATATATGATTATACTAAATGATGGATGCATTATATATGTATGTATATAGTTGTTGGTAAGTATTTTGAAGGTGAGAAAGAGACTTACACTAATGCTGAATGAAAAGAAAGAGTAGATAAATGGAAAACCAGGCAAGAAAAGAGAAGATTGATGGTAAATCGATGATGACAATGGAAAATAATTGAAGATATTGATTGTGTTTGAAACAGGTTCCAGTACATCCAATGATTGTTACAACCATTAAATTAGCCCATGCTCTTGGGTATTTTCCATTGCTTCAAACCACAGCAGAGTTCAAGTAGCCCCATCTTCCGATCAGTTACATCTGACTTCGAGGATTCATAATTTGAGTGAAATCTTAAAAAATTTCGTAATTATTCATATAGCATTGTTACTTAATTCGGTTGGTTAGTGCATTTCAATTGTTTGATGAAATAAGACTAAGAGAATGTTCCCCTCTTTGCCTCCATCATAGATCATCCAGTACCTGCGTGTGGAATAAAAAAAAAGAACAGAAAATCATCTCTCTCTCAGAACTCGACAACCGCCGGTGAGTTTCCGTGGCAGAAAAAGGGAATGAGCTGCGACTAAGAGAGAGATTGGCTACGATTGGTCGGAGATTAGCTCAAATCATGAGATAAATAGAGGTAAAACACCAACTATGCTTCTCAATTATTCCCTCTTTTATTTTGTGGAATTGCTTTGGGATTTGAAATGCATGTTTTGAAATTATTTGGGTTGTCCTTTTTTCTATTTTGTTATTTTAATCTCCTTATACCACTGTTGGATTGGGGATAACTCAAAAATCATGAATGTTTGTCAATTATTCATCTTTTCTGATTATTAATCGAAGCATTTTTGAGAAATTTCAGCCTATGATGTGTTTAATTTGGTCCATTGAAGTCTTATTTGAAGGGGTTCATCCTCTTCTAAAGCTTATGCAAAAATGCAGTGTTGGAATGGTGGGGTTTGATTTAGCAAATCTCTATTGTAGTAACTGGGGTTTAAAAGCTTAGTTTATCTCTTATTTAAACAATTATGTTTGCCTTTGCTTAAAAAAGATAAACAAATCAGGATCTAATTAAGGTTGATGGGCTTACCATGTAGTCAAAAGCCATTTATAGATTTATAATACATGAATGGATAATTGTTTGTATTCACTCATTGTGGAAGATTTGAATACTAAACATACTGACAAAAGATTTTATATTCTATATGAAAATTGTACGGGCTTATGTATAAGGGTGGAAAGAATTATAAAATTGTAGTGATTAAAAGTTCAGTATACATGTGTATTATTGTTTACTGGAATATAACATGTACTTTTATTGGAGAAACATAAGGGTTTACTTTCTTGCATATTAAATTTGAATGATGTTATACTCACCTTTTGAACATTTGAATAATGTTTACTGAATTTGTTATGCACTGAGAGAGCATAATACAAATTCCCATAAGTTTAGATTTCTAACTATCATAATTGTTTTTAATTGTTTGTTTCGTGTATAATAAGAACTGCATTTTGTCTAGAAAAATAGCACATACTTCATTTACAATCTCCCTACAAAAGTGAAACAATTCTAATTATTTATTATTTTCAGGTCAATTTTAGGACATTATTTTGAATAACATTAGTGACTAATTGTTAAGTAGTTAATTTGTCATTCTATAATATTTTTGATGATATAGGAGACGAACTCGAACTTTACTCAATCTTGAATAAAGTCAGAATTATTAATTGTATCATGTCAATGTATATGTAGGACAATTATATTCTTCTTTTCTTGTGAGACATTCTATTTGAGGTTATTACCATGTGTACAGATTGTGATGAGGAAGGTCCACATAGATCATTCACCATAAAAAAACACTTCTCACACCAAAAATGACTCATCTCATGGTGCTGCTTTTGAAAATCGTGGTGATGCCATTAATTTTTGCTCTTTTCTACAAACACCAAGAATGGGTCATCTCATGTTGTTACTTTTGAAAATCGTGGTGATGCTATTTAACTTTTGCCATCTTCTACAATTTTTGAAGGACAAAAAGACTACCATGGAGATTGTTTCTTTCCTGATGGAAATAAAGATATATAGAACTTGAGGATGCATATATTATAGATAGTTAACCTTTTACATGTTTTTAGTTAGAGTAAAATTAACCCAATGTTAGAGTTGTTAATAATAGTACTTGAAATCAGTTGTAGAGACAATATATCAATTCTTTGACATCTTTGTACCCTGAGGTTAGTTTTTTCACTAAAAATAGTTCTGATTTGAGAGATTTATTATGTGGGTATTTGTGATGTTTTCTTAAAGTTGCTTCTTTTTAAATTGTGAGATGTGTTTTTATTTAATTTTTTTTATTTAGGTGTGAAAATAGGGGTTTTGGATGATCAATTTTTTATAACTTTAGAAACTGTGGGATGAGAGCAACCCAAATTTTGTGATCGAAGTGGTGACCCTCTTCTTTGAAGTTCTGAGAATCTTCTCCTCCAGTTGAACATTGCTCTGTGCGGGTTCTTTAGCTTATTTATGGATTGTTTAGCAATTCAATGTTGCAGTAATGGTTGTTATTGTTCTCATTTTGAATGTGATGAAGTTTTGTAGTTTCAGTTTATTATATTTGAAAAATGTTTAGACTATAGTTTTGATTTTTGTGTACTCTACATGCAAATAACTTATTATAAAAAAATATTTTTTTCATCATAATTTTAAAAAATTATACAATCTTTTATTTAAACTAGTCTGTGCATTGCACGGGCTATTACCTAATTATTTTATAAGTGAAATAAAGAATCGAATAACTAAAGAAGAATGTAAGAGACAAAAGAGGGCATACTTAACAATTATGAATCAATTGTCAAGAAGGCTATTGTGGGTGTCTTTATTAATTACAAAATTCAATCAAAGCTTTCAGTCTCAGCCAAAAATAGGAGTGGAAAAAAAAAAGGAAAGAGACATATAAAGCTGTTAAAAAGAGACAAAATGGAGATTCACCGATGACCATTTAGCATTCTAAAGGTATAATTACTTGATTATGAACATGTCAAAATTTGGTCTCTACTGTCTTCCCAACTTTAGAGTCTAGTAAGACTTGAGAGGTTTGACCAAATCCGGAACCCCACAATCGTATGGAGAAATAACAGTTTAATTAGGTATAAGTTCTGCTGCCGCACAACTCAAGTAGTTAGTTCAATAGCGGTCCAAGACCATGTAATTTTTAATTCATAAATTGTTGAATAGTAAAATTTTCATTAATAAAAATGCTTAAATGACAAATGTGTCATTAATATAATTATCGTGGCAACCGGCGCAACCTCATTTTGTCTGTTTAGTTATTTAAATCAAGAAAAATGGTATATATTACGACTGTTTACGTTGACTTTTTGTTTGTCATGTACGTGAATAAGTATTAGTCTCAATCTTTTTGAAGAGATGTATAATAAGTAGGGTCTTATACTCATGTATTGATATATTTTACAATTGTAATTTAGTACAATTTTTTCACAATACATAAGAGAACTCTTAAATCAATGACCAGTTTGTGTTGCATATATACAAACGTTGATACGCACCAATCCATAATGGTGAGTATTAGTGATGACAATTGTGTCGTGTTACGCGAATTCATGTCTATTAGATTTAAGATCGAATATTACAAGCAATCACACAGAAATTAAAGAATAAAAAAAATAAAAGAACGGGAAAATAAAAGAACACACAAGTTTACACAGGTTCACCAATTTGGCTAGTCCTGTTTGTCTGATGTATCATTTAAGAGTCTCACGCACTCTACATGATACACACGCCAAAAATAATATTTTTATAGTCACTAGAAATTCTAACTCTTATAACATGAGTTCAATCTTATGAGGCTCAATACATTAATCAAACCCAAGACCGGGTTACTAATATTTTCTCAATCCCAAATATACATTATGCTTATCTTCGAGGAGGCGTTGTCCCCTTGCAACCCCCACCAAGCTCACTAGCAAGCTGGGTAACCGCTCGCTCACCGAGGAGTGAGACTTTCGACTACCCTGTTATAGTGTACATTCGTCGGGCTCATAGAAGTATATATGAACCAGTCCTAATAATAGCATTACAAGTTATAGCTATTATACTAAATAAGTCAACGCTAACTCTATCCGTTAAATTATTCGTGTCAAAATACTCAATATTAAAATGTATGAAGATATTCAACATTAAGATTAACCTATTTATCAATCGTGTTAAACGTGTCGATCCGTTTACTCAAATACACGTTTTTTTTATATAAAAAATCCTCCCTGCACCCCATAATGATCCATACGGAGGATTATTTTTTTTTTAGATTGTGTCCGTTGAATCTAAAATGAATAGTACAAGACTAGTTGACTACTATACGCTACATAACTAACTTTAGCCAAAAATCACTCTCTTAGGTGTAAGGACTTATTTCTTTGGTTCTTTATTCCGCTTCTGGCAAGAAAAGTTAGCGTTTAATTTTTAAAAATTGAATGGACCTACATAACTTTTTAATCATATTTTCAAGAGCATAAAAATAACCAAGACAAGAACTTGAATCTATTCTCTACTCCTTAGAACTGACAACTCATTTTAAGCTCAATTACAAACCAAAGAATATCTCAAAACTTTCTAAAGAACACATAATACAAACAAAATAAGCATCCATTAATCACAAAACTAATCCAACCCCTTTATATATATGCACTCATTAGATTATAACCTTTGTTTTATGCTTGTGGCTCTTCATCAATCCACATACAAGTAATGTTTGTAGTCATTCTCTTTAGCTTGTTGAGCCAAGCATTTTCCCTTGGGGAGCCATTTAATTTCTCGTTCCCTTCATTTGATTCTAGCAGTTGTGGAAATGATAGCAACTTGATTTGTATGGGATCAGTGACTGTTAGCAATGGGAGCTTGTGTCTTACCCCTGACCCACAACAACAACATGCAACTAAGAAACTGGTAAATAAGGTCGGACGAGTTTTGTATAGGCACCCTGTGCTTGCTTGGCCGGCTTTCTTCTCCACCACGTTCACCGTAATGATTTTGCCGGATCCAGAATCTACAGGATTTGGCGATGGAATGTCGTTCATTTTAGCACAGGACGATAAACCCTCGCCGCCTGAAAGCTTTGGCTCGTTTCTTGGGATTCTTGATCCATCAACACAAGGTAGAATTTTGCATCTTTTTGATGAATTTTGGGGTTCTTAATAAGTGTCTCGAGAGCGCAACTTTCACTTAATAAAAAAAAATGTCAACAATCCCTGATAAATAAATAAAATTTAACAATCCTACTTTGTAGATTATGCTTGATGCATATACTATATGCACGAAATACTAGACTGTTATTTTTTTTTTTTTTGTTTAGTTGCAAAATTGTGTATCAAAATTTCACATAATTTTATTTTTAACCCCAAGGTATTAATTTTCTCAATTATGATCCTTTAAGTTTAAATATTTTCCAAACTTGTTCCCTTTTAACTTATTGATGGAATTATTGGCTAGAATCTTTTACATGCATGTCCCAAATTATTGGTAATTATATTATTTATGTTTTATATAATGGCCATATTGTTAAATTCATACGTTTGAAATGATTCAAATTTGTATTTGACTGTATAAAACGTGAGTTCGGACAAATAATTTCGCTAGGTGTTAAAGGGAACAGTTGTGTAGAAAATTTTAACTTGAAGATGAAAAAACACAATTGAGAAAATTAGTACTTTGTGGCTAAAAATGAAATTTTGTGGAACTTTGAGGAGACTTTTTGTAGAGCATTGTTGAGCTCCAGTTATCTCTTCTTATACGTATGTGTATGCTCAAATTCTTGTTATGAATTGAACCTATACAAAATCATGAACTTTATGTAGGTGGCGTTCTTCGGCAACTTGCAGTAGAGCTAGACACATACAAGAATGAACAAGAACCAGATGCAAACCATATAGCAATTGACACAACAAGTGTAGTTGTACCAGTTGCTGTGAAAAGCCTAAACAGCACTGGGATTGACCTCAAAAGTGGAATAGAAATTAGAGTTAGAATCACATATGATGGATATAACAAAGTACTTCTAATCTATGTCGCGTATGCAGGGAACCCCCTAGTGAGTTTTCTAAACCAGTCCATTGTAATGAAAGACACTGTACCAAACTACGTTTACGTGGGCTTCACAGCTGCAACCGGTACTTTATCAGAGACTCATCGCGTTCTTGATTGGAATTTCACATCATATGAGCTGCCACCAGAGTCTCTATTGGAAAACAATGGGAGTAAAAGTAAGTCCAAAATCATGGTGATGATTGTGATTCCAATATTTGTCGGTTTGTTGCTTGTTGTAGCGTTTACGTTCCCATTTGCCCTCAGATATATTCAGAGGAAAAATGAGAGAGATGTTAGGAAGGAAGATATTGAAAAGTTAACAAGGAATGCAGCCAATGCCCCTAGAATGTATACTTACAGGCAGCTTTCAAAGGCTACTCACAACTTCAGCAAAGAAAACCTTTTGGGAACTGGCGGATTTGGAAGTGTTTACAAAGGGGTTTTGACGGATAGGACAACTATTGCTGTCAAGAAAATTTCTGCCACCTCAACTCAAGGTATTTTCTTCCGGCAATATTTGAATATCGACAAACTTTGTTAGCTGCAACAAGACACACACGAGTATATAGGACTTATTAATTTTAACATAACTTTATTTTGCATAGTAATTAACAATTTTATCTGGTTGGATTTCGGTTTATATATATGATGTGTATTAGTCATCCAAAAATTTGTTGTTTTGCTATAAATTCAAGATTCTTTTTTTTTCGATTCACCGCTACAAATATTAATAGTAGCTATCTTTTCATATAATACTAGATGAAAAGTACAATTTACAGAATTTTCAGATACAATTGATCTAACACAAAATAAAAAGGGCTTGATTATTAGCTATGTTACATGGATTGTTCAGTTTGCCGTAAAGAACACATGCCCGACACTCGACACTCAGACAAGAGTATGCGTGTTGAACATTTCATTATAGTGGAAAAAAGGGCAAAATTAAGGAGAATCCGTGTTCGACTCCATGTAACTTAGATTAGTAGTTGCTAGATTCATCTGGCTGAAATAATCAAGCCTAGTGACATGAGATGCATCAGTTTTTGAGAAATATTTATGATAATTATATATGTTCAGCTAGCAGCACTTCCTATATATGCTAAACAACATTTGTTATCTCTATACACTAGGTGAGAGGGAGTACTTGGCAGAAATATGCACAATCGGGCGATTAAGACACAAAAACTTGGTGCAACTCCAAGGTTGGTGCCACGAGCGCGAACAACTTCTCCTAGTCTACGAGTATATGCCCAATGGCAGCCTCGACCGTTTCATAGGCAAAGGCTTTCTTGACTGGAAAACTAGATACGACATACTAATGGGGCTAGCCTCAGTTCTAGTTTACCTACACGAAGAGTGTGGTAACCCCATTGTTCATCGTGACGTCAAACCAAACAATATAATGCTAGATTCCGACTATAATGCTCATCTTGGAGATTTTGGGCTCGCAAGGTTGCTCCAAAGTGATTCCTATGTCACAACAATGGTTGCTGGAACTCCGGGGTATTTAGCCCCGGAGGTCAGCTATACGGGTCGGGCTACACCCGAGTCCGATGTTTATAGCTTTGGAATGGTTGTTTTGGAAGTGATTTGTGGGAGAAGATCAAAGGGTATTATTGACGAATATAGTTTGGTAGAATCTGTGTGGAATTTATACGAAAAGGGTGCATTGTTGAAATGTGTGGACCAAATGCTTGAAGGTAAAGTTGATGAGGAACAAGTGAAGAGGGCTTTGATTGTTGGCCTTGCATGTTTACATCCGGATTTTATGTTCCGGCCTCGGATGAGAAAAGTTGTGCAGATTTTCATGAACCCTTCTGAGCCTTTGATGAAATTGCCGGAGTCCAGGCCTAGTGCGATATGCGTGTCGTTGTACTCTTCTTCGAGTTCAACTACTACTGGTTTTGGATCAAACCTTGCTACTGGTAATATAGGTTCAATGGAATCCATGCCTGATGAGATCACAGTAGTTTATGATTCATGAGACCAATATAATTTAACCATCAATGCATGATTTAATGGGTTGTACAGTTTCTTTCTTTTTTTATTTTACTATTCCATTGAATTTTATTTTGTTTTTCATTTTTGGGAATGTTATATATAAGTGATATGGACATGTAAATTGTCATAATCTATGTACCATATATTCATATGAACGAGTCATTTGGACTTTTTTTTTTTGGAAAATTTTATATATTTACATCCAAACAGAGTCAACGAAGGCAGACATCTATTATTCCAGTTGTCACAAATTTTAGGAACAAAAGCTCTGACTTCATATGTGGCATTTCTTACCTTATTGTTTGACTATACATTTTTTAAATTGATAAGTACTCCTTTCGTCTCAAATTAACTGCTTAGTTTTGACTTTTTAAAGTCATATTGACTATTTTTAAAACTAATTTTTGTACCATTTTTGTCAAAATATAGGCGAAGAGATTATAACCAAAAGAAAATATATACAATTTACTACTAATACCAATTTTTATAATGTTAAAAAATATATTTATATATGCTTAATTATTAATTTTAAAAATAGTCAATTTGACTAAAAAAATCAAAACTAAGCAGTTAATTTGGGACGGAGGGAGTAATTAAGATTGCAGTCCTTCCTATAACATATGAATTATTGGGAGAAATTAAAATACTACATACATATTAACATGAATTATAAAAGAAAAAAAAAAGTTTCCTTCTAAATACTTGTAAGAATCTACTATATATCATGCTTGCTACTAATTCTAGTAAAAATTGTTGGAAAAAATCATCTCCCAAATACTGTTGCCTTTGATAAATTAAATGGCCAAAAATATCAGTACATGCCAAACAGATTAAATTTGCAGTTCCACCAAAAATAATAACCACTGCAGGAAATAATGACAAGAGATAACTATGCACAAGACACCAAGATTTTTACGTGAAAACCCCTCTATAACTAAGAGGTAAAAACTACGGGACGATCTCTGAAAAATCCACTAGAATAAACTGAGAGAATATAAAGATATCCTAATTTGAGTACACACTCAAATTACCTCACCACAATAACTATGTAATGAAAACCCAAACAAAATAACTATTTGTTTGATCTTATTTTCTCTCTGTTTTTCTAAAGCTTTTGCAGAAGCTTTCTTCTCTCTTTTCTTTTTCTATCGGATGTTCTCTCTCTCCGAATTGGTGTAATATGCACATTCTGCAGCCTTATATTTATAACCTAAGAAAAGCCAAATGCTCTTCTCTCTCTTCCATGTATTCTGCTGAAATTAGGGAATGCTCCCCACTCCAAAAAAAAAAAAGCAACCCTTTTTTCATGCACAAAACATGGGTGAGGACCACCACCACGGAAACCAATAATCTCCCCCTCCGAACTCATAAGAGAGTATTTTCTGTGACCCCATCACTTGGAGTCTATCCCGACCAACTCCTTGCAAAATTTCAGCTTGTCGTGAGTGACAACTTTTGTTAACATGTCTGAGGGGTTCTCGTCGGTATGAACTTTCTTTACTTTCATCAACTCCTTTTCCATCACTTCTCGAAGCCAGTGATAACGAACATCAATGTGCTTGGTACGATTATGATAAGTGGCGTTCTTGGTCAAGTCAATTGCACTTTGACTATCACAATAAACCACATACTCATCCTGTGTCAAACCCAGCTCTTGGAAAAACTGTTTCAACCATAACATCTCTTTGCCTGCTTCCGTAGCGGCAATATATTCTGACTCAGTTGTAGACAAAGCAACACACTTCTGCAACTTGGACTGCCATGATACAACTCCCTCTGCAAAAGTAAACAAATACCCCGAAGTAGACTTCTTCTCTTCAGAGCCTGCCATGTCTGCATCTGTGAAACATTCCAAGACTGAACTCGAACCACCAAAACCCAAACACAAACTGGAAGTGGCTTTCAAGTATCTAAGAATCCACTTAACTACTTCCCAATGTTCTTTTTCAGGATTTGATAAATACCTGCTCACAACGCCAACTGCGTGAGCAATATCCGACCGCGTATAAACCATTGCATACATAAGACTCCCTACAGCAGAGGAGTAAGGAACTGTTATCATATCATCTATCCCTTCCTTAGTAGAAGGACACATACTCTTTGTCAATTTAAAATGATTGGCCAGTGGTGTGCTAACTGGCTTAGCATCACCCATGTTGAACGTTGCAAGCACCCGCTCAACATACTTCTCTTGTGACAACCACAACCTCTTGGCTTTCCTATCACGAACAATTTTCATGCCCAAAATCTGCTTAGGCGGGCCTAAGTCCTTCATATCAAAGGACTTGAACAACTCACCCTTGAGCCTGTGAATCATGTTAGCATCTTGTCCAACTATCAATATATCATCTATATATAGCAACAGAATAACGAAGTTACCATCTGGGAACTTTTTCACATATACACAGTGATCTGCAACTGTTCTACTATAACCTTGATCCACCATAAATGAATCAAATTTCATGTACCACTGTCTTGGGGCTTGTTTTAGGCCGTACAAACTTTTCTTCAACTTGCAAACCAAGTGCTTTTTCCCTTTAACTTCAAATCTCTCTGGCTGCTCCATGTAGATTTCCTCCTTCAAATCACCATGAAGGAATGCAGTTTTCACATCTAGTTTCTCAAGCTCAAGATCCATACTAGCTACTAAACCCAACACCACTTGAATAGAAGTCATCTTCACAACCGGAGAAAAAATCTCATCGAAGTTACTACCTTGCTTTTGAGCAAAACCTTTGACAACTAATCGAGCCTTGTACTTCACTAGTTTTTCACCATCCTTCTTAAGTTTAAACACCCATTTGTTTTTCAATGCTTTCCTGCCCTTTGGAAGTGTAGTTAACTCATAAGTGTGATTCTTGTGCAAAGAATCCATCTCTTTCTGCATAGCTCTCAGCCAATTGCTTTTCTCCTTATGAGTCTTGACTTCTTGAAAATTCTCTGGCTCTCCTTCCTCAGCAACTAAAAGATATTCAGATGAAGGATATCTGACTGATGGCACACGTTCTCTCGTGGATCTTCTTAACTGAGGTTCTTTAATGTCAGGTTGCTCCCCCTGATCAACACTCTCTGCATCTGACCCATCACCATCATGCAAATCTGTATCAGTCAAATCTTCATTCTGACCTCCTTCTCCAACTGTGGCATTCTGTAATGGAGAAGGAACTCCGCTGAGGTCTGGAGCTCTATTATCTCTGGGCTGTGCAACATTATCAAAATTCTCATAATTCTGGTGCTCATGAAACGTACACCATGTCCCTGCTCCTGAATAATTTCTTCTGCACTGGATCCCATAACCGGTATCCAAACTCTGCATCTCCATAGCCAACAAAAACACATGGAGTAGATTTGTCATCAAGCTTCGATCTTTGTTCCTTGGGGATATGTGCAAAAGCCTTACACCCAAATACCTTCAAGTAAGAATATGACACATCCTTACCGCTCCAAATCTCTTCTGGAATCTGAAAATTCAAAGGCGCTGATGGAGATCTATTAATCAGATAGCAAGCAGTACGAACAGCTTCACTCCAGAATGACTTAGGCAGCTTAGCCATTCTCAACAAACATCGCACTCTCTCAACAATAGTGCGGTTCATTCTTTCAGCCACACCATTATGTTGTGGGGTACCAGGAATAGTCTGCTCATACCGAATGCCATTTTTCTACAATAATCAGCAAACTCCTTTGATGTGTATTTCCCTCCGTTGTCGCTGCGAAGGCACTTCAATAATTTTTCAGTCTCCCTTTCAACCATAGCATGAAAACTCTGAAAATGCTGGAATACCTGATCTTTTGTTCTCAACAAATATACCCACACCTTCCGTGAAGCATCATCAATAAAGGTAACAAAAAACTTATTTCCACCCAAAGACTCAACCTCAATGGGTCCACATACATCAGAATATACTCTTTCTAGTAACTCTAATTTTCTTTTAGCTGAACTACTAAAAGAAACTCTATGTTGTTTCCCAAATAAATAATAATCACAAGGGCTTAAAACAGTACCTTTAGCAAAAGAAATGAGTGACCTTTTTGCTAATAACAGCAACCCTTTCTCACTCATATGGCCAAGCCTCTTATCCCACAAGTTTGGCGAAGAGTCATCCTCCGCTGCATTCAACTCACTGGAACACACCTTCACATGAGTCTTGTACAACGAGCAACAAGCAGCACCTCTTGCAATCACCATAGAGCCTTTGGTAAGCTTTCACTTTCCACTGCCAAAGTGATTCTCATAGCCTTCTCTGTCCAAGGCCATGCCAGAAATTAAGTTGAGACGCAAATCAAGAACGTGTCTAATATCCCACAAGGTAATAGTGCAACCAACACCTGTCTGAATGCAAACATCTCCAATTCTAATAATCTTGGACTGATCTGTATTCCCCATTCTCACATACCTAAAGTCTCCAGCTTTATAAGTTGTGAAGAATTCCCTCTTGGGTATAGCATGATTCGAAGCACCAGTATCTACCAGCCAATCAACTTTCTGATCATCAACATGCAAGCATTCTTCTTCCTCAAATGAAAAAATCACAACATCTTCGGTGATTGTGACTGCAGTGTTCTTCTCCTCAACTTTTCTTTGCTCACCATTTTTCTGCTTGTCTAACCAGCTTTTACAATTTCTTTTGTAATGACCTTCCTTATTACAATAGAAGCATCTATATGTATCGCCTTATCTGGTCTTTGACTTACTCCGGTAATTTTTGCTTTTGCTACGAATTTTATCTCCTTGGTGAGATCCCCTGAAATTGCTTCTGCCCTTGTTCTCTGCAACAAGAGCTTGTGTCTCGAAATTAAAGCCTTGCTCCTTTCGCCTAGTCTCCTCATTATGAAGACTGTCTTTGACCGACTGCATGGTTATTTTTCCTGCTGGAGCTGAATTGCTTAGAGACACCACCAAAGTTTTCCAGCTGTTCGGCAATGAACTGAGAAGCAAAAGAGCCTGAATCTCATCATCAAGATTCAACTCCATGGTAGATGTTGGTCGTTTTACCGATCAATATATGCGTGCAAGTATACACGGTCAACAAGTAATATAATGAAAGTAGAGTTGTCGATCCCACGAGGAATTAGAAATAAAGTTTACCAAGTACTAATCTATAATCAACTTAATCTTATTTAAACGAATGATTTTTAAATATTTTAATTAAACTATGAAATTAAACTAATTCTAACTATCTCTAGAATGAGACTAGATAATGAAAACTTGAGATTACAATTTCACCTATTGTTTCATTTAAATCAATACACTTCTTGTTGAGTCAAATTAATTAAACTAGATTGTTAGTCGAGAACATAAATGTGAAATATAGCCATCTCTCGATGTACCATACACATATCACACTAAATCCACAAAAGATAGAATGAATGTGAACACCCTAATTGACTAACGCACTATATTTTTATGTGAATTATAATCAAAGAGGGTTGAAGTTCAAGTTCTCAATAGACTACATGTGGTGCTTTGGTATATTTCTATCCTCGGCACGAATCATGAATTCCATTGCCATGTAGAATTCACGAACACATGCTATCATGATTAGATCTACACCTATAATCCGTCTCTCGATTTCATATAGGTTACCACGGTAATTGATGGCCAATCAACTAAGCATTTGAATACAAACCACAATAGACAATCCAAGAATAGCTACTAAGACTAACAAGGAAGCATGTTAAAGTAAACTACACAATAAGATTTATTGCAATCCCACAATGGAGTTTAATTCATGATTGAAGTGAAATCCATAATCCACAAATGATTATACAAAGAAAGATACAAATAGAAGTAAAGAGAAATAGGGCTTTAGAATAGCAAATCTGAGTTTTCTCTCTTGCTTCTCCTTGAATCTTCTTTGAATCTTCAATTGCTTCAATCCTTCCACCTAATCTAATCTAGGGTTTTTTTTATTCCAATGTAGATGATAAAGTCTGTATCCCCCCTCTAATATCTCCCTAATAACATGTATTTATAGTCCTAATATAATATCTTATCTAAACAAACATCCTAATTACGCGTCCTCGGACTCCATGTCACGTTTCAGCGCCGGAGGCGCTCAATTATGAACGTTTCAGAGCCGGGGGCGCTCACCACCAGGGAGTTCAGCGCCGGCGGCGCTCAAATCAAGCCATTTCAGAGCCGGGGGCGCTCAAGTTTTCTGCTGCGATGTCTTCTGGTAGATCGGCCATAACTTTTGATCCGGGAGGAGTTATGGGGCCTGCCACCCGTCAAATCGAAGATCACGACGAGCTCTACAACGTTCATTCTTTGAGGTTTGAGAGATAAGGTCCGGATGAAGGTCGAAACTGAGCTGGAGTGACTGCTGTGTAATTTACAACTCCAAACGATGCCCGAATTATTTTTCCTTGCTTTACCATGCCGATCATTGCTCACTTTTGCTTCCCTTTCCACATGCCTTAGCTCTTTTGCTCCCATCCACCATGCTCCATGTATGCCATGCCAATATGCCCTCCTTTTTAACCAGAACGCCACCGAGTGAGTTCCCGAACATGAAATCTACAAGAAGAGAAGAAATGCATAAAAAGCAACTAAAACAACTGAGATTAAGCAACAATTATAGTAAGTTAGTATCCAATAAGTACATATAAAATCTACTTATCAGTAGACAACTGGTTCACCAAACCTTGAAACTCACTCATATGCTCCGACACACTGCTCCCGTCTTTATACTTCAAGTTCACAATTTTCCGAATCACAAAAGTTTTATTTTGTGCATTCTTCTTCTCGTACATGGATTTTAGTGTTGTCCATAGAGCATGAGCATCTGTCTCCTGCGAAACATGGTGGAACACACTTTGATCAATCCATTACCGGATGTGACCAATAGTCTTCATGTTCATCTTTTTCCAATCAGCCTCAGATTTATCCGCGGGCTTCTTTCCCTCGAGCTCCAACGGTTCATATAAATCCTTACAGTAAAAGATATCCTCCATTCTGGACTTTCAGATCGAAAATTTTGAAGAGGTCAATTTAATCATGGCTCCACCTGATTCCTCCATAGAATTTATCAGAAACAATTGAGTAAAATAACCTTAGCTCTGATACCAATTGTTGGAAAAAATCACCTCCCAAATACTGTTACCTTTGATAAAATAAATGGCCAAAAATATCAATACATACCAAACAGATTAAATTTGCAGTTCCACCAAAAATAATAACCACTGCAGAAAATAATGAGAAGAGATAACCAAGCACAAGACACCAAGATTTTTACGTGGAAAACCCTCTATAACTAAGAGGTAAAAACCACAGGACGATCTCCGAAAAATCCACTAGAATAAACTGAGAGAATACAAAGATATCCTAATTTGAGTACACACTCAAATTACCTCAGCACAATAACTATGTAATGAAAACCCAAACAAAATAACTATTTGTTTGATCTTATTTTCTCTCTGTTTTTCTAAAGCTTTTGCAAAAACTTTCTTCTCTCTTTTCTTTTTCTCTCAGATGTTCTCTCTCTCTGAATTGGTGTAATATGCACATTCTGCAGTCTTATATTTATAGCCTAAGAAAATCCAAATGTTCTTCTCTCTCTTCCATGTATTCTGCTGAAATTGGGGAATGCTCCCCGCTCCAAAAAAAAAAAAAAAGAAAAGCAATCCTTTTTCATGCACAAAACATGGATGAGGACCACCACCACGGAAACCAACAAAAATCTACTCCAACGTATTATTTGTTCCTACCTATATTTAGGTTAACATAATTACACCATGAAATCTGCATGCAAGACTGTAGTCTCAGTGTCTCACTAGTCAAACGTTAATCGTCCACAAGTCCTCAAGGCTTTTGCCACTCTCTCACATACAAAATAGTAGAGAAATTTAGAAAACATGATATATATATATATATATATATATATATATCACAATTTTTTGTAGCATATATTCGTGAACTAACCAACAAATTAACAAAGTTCAACTAGCTATACAAATCAAAGATATTTTTAACCTAAGTCTAATTCTACATTATACCAGTTAAAGATCTTACCCGAACTTGTGGCCTAACTTTGTCCAGCATTGCTCTTTTTGAACTCTTATAAGGATTACCATGGAACTCTTATTTTCTTATGTTTCTCATACTCGGTACTACTATTTCAAATTGTGGTACCAGAAACAAATACCTTCTGCAGTGAATAATAAGCAGCGTTACTCGTACCCAACGCGCTATCATGCTTGAAAATAATTTTTTCACCAAACCCCAAAGGTTCCACCATTCCTAGTTACCTAATAATGATAAAGAATGAGACGTCCATCCCTGTATGTGGGAATTTCATTCTAATGAATGAAAAAACAGCCTAATTCCCAATCTCAATTCCCTCCGTACCAAACACGCCCTTAAATTGGAAATCTCCCCAAAACCAATTCTGAATTACAACTTGTAAATAAAAAACCCAAATTTTAATTTTTCATCATCTTAACAATCACTAGCTTCCAAATTGTTTGAAGCAACAATATTCTCTTTCAATAAACTCAAATCCCTAGAGGAAAGGTGAATTATACAGCTGATACAAGCTCAATTTTGGTACTCACCCCACAAGGGAAGAATTGCTTCGTGCTCGATATTACTTCCACTTTCCTTAATTTTATTTTATGAAGATTTGCAGGCCTTTGAAGCTACAGGCCTTGCAAATTCTAACTCTCTCGCTTGGATAAGTAGTTTTGATTTGACTATTTGAGCCAGTTGTGTATGAACTTGGAACAGAGTGACCCAAAATCATCATATTACCAAGCACAAAGGTTCTGGTCCAAAACAAAAAATAAGAAAAGATAAAATGACTACATAGGCATTTCGATGAGAAACTTAAATTGGAACCGAAAAGGAAAGTGAAAAATAAATAAATATTCCCCCTGTTTAATAAGAGATATATTTTTATTTTAAAATTATAAAATGATATGATGTTTTTTATTTGTCATTATTTTTTTATTATCATTTTTAATATCACATTATCTCAAATGAATCGCTAGTTAATACTAAAATTATATTTGGGAATATAAAATTATCCTTAAAAATTGTCGTCTTCGTTTTATAAATATATCTCTAATTTTAAAACAGATAGAGTACTATTTAAGTTTTCTTTTATTTATTTATTTATTTTAAAATTTATTCTATTAATACAATTTTAGGCAGACATTTTATTTTAAGGGTTTAAAAGAATTTCGTGAAAGGGTCCAAGAAATGAATTAGAGCAAAATCTAGCAAAAAAACGTACTCTCTTTTTTTTTCCTAATTTGAACACATTCAAACACCCTACCTTGACATGTCAAGACTCGAACCCCAGTCTCATGGTTACTAATTTGCTAATTTGAAAACTTACTTTCTTCGTATAACAAATTTGAATTTACCTATTTACTTCCTTTTATCAATTTTATGAATTTGGCTCTCCCTCCATTATATACATTTGTTCTAATTCCATTCAATACACCAATTATTTGATCTTAATAATTTGGTTACTAATGATTAAAATATTTAATAGATAGTTGATGATGTCAAAATTAATCCTACAAAAAATTAGAATTATCAAAAATAATTTCACTATTAAAAATCTAAAAGAATTTTTATCCGTTGAAATTTTGATGAAAAATTTACATGTTCATCAAATGATGAAAAAGTGTCAGATTACTTTTATTTTTGAAATAATTATACTGTTCAATGTAATAAATTAATTGACCGATATCGATTTCAATCATACTATTCATAACTATAAAAATTATAATGTATTGAATGAGATTGGATAGAATGTGTAATAGAGATGATCCAAACCCCAATTTTATTGTTTATGGAGAGGGGATGATATGGAGACAACAAATTTAGCTATCCTCTTCTTCTTCTTTTTAAGAAAAAATTTATTTTCTATTTTGTTAATTTTTTATTTGACAAAAAAATATAGCGACCAATTTTTTGTGCTTTTTATTTTTCATCCATTGATTTGAAAGACTCACAAGTCACAAACAACAGATGCGGGTGGTGCAAAACCCGGCCCGCCCTGTTATCATCCCTATTTATGCCGAAGAAGGAATGGGGAGAATCATATCGTACTGCTAAGTGCTTACATCACCTGTTGCCCTCAAAAGAATATAGCTAGCTCCGACTCTGAGCCCCTGATTACCAAAATCTACCACGCTCTATAAACCTCGCCGTCAGAATACAGCAGCCAAGAAAAGAACAGAGAGAAAAAGAAAAGAAAAGAAATGGAGAAAGTAGTGCCAGATTCAGTAATGGAGGCGGTGAAGAGAACCTCAAACAACATTGAAGAGTTCAAAGCTCACTTCCCAGACTTCTTAACTCACTGCACCCCTGAATCTCTCGCCGAATTGGAACCTCTAGAACGGGCTCAATCTCTACTATTGTTAGCCAAAGCTACCACAACTCTCTTCACCGGTAAGTTGCTCAATCTCTTGATTAATCTTGCAATTGAATTTGAATTTGAGGAAGATTTGTTTACCTTGAATTGATTGGGTTTCAGTAAGGTTGAGATGCAATGGGGTTCACCCAGATGACCATCCTGTGAAATCAGAGCTGGTAAGTAATTTTGAAAGTTTATGTTTGCGATTTTTTGGTGTTTGATCATGTGGGGTTTTTTTTTTTTTTTTTTAATTTAGACTGAAATTTAAACATACTCACACACCCTTCCTTTGTTTAGCCTCCCTTAGTTTATGTACTGTTTTGAATTTCTAGACTTCAGTTTTTGGGTGTTTTTATATGAATTTTAAATAGTTCTATTATTAGGGTGTCTCTATCTTTGGGTTTTGATTGATATTTCTCAATTTATGACTTTTACTTGAAGAGGTTTTTTGATATTTGCGCCTAAATTATATAAATCTTCGAGTCTTGTTAATTTACTCAGTTTTGATCCCCCTGTTCTGAGATTTTAAATTAATGGTGTCTTGTATCATTTTGCACTTTACGTTGCATTTGGGTGTCTCTATTTTAGGGTTTTTGTTGATGGTTGGTGCAATTAGGTTTTGGATGGTTTTTCTTTTAAAATTGGAAATTTCAACTCGAAGGCTGTGAATTCATTTTCTATTATTTTGTGGTTGTATATGTAGGAGAGATTAAGCTTGTACCAAGAGAAACTGGAGAGGTTCATAGATTTGAGTAAAGGTACTTGCTTTATTAATATTTTTATGTTTGAAATGTGGTACTAACAATCTGACCATGATGCTTTCGAAATTATTACTAATTGATCTGTCCATTATCTCTGAAAAACATAAAGGGGACATGATGTTTATGTCCTCTATGATGGAGAATTAATGATGTGACATTTTGCCATTTTCTGTGTTACGATTCTCTTGAACATTTGTTTCTTAAATAGGGGCTTATGATATATAATTAGCTGTAAGTCATTTCACAAAGTCAACCATGAATTTTACTGTTTTTCCCTTTAAGCTCCACTGCGACCTTCTGCTACCATAAATCCCCAGGCAGCAACCCGCTTCATTGAGCATTCTTTGCCTGATCTTACCCCAGGTTGGTGTTTTAACTTTCTTTTTTTGGGCTTCATTTCCTTTTCACTTGAATTATTTCCTAATAAAATTAGTTCATTTCCCAGAGCAGAAGCAAAGCATGAGGGAAATCAGTAGTAGAGGAGAGGGTGCAAAATATAAGTATTTGGAGAGAAATGTTCATAAGAAGAGGAAATGTGAATCTGCTCAGAAACAATCTGTTCAAAGTGCTGCTCAAGAATTTCTTGAGAAAGCATCTCGAGAGCTTCTTGGTGATAATAAAGGTGGTTTTAAGGGGCCTCTGCAGCCTCAAGATTCAGATGAAGAAGAATTGCCCATTGAATGATTCACTGGCATATTTCAGTCACTTTTCTTTATTTGTTTTTTTACGTATCTTTTCTATTTACATTCTGTGCTGGATGTACTGTCTGTAACTGTAGTTTACTTCAAATGTCTTACTAGAGCTTTGTAGACATTTACTTATTAAATGATCGTGTCATGTTTATCTGGAAATGATTGTACTTGTCCAGCTCTGTTAAATCTGTACAAGGCCCATTGTGGCCCCCCCCCCCCCCCCCCCCCGGCGGGCACACACTTTCCCCCTCTTTTTTTGGGGCAAAGGTCTCTAAGATCCGCATTGATCATTGGGCCAACTATTAGTCAAGTTCGAAAATGTATTTCTTGTTTTGTGTTTATGTGAATACTGTTAATTCACGGTGGCGGAAAGTTGATTCAAAGAATTAACACTTGGATTTTAAATTCTTCATACTTAACAATAAAACTCTTAATAGTTTTAGTAACATACTTAACACCTCACTTCTTTAATGGATTTACCTGGACCAATACATGAGTTAGATTGGGTCTGATTTAGCCCCAATTATTAGGTGTACGGTACATATAAGAAATTGGTGGAGATTGGGAAATGTTACTCAAAGTATTCATTCAAACTTTAAGAACTTTCGTGATAGTCTGATAGATATCCTTATATCCATTAGTCCTATTTCCCTTTTTGTTTTGATAGTGCATAAGTTTTAATAATATGCTGCAATTTGATATGGATGATTGTGCTTGGTATTCTGGTAATCAGCATTTCAGTAGTAGGTGGCAAGATAACCAATATCATTGCCTCAAGGATTGTTATGATAGATAATTTCCCTCGGATTTCATGAATTTTAGGTGAAATTATTATGGAGCTTAAAATTGGCAATCATATGCTCAAGGGAAAAGAAAAGAATGCAATGTAAAACTCGGCAAGTTTTGGAAATTAGTGAATGAGGTTTTGCCATATGTATGGTATATATCTGAGATCTAATTTTAAGTGCTTGTAGGCATTTATTAGATTCAGAATCATTGTGAGCAAGTTGATGTGGGATGCATTAACAAGAATTCTAAGAGCTTAGGAATTTTATCTGAGTTGGGCTTTATGATGGCCTGTTTGTGAATTTGGGGGGAAGGGAAAGGAAGGGAAAGTTCTTTCCCCAAAAAAAATTGAAAGATGAACTTTCCTTTTCCATCCCTTCCCTTCCCTCCAAATTAAAACTCACAAACACACCTTTAAGGTCTTATCTAACTGGACTCGAATTAAATTAAATTTTCTTTTGTTTTGTATATTGCTGCATTAGAAATCTTAGGATACTATGTTTAGCATTTGTCGATATAACTTTTAGTTGGACTTCTGGAGTTTGGAAGTGGCCTGTAGATACAGCTTTGTTCTTTTCTCTAAAGCTGTCTTGCTAGCCGAGATATCATCATGATTAAAAGTGTTAACTTAAAATAATAGTCCTACCATGGTTTTAAAAACCGGACCGGTCATCGAACCGAAAAAGGTACCGGGTGGATGGATCACTAGTCCAACTAGTGGTTGAACTGTTATTGACCCAGTGACGTCATTAATATGTAATAAATAATAAATAATTAAATATATTAATTATTATATATTATATATAATATTTAGTAAATATGTAAAATTAATCAAGTTATCTACAAAAAAAAAATTAAATCTATTTGTACAATGTTTACTTTATACAATTTAAATAAATACTAAATATATATAAAAATAAAGATATTAAATCATGATCATAACTCAAAACTCAAGATTTAAGAGTGATAAAATCAAACATAAATAAACATAAACATCTCTAGGATACATTCAATCAAATTCGATAAATTAAAAAAAAAAAAAACTAAATTTATTTTTACCACTACAAAAAACACGGTCATTGGCGAAAAGGGTTATTGCCAACGGCAAATATCCCGTCGAGAATGACTACAATGTCGACGGGGGAACCGTCGTTAATGAGTGTCGTCGGAAATTTCATTTTCCAAGGTGGTTGGCGACGGGAGGCCATCGTTAATGACCATACAGTTGTTGGCAATGGGTAGGAGTTCGCGCGAAACTTTTGCGGTGGAGGGAAAACTTATTGTTGACGGACAGACTGTTAAAGCCGACGGTAACGCCGTCGCTAGTGACTCATTATCATTATACTTTATAGTTTGTACGATTCAAATAAATACTAAATTTATATGAAAAGAAAGATATTAAATCATGATCATAACTCAAAACTCAATCAAGGATACATTCAATCAAATTCAAAGGATTAAATTAGCAACAAAAAAAAAGAGGTAGGGAACCGGTAAAACCAGTGACCCGGTTACCAGGTCACTGGGTCAACCGGTTCAACAGTCGGGTCACCGGATTTGATCGGGTTTTGACCAAAACTGGTTTGTTCAAACCGGACCGGAGTGCCGACCGGTTCCAATTTTTACTGGCCGAACCGGCAGTCCGGTCCGATTTTTAAAACCATGAGTCCTACTGCTCAAAAATAAAATATCAAGATTGACTTTTTGAAGTCGATTTGAGACATTTTTAAAATTAAAATTGATGTATATTTATTTAATTTTAGTTAATACAATTATGAATATCATAAACTATTTAAAAAGTACTATCAATTATAATGTTTAGGGAATTGTTATTTTCACATAAAAAATTGATATTTTTACAGGGTTTTACTCGCATGAATGTGAGTTTCATTTATTATTCATGTGAGTAGAGATTAGTGGAATTACCAAATCTCCTTATAAAAATAGCAATAAATTTATTGTGTTATATATATATATATATATATATATATATATATATATATATAGGGTCTCAATCCGTGTCAACCGGTTGTCACGGACACTATTCCAACAACCATGATCTTAGTCGTTGATCTCGATAATGTAAGGCTGAAATTTGATCATATTTCCCCCCTGCCGCAACAAACTCTTGCGGCAGCAAAATCAGTTATTACAACACGGTTAATGTCCAAATTACCCTTCATCCATGACCTGCCTGCCGGTACAAGCTCTTGTGGTTGGGGGAAAAAAATCTAAGGACACCTGCCACAACAAGCTCATGCGGCATGCAAGTAAATTGTGCAAGAATTTATTGAACTCTAAAAAAAGGAATGGAGTTTGATTATTGAAGAGAGAATGCATTGGCTCATATGTACTATATACAAATATTTTTATTCCATTCAAGTTAAAGGTATTTTATAAAGGAAGATTTTAAAAATAATATTTTATATTTTAAACATATGCATAATAACAGTAATTAAAAATGTAATAATAATAATATGAATATTAATATGAAAATTAATATTAAGACTAATAATATGAAAATTAATAATAATACTTACATGCTTAAGGAATCTTATTCGTTTATAATATGAGTATTAATATGAATATTAATATTATTAGTATTTTAATATTAATATTCATATTATTAGTCTTAATATTAATATTAGTCTTAATATTAATATGAATATGAATATTATTACTATTACATTTTTAATTACTGCTATTATGCATATGTTTAAAATATAAAATATTATTTTAAAATCCTTGTTTATAAAATACCTTTAACTTGAATCGAATAAAAATATTTGTATATAGTACATATGAATGTATTTTATCTCAATCAACATTCTAAATTATAGTTTGATCCTCAATGCATTCTCTCTTCAATAATCAGACTCCATTCCTTTTCTTTAGAGTTCAATAAATGCTTGCACAATTTACTTGCTTGTCGCATGAGCTTGTTGCGGCAGGTGTCTTTAGATTTTTTTTTCCAGTCGCAAGAGCTTGTACTGGCAGGCATGAATGAGGGGTAATTAGGACATTAATCGTGCCGCAAGAACTGATTTTGCTGCCGCAAGAGCTTGTTGTAGCAGGGAGAAAATATGATCAAATTTCAGCATTACATTATCAAGATCAACGACTAAGATTATGGTTGCTGGAATAGTGTCTGTAGCAATCGGTTACCACGGATGAGGACCCATATATATATATATATATATATATATATATATATATATATATTTGAGCTTGAAAATTATCTTAAATAAATTTTAAAAGTCAACAATAATCTTATGAGTTAAGTAATTTAGAATCGAGAATAGTGCAACCATTAGGTCCCGACTAATCTTGAATCAAGCTACGATCGGATCCACAAGGGAGGAGTTGTACCATTTTTTCTATTCACAAAGACTTGAACTCGAGACCTTACTTAAGGAGCACCGAGCTCTTTTCACATAGTGGTCATCTTGAAATTTTATTTATACAAAAATATCCTTTAGATTTAATAATTAGGACATAAATATCCTTATTAGTCATATAATTTACATTTAATTTTTAATTTTTTTTGTCAACATGTTTAGTTTAACTAAAATAATTCATCGTTCATACAAGTATGTGGTGTTGTTTGTTATTTATCTTTACAAGTTTAATTTATTAATAACGACATACTTGAACATATTGAAAACTTTAATACGATTTACTAGATAATACAAAATTAATTAGTTCGATATTATTTTGATGATTGTTAATTACATTTGACAATAATCATATGGATGAATCATTCAACTAAAATTAGTAAAAAGATATTTTAGTAAAAGATCAGCATTAAAAAAAATATACTCAGTAATTTTGAATTCATATCAAACACTTACAATAGCAATTATCGGTAATCACATATTTTTTACTAAACAGAAATGACATAATACGATTATTTTCTAGTACCAGTAATCAGATACACAGTCATCTGTGTTTAGGTGGATATCCATCATTACCTGTAACAAACACTCCTTTAGATTATATTTTTTTTGCTAATTACACATGTTTTTCGTTTCTTTTTGAGTCTTTTTGATTAATATATTGTAACTCAAATAATATATCCCTTTTAATGGTTATTGATAAATTATGTTGTCAGAGAAAATATAAATAAAACTGTATTTTTGTAATTATTTTAACGACATTTAACATTTTTAACGATACTTATTGCTCTAACGGTAGTATTTTTATTTGGTAATATCAACTGCCTTTATAATGATTTCATCGTCTCAATTTAGGTGATCTGTAACACCCCCATTCCGGAATAAGGAAAGGGAGGTCACGTGCAAAGCACAACAGAACTAACAAAATAAATCAATAGCTCTATACCTCAAAATTTAAATCCAATAATTAATAATCTCCAGAAGTCAAACCGTAATAAATGTCAAATCAGCTCAAACCCCAATTTACAATCTTTAATGCAACTCAAATCAACCGATGTATCACAGCCTAGACAAAATATCTAAATCATTAGATAAAAGGAAACTCTCATCACACTAGCCCTGAATCACCCCTGCAAACCTGCCGGAAGAAAAACACAGCATGAGCCAAAAGCCCAGTACGGAATAGAAATACAAAGATGTATAACTGAAATACGAAATCAACTGAGACAAAAGACTGAACAAGCATCAAGCTTAAATACCGACGAAGATATAATCTCCAGAGTCTGAATATAACATATCTGAATCAACAGAATTAATGAAACAAACACAAGAGTACAGAAATAATGAACTAAAATACCTAACTCAATTAATTGAACTGAACAGAACTGAACAAAAATAACATAATGAATTTAATAGGCCGAATCAAATGGCTTAGTGTTATAATTTCATACTGAGCTCAGAAATATAGCTTGCCACATAGACAAGTCAAATAATGCCACATAGGCAAATCATACATTGGACTGCAGATCCAAATGCATGCAAAATCGGAAAGTGTGTTTGGCACAACATCACCAATCCGCAGAACAGAAACTAGGGTTAACCCATACGCCTCCCACAACAAAACACCAAATTGCCCACTTCCTCCGGAGCACAAAATGGAGACGCCGTGGACTGATCACACTGCCACGGAAGTGTCATGTCTCTTGTGCCAAGACGACATGCTTGTGGTACCCCCACAGGTGGTTATAGCTCAAGTATACCCTACGGTATATTTTAACAAAGATATCATGTCACAACACATGCGACATAATACCAACAAAAGGGTTCTATATGTACATGTTGAACCAAATCAAATCATAATCATAATGTCAAAAGAAGGTAACAACATGTACCGCTCTACAAATATCAAAATAAATACCAGACATGATATTCTAACTCAAAGAGTACAAATACGAGTCATATGTATCAACTCCAAAATGAAAGAATTTCACAAGAAACAATTATGTGAAATAATAACGGAATTCGAAACGCGAAACAAAACGAACTAATTAAATTTCACAAGAGTATTGTTGAAGGAGTACGGAATCCGTACCTGGAGTAAGCAATGTAATACCCAAATTTATATTCCAAATATAACTCGTTAAATCCTTTCGTCTGAGCTAATTACACAAATTAACAGAAATAAATTAATAACCATATAAATTACTAATTAACAAAAATTCCTTTTTCCCATGATTTGTTATTATTAAAAATTATTATTATGCAAAAACTTTAAAGTGACAATATTGCGACTGCTGATAATATAAATTACACCCGTCCTAACAAACGGAATATAAAATATATAATGATATAAATCATTACATACATACACATCAAAACTAATATATATAAAAAGCGCATTGATGATAACAGTTTAATTACTCCTCTTTTGATTAAAAACAATTTCATTGATTTAGTAATTAATCAATAATCACTCATCTATGCATTAATGCACATGCCCATGCTATGATAAAAACAACTTCTAGAAAGCATATATATATATATATATATATATATATATATATATACACACACACACACACACACATAGACACACACAGATTTTGACGATTTCTTTATGTATGGACTAAGTAAATATATTAATAGTACCACGAAGCAAATTATAATTACAAAACCAAATATAACGTTCCATCACAATCTGCAGAACTACTTTACTAATCCCATACATAATACTGCTACTCGTGCAAGTATATCATAGTAAATTAATAATTTAACTTTTATGAAATAATAATATTATAATACATTACCAACATCAATTCTTCCAATTTTGTGTCCTAAGCAGAATCGTATCATAAATCTCACAAATACAATTATACATGTAACTTAAGAAATCTCATGCTGCCAAAATCCATTAACTAATAGAATTCAAGCTTTCATAAATTTAATAAAAATCATTTTTCACAGTACTGATGCTTTATTCAAAACGAAATTGTAAAAGTCTTGATTTGGTGAATTTCATGCATAAGTAAAATAACTTAAATTACCATCATCAATTCTTACCAACATGCTTGACAGAATGTATATACCCATTACATACATATAGGCATATAAATATTGTTTATAGAATATGCATTCAGAATACAACTTATATGTTCATTGCTAAAATTATTAAATTAGTACTCATCACTCCATTATTCCATATGTTGCTAAATTCATTACACACTTTATTCACCTTACAAAATGTATAAATATATTTCATACATAATATACCACCAAACCCAACTTGCAGTTTAATTACATACATGATAGATATCAAAATTAAAATAAATCGTTAACCAAAATCCATCACAGGTATTAATAGCTTAAAGACATACACAATATATACATAAGAATTAAACTTGTGTCAGTCCCATAAATTCCAAAAAGGTAATCATAATTAATAAAAACATTTACTATTGATTTTACATCAGTTTAATATATATTGTCAAAAAACACTACCGAAGCTACTAGCATGGAAACTCTCAAATAATTAAATTTATGTAAAATCAATTAATGGTGATAACATCTATTAAGCATATATGAATATTATTACTACAATAATAATACTTTGAATATACTCATAGCAAAAAATTTGTAAGCTGTAAACTAACCTGATTGTCAAATTGGGTTTAGCTTCCTTTACCCCCGAATACTCTTTTCCTTTCTTTGCTGCACTTGCTTGCTTTTTGATCAAATGGAAGAAGCTTCTTTTGGTCTTCAGTATGCATAAAGGATAAGAGAGAGAAAAGAGAGAGGAAGAGAAATGGGTTTACTGATATAGATCGAGAGAAGGAAGATGAATGATGAATAATTCATTTAGTATTTTATCAATACTCCCTTCTTTTCATTCTGCTGCAGACGAAATGATGGAATGGAAATGGGGTGGGTGGAGTACTTTTATTCTTTTCTTTCTTTATCTCTTTCTTTCCATCATCTTTTATCTCCCCCACATGCTCTCCTTCCATTTCTCTCTCATTGTCTCTAATCACATGGGATCAAAAGTGCCAACCCATTTGTCAGCCAAATTTCAAATAATGTAACAATATAATATGAATTCATCACATGCATGTTAAAAGGATTTTATTAATAAATTAATGTACCAAGGACCATTTCACAAGCTTGCGTACTGTTTGCATTTGGTTTTAATAATAAATTTTTTTTTAGTGCGGGTATTACATGATCCCTCCTGAAAAACAATAAAATTGAAACCTGACAAATTTAGTTGCTCATTTTTCACACAAAAAGATTAATTATTTAGAATCAAATCGGACCAGGGAATTCAAATGTATTGATTTTGTCCTCATTGGTTGTCTCATCTTAAAATAAAATTATGTATTAACTTATTCATTTAAAAATTAATTATAAATAAATAATTGCATGTACACTGAATGAGATCGGATCAAATATGGGGACTTCAATTTAGTTTCCATCAATATTATTTCAATAAGAGGAGACTCATAAATATTTAAAATCATGCTCATACATTTTCCATCTACTTAGCCTATTATTCGGTTTACACATGATGAAATAGATATAAATATACGAAATGAAACATGAATTAGGTATGAATGCTAAATCACACATACGATTATGTTCATAAGAAATGTCTTGTTATACTAGCGAGTAGTTATGTGAAAAATATACCTTATTTTATGTGATATTGTAGTACTTTCAGTTAAGTTTTACGAGGAAAAAAAAAGAATAAAATTTATTATGCATAGTAAAAAGAAAGACATTACCACTAAGCATAATGTCTTTTTAATCCGTATTTACCATTAAAAATAAATTATTAGTTAAGGTTGTGGTGTGATAATAAATCAAGAAATTATTTGGGGAATAAACTTGAACTTTGTTATTATGCATAATAAAGAGAAAGATATTCCCACTAAGTTATCATCTTTCCTGATTATACAAGATTTACCTTTTCTTTTTCATTCCTTTATGTTAATAAATGATAAATCAAATAATAAATCCTTTTATAATTCCTTCATCCCAACTTAAGTTATCTTCTTCTTCTTTTTTTCTTTTTTTACTTTTGATTTGTAACAAATTAAGTTGCTTAATTTTTGAATCAGTTATTTAACTTGGTTACAAGAACCATATGTTTAGAAAATATATTTTTAATAAAAGTTTGAAACTCTACTAGGAAGCTATTTTGAAGAGAAAATTGTAATTGTGAGCGAATCAAATGATTTTTTTAAGGGCTAAATACACTTTCATTACACTAACTACCACTATATTTATGATTCGACCCTCAAAAAATTTGAGCTTACAATTTACTACATCAAATCTTAATTGCATACAATTTAGCCCCTAATTTCAGAATGGCGTCAAAATTGACCGGAATACCTAATTTTTTGGCCAAATAGAAATTGTACAGTAAAACCTCTATAAATTAATACTGTTGGGACTTGAAAATTTTATTAATTTAGAGAGTTATTATTTAATCGATAAATTAATAATTTACTAATTTAAAGAGTGTTTTTCTATTCGGTGAACATAAATTTAATTATATTAAAATTATTGCATTTTATTGATGTTTATATCATACTTTTTTTGATGCAAAGTATCATACTCATTAAATTAATATAATAATAGAATTCATTGTAAGTAATATTAAATATTTTTAATAATTAAATAATATTCATTGTATCCACTTTTCAAATTACATTCATATTTTATTTCCAAAAAAAATTATATTCACATTAAGTTTAATTAATTTATATATAGTATAAGTTCATTGTGGCTTCTATCACTGAAAATCCTATTGATGATGAAGTTGAGGATGATACAATACCTTTGGAGCCAATAACGCAAAAGGAAGCATGCATAGCGTCAACAACTCTTCACAAGTTTTTATTACAATTCGAGAATGCAACACCTGAACTTTTGGACGCAATGAGAAAAATTAAGGATGAAATTCAATTAGATTTGAATTTCAAGACAAAACAAACGAGAATAGAATCATATTTTATAATATTATCCTAGATATATTTGTAATTTAAAAGAATTATTAATTTATGATTTTGATGGGACCATATATTTATATAAGGGTCTTTTTAAAAATTATTATTTTATCAAAATTATTAATTTATCCCATTAGCCCAAGTCAGGACTGGGAAAAAATATTGTTTTAGAGAGATTATTAATTTATCAAGTATTAATTTATAGAAGTTCTACTATATACCGTTTGACCGTATAGAATACGGGCCAATAACACTTGTGTTACATCAAGTACCACTAAATTCACAATGGTGGGGGCTAGTTGCACCCCTTATTTTTCTATTCACACCCATAGTTAAAAAATCCCATTAAAAATCATATGATTCTGAGTACACCCATTTTTCATATTTTTTTCAAATAAAATCAAAAACACCCCAAACACAGTAGAACTACAAAAACAGAGCAAAAACCCTTTACATAAACTGAGAATTAAGTTTTTACATGAACTGGGCATTAAAGCCTAAGCATTCAACAACAAAAGTAAGCTAAATAACTAAGAACTAAACACTTGCATCAATCGATGAACTCAACAGTAGGTGTTTCGCAATTGGTGGAAGAGGTAAACATCTTAAACTTCTTCATCCTTAAAGAAAACAACTCTCTCCATCCTGAGGCACTTGCATGGTGATGATCAGACCACATTTTCTGTCCTAATAGCACATTCAGAAATCAATAATTTCATAATCATACCGTATCAGTTTGAATCTGCAATGTGGTATCCACTTCAATTGTCACAGGAGTGTGCCTCTCGGCAATCAATTCCTGCATAATGAGAATATACAGTGGGCATTTTAACTAAACCCTAGGCGAAGCAGTCATTTCAAACCAAAGAAGATGAAGATGAATGATGGAACTTACCAGGTCTTTTGGGTACTCCATCTCTTCGTCGATGAAGTCTCCATAGTCTGGATCGACCTGGTAATCCTCGTCATCCATTGATGCAATGTGGTAGTAGTGGAGGAGAGAGGAAACAAAGAGCAAGAGAGTAGAATAGTGGGGAAGGAGGGAGTTGAACAAATGTTCGCGTCATGGGGTGTTTATTAGCCTAGGATTTTTTGGTGAACTATGATGTGTGAATGGAAAAGTAAGGGGTGCAACTAGCCCCCACCATTCACAATTTACTACATCAAGTACTTAATTTGTATAAATACTTATTTTGACGTATTAAATCTGTATAAATCCTTATAAATAATTACTATATATGTTACATTATTAAAATTAAATATTAATACAAAGATTACCAAATACAATTTTTTTATTTTAAAATTAAAAAAAGACTTAATTACCAAAAAAAATCAACAAACTTTTAAACATACAAATTATATTTTTAACACAAATAACATTAAACTTTTAAACAATTGATAAAAGTGTCCAAAATTTAATTAATTAAATAATACCCTATTTATATTGGAAGAACATACAAAAGGAGGAGGAAAAAATTGAAAAAGAAAAAAAATGACTCATTTGCTCTCTCCTCTCTCCCTCTTCCCTAATCCTTCAAATTGTTCTATTCCTTCAAATTTGGAAATTCCAGCGCCTTGGATTCTGTCCAGTAGCTTTGATCGACTTAAGCAGAAAATAACTTGAAATTTTATGTTAATCCAGAGACTTTTTTGACGGAAAAAGTCTGATTATCGCCATTAAAGAAGGAGGAGAGAGATGGTGTGCAAAAAGTGAGTTGCAAAAAGGAGGAGAGAGAAGGTGCATAAGACGACATAGGTAACGTATTTTGCATTTGGAAAGTGAATTGTTTTTATTTAATTAAAAGATTCTTCAAACAAACAGTAGTTAATTAATTTATCCAACAACACTTTCTTTTTGTCCGTTTTCCGTTTTATTTTTCAAACAAACAATAGTTAATATATATATATATATATATATATATATATATATATATATTGTATTTATAAAAAAAATTAATTTTAAAATTGTATCTATAATTTAACAAATTTGTATTTATAATTTTTTTAATGTTATTTATAAAATTTTATAATGTTATTTATAAATTTTTATAATTTTAAATTGTATTTATAATTTTTTTTTTATAATTTTAATTATTTTTTGGGGGGGCGAATCATGAATATGATGGTACTTGATGTAACGGAATTGTACTTAACCCTTTTTTAAATTAAGTCAATCCGTATATTTATACGGTCAATTGGTATTAAATACTTAAGACTCGATCGGATTCTTGGACTGGTCAGGTATTCCGGCCAATTTTGGCCGGATTCTGAAATTGGGAGCTAAATTGTATGCAATTAGAATTTGATGTAGTAAATTATAAGCCCAAATTTTTTAAAAACCGAATCATGAATATGATGGTACTTGATATAACGGAAATGTATTTAGCCCTTTTTTTAATTAGTTGTTTCACTTGTTCTAACCAAAATGATAGCCCTAGTTTCTCTACGTTTTGTAAATTTTCACCGAAAATACATTCATTCTATTTTTCGTCCCTACAGTCCAACAGGCTTGGTATATCCCTACAATCCAACAAAGTTGGCATAGCATAATCAAATGTGAATCGATTAAAACTAAATTAATAATTGCACAAATGTAAATTAGTTGCAGTCAAATTAATAATTTTATTGCTATTTATTTTACCAATTTTCTAACATTACTTCTATTATGTCTTTTATACATGGCACCTTAATTACTGCCTCCGTCCCAAATTAATTGCTCAATTTTGATCATTTTAAGTCAAATTGACTTTTTTTAGAACTAATCTTTTTATTATTTTTGTTAAAATATAGGTGAAGATATTATACCCAAAAGAAAGTATATACAATTTATTACTAACTCCATTTTTTATAATTTTAGAAATATATTTATATGTGCTTAATTATTAATTCTAAAAATAGTCAATTTGACTTAAAATGATCAAAATTGAGTAATTAATTTGGGACGGAGGGAGTAATTAGTTTGATGGTCATCGCTTTAATGTATTACCATATCTTAATCAAAAACTTTTTACAATATATCTACTCGGGTAAAAATAATTTATTCAGAGTAAACAATATTTTTATTTTTTGACATGGAGTAGGATTATTATTACACTAATAACGATACATAAAGTGATAATTCAATTGATCTCAAAGATTATTATTTATGTTGATTATTGCACATAGAGCAAAATTCCAACGATGTCACTTCTTCCTCACTGTCAATATCTTCTTGGAGGAGACCGGGAAGGATGAGATGAATTGGACGTTGAATTTAGTATGACACTTAAGTTTTGGACTGGGTATTGGGGGACAACCTTAACATTTAGTTTCCTTCAATATTTCAACAATTCAATTATTTATAACGTCTAAGTAGAGAATCATACATTTTAAGTCATTTATGCTCATATATTCTCCATCTAAGTAGCCAATAATTCAGTCAATAAACAATAAAACATGAAATATATATACGCAACAAAACATGAATTAGGTATATATGGAGGTTATAATCATGGATATGATTATGTTCATAAAAATTCTCTAACAATAAATTTTGCATGATTGGTGGATTAAGTCACAAATTGCATCCTACTGGTTAGGCTTAAATCGATTTCCATCAAACTTTATTTTTGATTAAAATCACCCTAAATTTTGAGTATCAAAACAATTTTCGATCTTTGGGCTAAGGGTGCAAATTATTTTGATACAAATTAAGGGTACAGACAAATTGTTTAAACGCCAAAAATTTATGGTGCTATTAATAGAAAATAAAATTTATGGTGAAATCGAATTTGATCATAAACTACATTGTTTAGTTTTATGATTTAATCATTTTATGCTACTATGAATAAAACAAAATAAAAAGAACCTTTGTGGAACAAAAAATAAATAAATATTAACAAATGAAACTCTTTATTCTTTATGTGAAACAAAGAGAGTAATAAAATAATTTTGTCATTTGCCAATATATGTGTGTGTGTGTGTGGATACACATATCTACATATACTTATATTGGCAGTAATGTTTCATATTTTTTTGAAATTGTACAATATAATTGAATCAATAATATTTTGGAGACAATAAAAACATACTCTAGTTTGATCTTTGTATTTCGGTATTTCGGTATTAGATTTTGAATAGATTATATATCTATTGTGTTGTGTGTTAGAAGAGGATACAAGTACAAAATAAATTTGGAAAACATATAAAACAAAAAATATATATATAATCAACGACTGCAGTTAGTTGCTAATATGCATTTAATGTAAAAAATAAAAAAACTCATCAGTGACCGCTGCGATCGTTGGCTCTCATAGCTAACATGTTAATCCTAGTTAGATCCACGTCAGATTCTACAGTCGAGCTGCTAATTAGGCTCAACTATCGAATTCGATCGCTATTAGTCGACACTGATGCCTCTGTCGCTATTGTCGGTAGCTACTTTGCAACCATCAACCAGAATAGCTACTTCGACTTTTAGCGATAGATTTCGATTGTTGAAAGCGTAATAGTGATAGATTTCGGTTTATTAATGGTTGGTCGCTAATAAGCTTTTTTGTTGTAATGATTGTCCATACTAATATTCCTGACACACACTAATTAAAAATAATATTTAAATAACATTTTTGATAAATGAAAAGAATAATAGGAATTAATAATAGTGGGGAAAGAGAAAAGACAAATAAAAAGGCACAAAATAAATTGTCTCGATAAGAATTAAGAAGTCTCAAACACCCCCTTAAATTTGAACTCCGAATTTTGCAGCAACACGAGAGAAACAGAAGCCAAAATAAACCTTCTCCCAAACGGCCCCTTAAGTTTAAACTAAACACTTCGCAGCAAAAAAACAAAGCCGGCCATGGTTATTCATACAATTTCAGATGATTCTTCGCCATTGGCCAATGCAATGCCGAACCCCAAACGCGTTTTGTTCAACACGAAATTCAAACAATTCCCTCAAAATCTTTACTCTTTCCACTCTCTATCCCATGTTTTTTTCCCAAATTTCACCATCAAAATCCAAATTCTGTACACATACAAAACTAAAATTCTCTCTCTAAAAAAACCCACAAACCATTTGTCCGAAATTAAGGTTTATCTTTGCTTTGACTTAACTCTGATGAACTTTATTCTCTGTTTTTCAGACCCTAACACCCGTTTCCTCCAAACCCTCTCAATTCCTCAGGAACAACTAAGTTTATTCTATGCATAATACATATATATAAATTGGGTCATAGCCATTTTGATTTTTATTTCTGGTATATTTGCGTTTGTCTATGCATAATTTTGCAATTTTCTTTGAGTGTTTTAGTTGCTACTACTTCATTAGTTATTACAATTTTCAAGGTATATGTACTTTGAATTGGCCGGCCACTTTTATCAGTGATATTGATAAATGATATACATATAAATGGTTATGAGTAGATTTTTGGATCAATTTTGTTAGTTCTTATTTGTGTATTAAGTATAACTGATTTATATAGAGTAAATAATTAGTCATTTGCTTTTGTGTGTGTGTGTGTGTGTGTGTTTGTAATTAAAAGTTGGTGATTTTGTGTTGCCTGTGTGATTTTATTTTTGACATGAGGTAGACAATGGAAGAACTTATTCTGTGAGTTGCATAATCAGGCAAATAATTGCTTGATGCATAGTTAAGCTGGTCATTAAGTTTTTTGAAGATCCAAAACAAAGATTGTTATATATTTTAATTTTATTACATTTTTATTCTATTTCCTTCTATTTTACTCACTTTTGTATCACCAAGGAATAAGGATGTGGTTTGAGTTGGCTAAAAATGAAAACTTTTTGTTGGGTTTGGTGATTTTTACTTCTCTGGCATGTTTTAGCCATTGTTTTCATGTGAATTCTATTGCCTGTAATGCTTCTTCAATCAAATCATGTCCTGCCTTCCTATACTATGTTCCTAAGGAACCGAAAACTATTGAAGAAACAACTTCTCTGTTCCATGTTAACTCCAATTCAATTAATAGTACTCAGAGTGGTTTTGCAATTGCGGTATCTTGTGGTTGCCCTGATTATCATGATGAATTTACCTACCACGTGGAGTATACGGTTCAACCTGGTGATACATGGAAGGTCATTTCATCTAAATTTGGGTTTCTTGTGGTGGAGAAACCTGATAAAGCATTGATTCCATCTCTGAATATAACATTAGATATATTATGTGGTTGTTCTGCAAATATGGAGATTTTAACGTATAAAATTGAAAGTGGAGATACACTTTTTACTATCTGCGCTCGATTTGATGCCAATGTAGAAAAGACTGTGAAATTGAATAAGTTGGAGAACCGGGACCTTATTTTTGCTGGGGAAGTTCTGTACATCCCTGAACCAGGTAGAAGTTTTGTTGTTTATTGTATGCATGATTGTTTTTCTGGTTACGATTCATTAAACCATTTTCACCCTTAGGTAACAGTTTTGAGATGCATTAAGAATTTACACTTTAGGCACGAGTCTCAATGTGTGAGGCACCCACTAGGCAGATGTGTTGGTTCTATGAATGTGTGAGTTTACTCTTGAGGTAACGTGTCCCAATTGCTGTTTCAGAAAATTGATTATCTTCACTGATGTTCATTTATTCTTTTAGAGTAGTTGTAGAGTATTTGCAGAGTGCAGATACATGGTCTTGTTTCACTGATGTTCCTTTATACTTATTACACTCCTTTTTCTGTTTGAAAATATTTTGAACTATGACATAAGACATTTATAAGAATTGTTGTACTTTTTGTATTGTTGTCCATTTCAGCTATGTGATGCACAATATGAGTTTATTATTTTTGAGAGATTGCACCTCAAATTGCTAATTATTTGTTTTTTTCCATTTGCTTGGGCAGGGGGCTTAAAAAATCTTATTGTGCCTTATGGTAAAGGTGAGTTCAGTATTAGTTTTTATAATGTCTTTGTCTAAGCCAACCTGTCTTGAAGTATTATTTGCTTATAATTTGTGAACTTGATAAATTTTCTCGTGTTGGAGTAATCTCGTTGATCAATAAGTTGAAAACATATTATAAGAAGTCTAGAATGCCTTACTTACTGCTCAAAGATTGGATAGATCTTCTCATTATGTGGGAAAGAAGTCATATTGATCCAGAATCTAGTTTTGGACTCATGAGGCCCCTTGATATTTTTTTATCTGTCCCTTGTTAGCCTCTCATTTTCTGTTTTCTCTCATAAGAACGTGTATTATCAGCATATATTATGTTGATCAGCTGAAGTGAAATTAGTTGGTGATTCGTATATTAAGCCATTGGATGGTTTCCTGTTTATGTAACAAGCTTGGTGAACATGATATATATGCTGTGACTTGAGGTGGAGTGTTAAGGGTATTGAAGTCATTTTATATACACGCTAGGTTTAATAAAAAGCGACTGGAGCTAGGGGTACTGGCGTATGCTCTCCAGTTCATTCTCATATTTTCTCTTTTGCGCTCTTTATCAAAATAAACCAAAAGAAGACCCAGGTTTAAAATTCGGTGGGATGGAGCCGAGTATCATCCAAATTTCCTTCCAGATAATCCATGTTGCTACCGCTGCAACAGCACACTTCAGCCTTCCCACCTTTAGCCTTCACTTTGTCTTGAAGCATAACTAAAGCCATCAAAGGCACAACAAACCTCAACTCCTCCCTGGTGCCAAAGGATGTGTTGGAACTGGGGAAGCCATGTATATTCATCACTTAGTGATTAGAATGTGCCTGGATAGTTTGAAATGTGCAATGAGTTTTGGTAGTTATAATGTTTGCCTACATAATAAATGTTCTTACTCAGTTTCTTTCTTCTCCTCCTTTTTTTTCTATTTGTTTGTTTTTGTGTGTGTGCTTGATATGTTAACAAGATGACAATATTTTTCTCGTCTCTATGCTGCAGATCCAAAGGCCGAAAAGTTTTCTAAATCTCGAATCTATATAATTGTTGGAACCGCTGTGGCAGCTGTTGCAGTTGTGCTATCATTGGTCACTTTTATTTTCTGGAAATATTACTATAAGGGAAAACGTATTAGGTCGTCAAAAGCATACTTGATGAGATACTTGCCTTGTGACCTTACATCAACACCTTCACATACAAGTATATATTTTTCTCTGCTGGGAAATATGCTGGAACTTATTATATGATTGCATACTTTTGTTCTATGATTGCATACTTTCGTTGTTATATTAGTAATATTCTTTAATGTTTTATATGCAGAAGCTGAAGAAAGCATAGTTGTCTCAGTCAGCTCTGACAGAGCAACCGATTTCCCTTATAGTGAAGTTTGCAATGCGACTTCCAACTTCAGTGTGTCCAAAAAAATTGGACAAGGGTCTTATGGATCTGTGTACCTGGGAAAACTGAGAGGAAATGTAATATGAGAAAACAATATGTATCATCCTGCCTTCTTATATTTGTAGAGTTATTTATTCATGGTCTTTTCTGTATGTTGCTGCTTTGTAGGATGTGGCTATCAAACAGATGAAAAACACAAAGTCGAGAGAGTTTCAATCAGAGATCAATATTCTTTGCAATGTTCATCATACAAACTTGGTAAGAGTTATACGTTGTGTATTGTATTTCACAAGTTGGAAGTTCATTTATGCTTTATTTCTAGTTTTATGCCTATCCCACTGATGGATCAGCCAAACTTGGAATCAGTTTTTCCAAGTGATATTATTGATCTCCTTTTGAGCTAACATTTTAGTGTATGCATTCGATTTTTCAATAGATTCAGCTTATTGGATATGCTGCTGGTGGAGACTCTCTGTTTCTTGTATATGAATTTGCACAAAATGGTGCCTTGAGTGATCATCTTCACAATCCCTCTGTAAGAGGTTTGAATTTATTGATTAGTTAATGGTTTGTACTGTAACTATCTCACAACTAATTATCTTTACTCTCTCCTGCATAATCTGTCACATGGTCCAATTATTTGGTTTTGGCTGCTTATTTGGAAAAGTCATCTGAGAGCCAGTTCCAAGCAACCTTTTGCCGCTCCAAGTTTGCTTGCTAGATACTAATTCTTGTATGAACTTGTTCTGTAATTTTCATAAACACCTGTCTTCTTTTATTCTTCTCATTAAACTATTTCTTCTGATTCTAGATTCAGGCAGTCTTATTCTGTTGCATATAGCTTCTTTCTTTCATGTAGTGCTCCCTCTGCAAGGGAAAATGGAATCCTATTCTTTTAAGACCTTTTTTTATCGAACGAACTTTATGATTTGCATAAGAAAACTTAGAATGCTTTATCATTATAGTTCAATACAAAACTTTAACGACTAATATTTTCTATTAAGAAATTTTTAAGTGCATCCTGTGCAAACCTTAATATTCGTGGAAAACAAACATCAGCAAAAAAGTAGGACTCTTTTTACTGGATGGAGATGGTATGCCCCACTAGTGGAAACATATACATCTTATGCAGGAGCATCAAATCATTGTTACATTTACGTTTCAACTTTCAATGTTATTATCATCTAAGAATATATTGGCTTGAGAATTGTTTATAGAAACATATATGTTGTCCTACAGAGATAAGAAGTTCTATATTAAATACGCCTGAATTTTTTTTGCCCTCATTGTTTTTTCTTTCTTTTGGTTGATTTTGGAAGGACTTCTTGGCGTCGACATACATTGTAATTTCTTATCTCTTCAATAAATCTTCTTATCTAAAAAAACATTCTTGGTGTACAGAACCTAGAAATACAGATAGTTCTAATGAATCCAAACATGAATCACTATACATTACTACCCAAAGCATGATTGTCTAAAATGCCCAAAGGGTTGATCCTTCATGAATTACTGGAAAAAGTCTCCTTTTCTTATTCTGCATTGAATTGGTTTCAAATGCATTCTTGGGCTGGTAACTTAGATGTATAAACAAACTTCAGTCAGACTTCTACGCAACATTGAGTCCTTTAACTAAAAATGTTACCTTTTTCTTTAAGTTGAAAAGTCAAATTTATAACTTATTATTCTTTTCGTGATTGAGGGATATGTTTGAAGTCTAGCCTAATCAGGTTGTAGCTAGTCAGTGGCAGCATTTTATTTATTTTTTCTTCTCTTCTGTTTCACTTGAATCATTGCCATCCATGAGTCATTAATAGTACAATTTCTGGCATGAGTCTCTGAACATTTCTGTATATGGGATTTCCTTTATAGTTTAACTTGTACTACTATATTCTCTACTAACTGATTGGTTTCCAATAACTAACGGTCTATTCTCCGTATGAGTTTGATTTAATTCTTGGTTACCTGATTTAAGTTTCAGTTTCCAATTTAACCTGTTTTGGAGGAAGAAAAATCAACACTTAACATGTTCAAGAGATTTAGATTTTAGACTTAGGAACTGCTCAAGTTTTTTTTTTCTTTTCTTTTGTAGAGAAAAATAAAACTGCTCATCTTTCTTTTTTTTTAATAAAAGAAACCACTCATGTCTTTTAACTTGCCTTTCTAGAAAGTGAACTTTGATACATGTTGATTCTACGTTCTTGTTATGCTAAAGAATTTACCAATAGAATAGTGGAGTATTACAGTGTCTAATTTTATGTCGAACTTTCATCTTTGCACTTTGGTGATTACCTGTTTGCTTTCTACTCGTGATGTGGATGTTATTGAAATCATTGCTACACCACATGTCAAATAAATATATGAATTAATTCTTAAAGTTGCTAGAAATATACCACGTGGCTTAATTTTCACATTTTGCTAGGCCTATCTCTAGTTCAACTGTTGATTGTGATAAAGGTTAATCGTGACTAACTAAAAATTGATTCTTCTGCAGGCTATAAACCTCTTCCTTGGGCTACACGAGTTCAGATTGCTCTTGATGCAGCACAAGGTCTTGAGTATATACATGTCCACACTAAGCCATACTATGTCCATCGAGATGTGAAGACGAGCAATATCCTGTTAGATGCCAACTTTCGTGCAAAGGTGCGAGTATTGATAACAATTGTCAAATATCTTTCACCTGAATTTTTTTCATTTCTGACTTAATGACCGGAAAAAACCATTGAACTCTTGTCAAGCTATCAAAAAACATACAAACAATTTTTTTTTGCACCAAAACCATTGAACTATCAAAAAATTGTCAAAAATACACAAATTTTGACATGATATGTACACGGCAGCAGACACATCAGCTCCTATGGTCGAATTTTGGGCATTTTTGACAATTTTTTGAAAGTTCAATGGTTTTGGTGCAAAAAATATTGTTTGTATATTGTTTTGATAGCTAGACAAGAGTTCAATGGTTTTTTGGATCATTATCTTTCATTTCTTGAGCTTACAAATTTAGCATTTAGCAACATTTTACCAGAAGGAACTTGTATGCTGTTCGAAATTGGAATTTGAATACACTTGATTATATGTTAGATCGTTGGAGTTATTTGCAATTTGTTTGATAATTATTAAAGGATTTCTCAGAAACAATTTCTGTAGTTTTCTGCAGTCTTAGTACTGGTTAAACAGTAAACACTATAATGTTTTAAATAAATGTCATGAAGTTCTCACATTGCTGTTGACCATGGACAAATGGGCTTGGCGTAACTTGCTTTTGGTGATTTAACTGCCATTATGTATTGTAGACAAGAAATAATAGCTTGTACGATTCAAAACTCATTATAGAGCTAGAAATGACAAGACATACTAGCTCTACAGAATGTGTTAAACAAACCCCAGAAGCTTTATATGGTCTTACATGCTGACCAGCAGTACACTGGAATGTCCAAGTCTAAACCCCTGAAATGCATGTTGCTACAGCCACTCCATTGGCAAAATTTCTTTTGTTTAAATAGTATTTTTATGGCTGCTGTTCTAAACTTTTTTCCTATGTTTCAGTTCCTAAAAAGAGAAGGTTCACAACAAATTAAATTAAAAGACAAGCTACATAACCATCAGATTAAGCAAGAAGTTCTTTTTTTAATATACTAAAAACAGGATATTGAACACAAATGGTAATTCTCTTAGTTCTCGTCTTTCCATATATAATTTAACACATTGGCAAAAGTGTTTTAACACAGAGTTTTGGATGTGACGCGTTTTTCAATTTTTGAGGAGAAGTCATGCTGGTCGACGGAGGTGGAGGAGAAGAATAATATTTCAGTATTACAAGGAATTTCAAACCCACATGGATCAATAAAATCTCAAGAGACTCAATACTTTGAAACTAGAGAGATTATAAGAAAATTTATAGGCTCTTAGATCAACTATAGTAGTTAGATCACAAATGAAATTATTGGTAAATTATGTAGATTGAAACATAATTAAATATAATACTAATAATCATACACCATATCAAATAGGTTTCAAATTAAACCCTAGACATGGTGGGCACAGAGACGATTGCTGATTAGCTGCTTCTGAACCATGATAGTTTATTAAATACATCTATAAAATTGTAGAAGTAGCTCCAGCAGGATACGAAGAGAAGTTTGTCTTATATTGTTCGGACTCATACAGCTTGGACCAGTAAGCTCACTAAATATGACAGAGGGTATGATCATTATTGGCAGTAACAGATAGTAAGGGAAGACCTTGGATTTACATGGATGAAGCTAATGAAAAAATATGACACAGTTTTTAGTATACTCTAAAAAAATTCAGTTAGCCGCCCTAGTGCTTTGGAGAATGCAAATTCATTTAACTTTGTTGCTAGGTAATGTAGTATTTATATGGAGGTTATGGTTTACTTGAATGACATACATAATACAATAAGTAACAAGGTGCTATTCAAATTACCACAAAAGAACTCTTTGCCTTTTGACCCTCTAATGTCTTTCCAAAATCAGGTTAGATCTATATAAAGTATTAGATGCAACGGAATTTTTCTTTATGTTCTTCGTTAAGTTTGGAGACGTACACCTAGTTCACCCAAACTCATCAATCATGGTGTTCAGTAGACATGCATGGAGACGGGAATTGCTGTACTTCAGATGCCTTCAGGAAAACAAGCTCGGCTCTATCGCCACCTTGCATGGTGGAACCATCAAAATACTGTTCTTGTGTTTATATGTGTGTGTTTGTTGGTCTATACGAGTTTTCTAGCTGACTATTACTATCTTGGTAGATTAGAAATGATTAATAATTAGGGCAACTTTCTTGTATTTTCTCCTGGAAGACAAACAGTGTATGAGAACTTTTGACAGTCATCACAGAGTATAAATTCTTACAAAGTTCTACAGTGTTTCTGTTAATGTTCCATTTCTTTCATGTAGATTGCAGATTTTGGACTTGTAAAACTGCTAGAGCAATCAGAAGAGGCTGGAACTGCCGCATCCAGACTTGTTGGAACATTTGGTTATCTTGCTCCTGAGTAAGTTATCTATGACTCAATTTTTCCATCAGTGTGATATTATTATAATACCAAGTAACAGAAAAGATACTTTTTGTTAATTGACAAGATGGTTTATAGCATTCTGAAGCTTAGATATCTTGTTCATTACTGTAAATCATGAAAACCAGGTATGTTCGAGATGGGTGTTTGACTGCGAAGAGTGATGTATATGCCTTTGGAGTTGTTTTAATGGAACTATTAACTGGCCAACCAGCTCTTAGCGTAACTGCAAGTTCTAGGCATATTCAGTATGGAGAACATCGTTCACTAGTAGATTTTGTAAGTGTCATAAGATGTATCTTAATTTCATTTGTTTTTACATTTTACTTAGTTATACAACTTGTGAAGTAAATGGGGGAAAATATTCAAATTTAAAAATACACTCATTGATAAGAATCAAGCCAATTGAAGTGGTATGTTGGACTCCTACAGTCCTACAACACTCCAAGCCACAGTGTGCGGCTATAGGGATGGTGCCAAACCTGCAATCTTGCATTCAGGGTGTTGGACCCCTACAGTCCTACACCCTGCATGAACATGTATGTCTAATAAAATGTTAGAATGTGTAGTTGGTACTATAGCTGATTCTGTGATTGATATGTGTTCCAGATGTTATCCGCTTTGGAGAATAACGACCCTTTGGCTAAGTTGATTAAACGCATTGATCCAGACCTATCCCACTACCACAAAGATTCACTTCTGCATGTGAGTTCCATTTTCGTTTTCTTAAAGTTAGACTAGTAGTAAAATTTTGATCCATATCCAACTTTGTTCATTTATCAGTTCTAAAAGCTTGTGGCTTGAGCAGTAGAGAATTGGCCCAATATTTATTGCATTTTACAGAAATAATGCCAAGAAAAAGAGCCTTGTAACATAAAAGAGATGTTCGATTTGTACCCTAAAACTACAAAGACTAGTGTAAAGTATCTCAAAATATGCTATAGTGTTTATCTGCATAATTTGATATCCCTACTTTTGAGAGGTCTCATCCTTATTTTTGTACAGTGCCTAAAAGTGGGTAGATAACCAGGTCCGTATGGAAACGCCCTTATCCTTTGACTCTTTGGTGGAAATGAAGTCTAGTTCTAAACTGATCTCCGAAGAAGATGTTGTCCCCTTCAATGTGTTTTGTGCACATGTGAAATAAGAATGCAAGCTGTACTTGTAGAAACAGTTAAAGTGATTTAGTGTATCAGCATAACGTCTGTCTAAGAGACCCTGCAATAAAATTGTTTATTTGCAAATCTAAGACAGAAGGTTATTCTTCTCCACCAAAATGACTTGAGTCAAGGATTAGGACCTGTGATTGTTGTCATGGCCACAAGGCCCATGGTAACAAGCTCAAAGAGCATACAGGAATTTCCCTTATCCATGCTAACATTTAGATGCGATGGCGGGAGTGCTTGTGCTCGATTTGTGTGGCTGCAGGTATGATGAGACTCTCGAATACATGATGATCACGGTAATTATGCTCATAAACTTGCACGATTTATGTAAGGAAGATTTATCACAGTGGTTACTGTACTATTTTTTTTCCTCCACTGGATTGGGAATAGGTGGTATATGTGTTCCTAACTCTAGGGTGCATATAAGGAGACTCTAATGCGTTGATGGCTATAATAGCAAGTTCCCTGCGACATTTCCCCTTTGTCATTGAGGAGTTGCCTTGGAGATTTTGCTTTGTGTTATTTCTTCTAAGGAGATGGGTTTGTAGCAACATGTGGTGTTCCCAGATAACCTGACTTTAGAATGCATGTGATAGGCATGTGATATATAACCATGCATGTAGCCTATACGTGTTTATTGCAAAAAGGCCACTTAGAAAGACATTTGATTCATTTATTTGAAATATTGTTCATAAACAAATAGCAGACCATGTGGAAATGCAGCCAACTGTCATCGCCTTTTTGTCACAGATGGGTTTCCTTGGAGACTTTGTTTAGTTTCATTGCTAGACATGGCATGCTCAGATAGCATGAGTTTAGAAATAAATGCAATACGCGTAATTTTACCATACCCCTGAACCTTCATTTAATAATGAGCATCAAGACACTCTTCATCCATTGGAATAGCAAACAGCAACCATCTGTCTTCATTTGCCCCTCAGCAGTCAGCATAGATGGGTTACCTTTGACTTTGAAGTTGCTGAAGGATTCTTGGCCCAATAAGACTGGGCCAAGCCCACATGTAAATAAGGAAGTTTTTTGGTCGGCAAAACTTCATGATCAAAACTTTTGGTCTGCAAGTCCTAATAGAGACCACAACCGCGGCAACAGGCTCTATCAGCTAGACCAAACCGCTATGCATTAGGGGTTTTTTCAGGATGCCAAGAACCCGTCATCTGCCCAAATTTTATGTTTGAATATGTTTCAGTTATCTTAGGAACGTTTACAATTTTCATTTGCCAGTCAAATTTAAAGTATAAGTTGAACCTTGGTAGGATCTGGTTTTGCATGTTATAGTTTGTAACTATTTATGTTCTTTTTTTTTCACTGTCTTAGAAGTAGTTCCAGGTTTTGGGTACCTTGAATACCCCTTTATGATATAAGTTTAGTACATCTGTTATTATTATTAAATGTCATCGTTTCATAAGTATTAAATGAGCAATGCATTGATATCTGCCTATTCTTAGTTTTTTTATCATCATTTCTTGAACTAAATCTTTTATGATTTTTTTTTTCTTTTGCAAAGTTGGCATTCTTATCAAACCGCTATGCATTAGGGGGTTTTTCAGGATGCCAAGAACCCGTCATCTGCCCAAATTTTATGTTTGAATATGTTTCAGTTATCTTAGGAACGTTTACAATTTTCATTTGCCAGTCAAATTTAAAGTATAAGTTGAACCTTGGTAGGATCTGGTTTTGCATGTTATAGTTTGTAACTATTTATGTTCTTTTTTTTTCACTGTCTTAGAAGTAGTTCCAGGTTTTGGGTACCTTGAATACCCCTTTATGATATAAGTTTAGTACATCTCTTATTATTATTAAATGTCATCGTTTCATAAGTATTAAATGAGCAATGCATTGATTTCTGCCTATTCTTAGTTTTTTTATCATCATTTCTTGAACTAAATCTTTTATGATTTTTTTTTCTTTTGCAAAGTTGGCATTCTTATCAAAGGACTGTGTGGATGATGACTGGAATCGACGCCCAGACATGAGCAGAGTAGTGCTCTACCTCTCACAAATTGTCGCTCGCACCAAGGAGTGGGAGAAACTTGAGTGCAGAGACCCAAAATCTTAAGTTTTTATCTTTCTTTTTTTCTATCTGGATTGTTTTGTTGTAGTATTGCAGCTGTATGATAGAAAACAAACACAAAAATGGCTCTCAAATTTGGGATACAGATAATGAAGATTTTGACTTAAAAAGTGTAATGAACTTTGTAAATTTTTGTTGGATTGAAATTTTCTAGGTGCACATGTATAATGAAAGTGTTTTTTTTTTTTGAGGGGTTATTCATCCTTTAAGTGGCAAGTCCATCATTGGTTTTAATACCTCAAAGTCTCATCCATTTAATTAACCGCTCAAGAGTGTTGTTACTTATATCTTGTGACAAATATTATGACCTTTATTGAAACCAAATACAATGGCATATAGCTAGTGCAAATACATGGGTAATTTATAGAAATGTCTACTCGTAACAAAAGTTGTAATTTTTTTATCGTGAGATATATTATTTTTCGCCTAAAAAAGAGTTACTTTTTTTGCTCAACTTATTTTTTGAAAATTTAAAGTTTGTATAAGAAATGCTTGGCTATATTTTTTTTTGGAATGGTTTTTTACCCATGTTAAACTTTAAAGACTAAAATTTACTATGAGAAAAAATGGGCTAAAAGTTATTTTTGATGTATACTATGAAAATCTTATTAATATGCAAAAAAGAAGAGTTCTCTTGTAGTCTTGTTTCCATAGAAGGGAGTATAAGTATTTTTCTTGTGGTGACCCTCAAACCTATAGGCTTCATTAAGATACAGATTAAGCTGGCATAGCTTATCTGATCAATTAACTCTAATGGATAAAATTATATAACCACCAACAACAAAAAAAGAGAATTGCTACACTTATAAAAAACTTTTATAAAAATTAACTTACAAAATGATATGTCAAAATGTAATTAGTAAATGATCTACCATACATGTATGAGTCCAGTGATTGTAACCAATTAAAGTCATACATATCATTTTGTATCTCCTTTTTATAATAATTCTTTAGTCACCATAATATTATTGATAAAAAAATTCCTAAGCAAATGTGAAAATTTTAAACAGATTTAAAACTTCAATCTGTTCATATCAATCAATGGAATCGTACTCTCTCTTTTTTCCTCATCAAAAGGTAAAAAATTTATTTCTGCAAAATAAAACTGAATTCGTAAGATTTGAATTTAATTTTAATTTTTTACATAATCTGCAGTTATCGTCATCTTGTATATTAATTCTTCAAATCAGGTACTTGCACTGCAACTTTGTTGGTGGAAACCCCTAAAAGAAAAGAAAAAAACTAATTTACAGACCTTGATAGTAATGTACCATTGGGAAAATTTTAAGGTCATGGTATTGTAAGTAATCATTATTGGTGTGTAACATACCTGATAAGTTTTCTTAACTCATTTGTTGAGTGTATAACTGTTGGTCACCAAACACAATCACAATAATAAGTGGAAGAACTTAAAAGTTCTAATCATGCATTTTAATTTCTACCACTAAGTTTGTTTACATCATCTGAATCATTGCTCAACTTACTAGTCACAACTCAAACCTCTCCCATTGTGATAAAATTGTCACAAGCTCTCTGTAGTATCCCTTTCTTATTACCATTATAGAATTCCTAGATCAGCAAATATATATATATATATAGGGTATCAATCTACAGTAAGCGCTTGTCGCAACAACCAAATTGGTCCCAGCCGCTACAGGCTGTAGCGGCAGTAGTGTTTGGCTTATCTGCCGCTACAGGCTGTAGCGGTAGGGAAGAAATTTTTTTTTTTTGCGGCAAAGGTAAGTTGGCTTACAATAGGTATCCGTTTTTTTTGTCTCCTTATCCTTATGTACTTCCATACCCAACCCAACTGTCATTTATTATCATAAAGTATATTATAAAAATATACTATTTATTATTATATTTGTTACTTTTAATATTTATATTTTAGTATTTCATAAATTAACTTAAAAATAAAACATATCTATAAGTTTTTAATATATTGGAAGAAATTAAAATTTTGTATATTTTTATAATATACTTTATGATAATAAATGACAGTTGAGTTAGGTATAGAAGTACATAAGGATAAGAAGATAAAAAAATTGATAAGCCAACTTACCTTTGCCCAAAAAAAAAAAAATTTCCCTGCCGCCTGTAGCGGCAGGGAACAATTTGGTTGTTGCGACAATCGCTTGCTCTGGATTGGTACCCATATATATATATACACACACAACATTTTACAACATTTTATATCACATAATGGCTATGTGAATTTATGTATATAGTTATCAGAACTTGCAACATTTATTGCAAAATATGACTGTCAACATTTAAAACATGAACTCTCCTACCGCAACATTAGGAGACTTGATTATTTTTCGATAACTTGCTCCTACCATAACAATTTGTTACGTATTATTATAATACGCAACGCTATGTTATAGATAGTTCTGCATTTTTAGATCATGATCGTCAAATATTAAAATTAACGGTGCAAAATCTAGCTTGTGGTCAAATAAACTCTCATAATCACCATTTACTTTGAAAATGACCTATATATATAAGAAAAATTATCCCTTAAAATATTGAGCATGTCCTGTTTTCAGCCATTTCGTACATGCTAATCATGAAGGGCATAATGTACTGAACTGGAGTTCTTTTCTTTATACTTTTATGTGCTTGTTTGTTCATTATTTTATGGAGTCTTCCATACTTTTAAAAGGTTGAAATGCATTTAAAATTTTAATTATTTATAAAAAAGTATATTACAAACACAATTTAACTCTGGAACGCAATATTTAAAGCTTAAATACAACACACCAAAACTAAACGCTATTACTATCAATGAACCGGACATAATCATATACATTCTTTATTTTAAATTAAAAAAAGAATATGATTTGCCCTCTTGTATAATGATACAACAGCAGGTATAATAGGCAAAATAATACTATTCTCCGTTTCAAAATTAGAGATACAATTTGACTTTTGAGGTTAAACAACAACATATTGAATTTTAAAATTGGTATGACTCATAAAAATTTAGAATAAAATAAATTTTGTGATTAATAATTTTTGTTATATACAATACAATTATAATAATTGTATTAACTAAAATTAAATAAATTTACATCAATTTAAAGTTTAATATGTCGTCGTTTGACCTCAAAAATCAAATGGTATATCTAGTTTTGGAACGGACAGAGTATATTAAAAAAAGGAGTTACGAAATAACCATAATGGATGCATCGGAGAGATGTGTTGTGGTTGATATTAGCTCTCCAATTTTTATTTTTATATCAATATCAATACTAGTATATAATAAGCCAAGAGATGATCATGTAATCAAATTGATTTAGTTGGTCATACAATTATTAAATTCAAATTGATTTGGTTTGTCATTGAGTTCGCTATTAAAACAACTTCAATTCCAATTTTAGCATTAAACACTCTTCAAGTTGGATCAATGTATATTCCTAATCATATTTTCATATTGTCTTTGATTACTTGGAATTCTAAGTACATGTATATATTGAACAATAATGCTAAAATTGATGTCATTTGATAACATCAAAATCCACTATGATAAAAAAAAAATCCACAAAAAGCAAAAGAAGATCAGATAATGCCACTGCCAAAAAATAAAAATAAAAATTTGCCCAAACTGAAAACCAATCTTCACTACTGCTCACTGATCGATTTTGCCATTAGAGGGAGAGAAATGAAGAGTTGATGACTTAATTGAATAAAGTGAAGAAATGAATGGCCATGGTATTACTAATGAACGAGTAAGATGTTGTGATCAAGATACCACATGGAGGCCCAACAACATAACAAGTTTAACTCTCTTTTTCCTTTTTCTATTAAGAAACTCTTATTCTTTTTTTTTCTTTTTTTTTGTACTTAATTTTAAAGATAATATTACATGTTCTTAGTTACTATTCCATTTTTTTTGTTACAGTTCTCACCACTCTTTTCTTATGACAGATTATATAATAAAATTATCTCAAACACAAACTGTAACACAAAAATTAAAATTGAATAATAATATATTTTAGTTATTTATTACTCTCTCCGTCCAAGTTTACTTGTCTTAATTTTCTTTTTGATTTGTCCAAATCTATTTGTCCTTTTTCCTTTTTAATGCTATTTTGACATTACTTTTCTAATAATACCCTCATTTTAAAAAAATATTGAAGACAACATGACATACATTAAAAAAATAGCACTATTAATTTTGACATTGAAATCACAAGCACACCATTTTTCCCCTCTCCTCTATTTTATTGTTCCAAGAAAGATTTGGGAGATTAAATAAAATAAAAAAGACGATAATATACTAGTAACTAAAATGGGTAATTTGGAGATTAAATTTTTTTCTTAATAGCCGTGTACTTTTAAATTAGGACAAGTAAAGTTGGACGGAAGAGTATATGATACACTCACAATATAAAAAAATATAATATTATAAGAACTAATACAGATAAATATTTACATGAAACAAATAGTATATAATATATAAAAAATTAGTAAAACTAAATATATATTTTTTAAACTTGTTGTTAATGCCCACTCAAATGATCTTATTTTGGAATGGAGGTTGTATAAGTTTTTGCAAGACAGATAAAACTGCAGATTGTAAATTTACATTTGTCCACATTAAATGCTAATATTATGAAATTTTGCAACTTTTAAAGAGGCTATACAGAAACATATAGCATTTTAACATTAATTTCAAATAATGTCTCACAACCAAATAACTACCCAATAAACCCATGGCACTTAAGTAACGGATCCACGTTTCCCATGTCAATTTGAGTAAGGGAACCTATATTTGTACAATATTTTTTAATATTTTCACAACAAAAATGTTGTTGTAGATGTATAGTGACGGTTTTCACCGTCGCTATAGAATCTATAGCGACACTTTTGTTGTAGAAATATCATTTTTTGTTGTGGAAATAGCGATTCCCAGTGAGTAAAAGTTGCATTAAGTTGAAGACTTAAAAGCTACTACTTTCGTTCCAAATTATAAAATTAATGTTGATTTTTTAAAAATTAATTTCAAATATTTTTAAATTCAAAATCGACATGAATTCATGTAGTTATGTTAATATAATTATGAATATTTTAAATAACCTAAAACGTACTATTAGCTATGAGATTTAGGGGAGAGCAAGAAACTGTATGTGTAACCTCAACCGCACCACATAAAATCACACAATTTATAGATGCGGTATGGTTTTTATTTTTTACTAACCGCACATTGTAGTTCCGGTTGTGGATACACTCTACAAACTGCACCACACCACACCACACCACATTTTATAATAAACTATATATATTTTATATATACTAAATATCAAGCTATAGTGTATTTAATAAAGTTATAAGTGAATAATGTAACTTAATTTGTTTCTTATGAGTTTTAGTCACTTGTACGTGTAATGTTATAGCTTCCTAAAAATTCATTAGTTCCCTTCAACTTTATGCGAATTAATATGAAAGATAAGATCATCTATGATAACTATTACTAGTACAAGAAACATAAATAAGGGGTTAGAACTTTATTTGTGATGAGTTATTAAAATCTTTTTAATTAATGTAATTAAGTTCACGACTTTATTTTTTTAGTTTAACATATGTAATAGTAGTTCCATAATATAATTCATATATAGTTGTAATTTATAAATTGAACATTTTGTTATTTGTGTTATACATAAGATTTTTAAATAGATATGTGTTAAAATAAAAATAATTTTCATAATATGAATTAGTAGTATAAAAATTATATATTATAATTTTTTTAAAATATATTTGAAAGTAGTTATGCAATCGCAATCGCATGTAACCACAATTGCAAGGAACCGCATAGTTGTGGTTGTTAATATTAGTGACCGCATATTGTTGTTGCGGTTGATGCTTATAACCGCATCATACCGCACCGCGCTCTCTCCTAAATTGAGATTTATTGTTTTCGAATCTTAAATGAATCATGTCAATTTTAAATTTAAAAATATTTCAAATTAACTTTTAAAAAGCTTATATTAAACATTTCCCGTCATCATCTCTCTCTCTCTCATCATCATGATGTCACATTTCAACACATTTTAAATCTGGACCATGAAATGGAGACTCTCCATTTCATTTGAAATTTAAAAATATTTCAAATTGACTTTTAATAAATCATGTCCATATTAATCCTAGTCCATATTTCATTTGAAATGGAGAGGATCTTTGTCCATATTAATCCTATCATTTGGATGAGAGGGAGTGCTATTTATTTGTTTAACAGTCTGTTTTTTTTTTCTTTTTTCTTGGGTATTTTTAGTCGTATGTTTATTTAAAATGAGAAAAGTGAAAGGGAAAAAATAGAAAAATGAGGATGAAAAAAAGGACAACGAAATGCATTTACTTTGTTTGGTAAGAACGAAAATAGAGTGAGAGAAAAGAATGAAAAAAGTTGGTATTCCATTCAGGGCCATCTTTTTCTCTTCCCAAAAGTAGGAGAAAAAGAGGAGGGAAATAAGGAGGGACTTAAAGATGATGCATTGATTACTTCTACAAAATGCTGAACTTCTTCCAAAACATTGACAAATTAGATAAGACCTGTAATGGTAGATATGGTTATGGCATCTCTCTCTCTCTCTCTCTCTCTCTCTCTCTCTCTCTCTCTCTATATATATATATATATATATATATATATATATATATATATATATAGCGATGCTCTCGGTCCGTTAACGGACCGGCTATAGCGACGATTTTTTCCGTCGCTATAGGTTTATGGCGACGACTCGTATATGTGAACCGTCGCCATAGACCTATAGCGACGAAAAATCCGTCGCTATAGCCAGTTCGTCAGCGAACCGGTCCGTTGGAGAACCGGACTATATATATATATATATATATATATATATATATATATATATATATATATATATATATATATATATATATAGTGCATTTCAAGAGCATACCCCCTTAAATGACATACCAAGCATACCCCTTTTAGCGACGGACCGGGCGACGGTTTGGTCCGTCGCTAAAGGAGGTATGCTCTTGATCCGTTATATATATATATATATATATATATATATATATATATATATATATATATATATATATATATATATATAAGTTCATGTTTAACAGACTCCAACTTTCCGTCTCATCTTACGTCTCATGTCATGTATTAACGATTTGTTATTAAATATATTTTATTTATTTATTTATAGTTAAATTTGTAAATAAGTAATAATTATCTAACACTAATATATAAAATTGAAGAGGGGATAAACCAAAATATAAGGTTGTTGATAATGTCAGAATAATATTTATATTGTCTGATCAATCTAAATGAGGATATTTTGATATTTTTACACTTGTTTTAACTACACTTTGAACTTTCAATAATACTTATTACTCTAATAGCATAATTATTGTTCTAACATTATCAATGACTGAAAATAAGGAGAAAATTTGAATTTTATTTCATAGGAGCTAGTAATGTGTCAAATTCAGTTCCAGCACAAAGTCTCAACTGGATAATGAAAGAATCAAAGAAACCTAGGGAATGGACCATCCATGATTCCATCCTTCAATTTTATTGACTCCTTGCAGAGTTGTCTATTTTATAGTACTTTTGTTTCCATTTAATGTAATTTTAATAATTTAACGATAATTTTGTACTTTACACTTTTGTCAAAAGTATAAACATTCAGCTTCAGCTAAAAATACTTATGAACTCAAATCTCTACTATTTAGAAGTGTTTTCAGAGAGTTACCAAACACCAAAGCACTTCCATATTTAATTTAAGTGACTTTTGTCCACCCAAAAGCTCTCCAAACGGGGCTGTTATTTTGCCAAAATACCTAAGCTTAACCTAAAAAACAAAAATAAATAGCCTAAGAATCATTTATTAATTAAAAGAAAAATGATCAATAAATAAAAGTGAAACAAATAGGGTCCATGAAGAACTAGATAATAATAAGAAAGCATAGCATGCATGATCATTCATGATAAGTATACTCTATAGTTTAGTGCATAATGCAATGAAGTGCAAAAGTGAAAAGTGGAGTGAGTTTTTATAATCTTCTAAAATTTAGACATAGGAATTTTATTTGTTTCATGAATTTAGTGTTGGATAAACAAAATACTAAAAGAAAAATATAATTGATTTAACAAGTAATAATAGGAAAAAAAAATTATATACCCAAAACAAACATGCACTAGAAAGATCAAACAAGTAACAAAATCTTGAAATATTTTGAAAATAAATTAAATCTAAATTAAGGAAAATAAATTTATTAGCCTTTTCTTCTCCTTCCCATAAATAGAATATGAGGATCAAGTAGAGCCATGCATTAAAAAGATTATTATACCAAAGCTCAAACCAAGCATATGCTTCATCTTTTTTGAAATGGTGAGTTATGGCCGCAAAACTTTGCCTCTAGTTTCTATTTTGAAAGAGTACACACAACACATGAACCTACCTATACACACCCACCAACTAGCCTAGGACTCCTATTAAGACAAATTGGCAAAAAGACTCCCCTTATTCTTGTACTCATAATTTACTACTACTAGTACATCTCTTCCCACATCAAACCTCCCCCGAGCCATCCTTTTTTCTCTCTAAACAATTTTGTCATGAAATAATGTCACTGTTACTGGGGTGGGAGTGGGAGTGGGAGTGGGAGTGGGAGTGGGAGTGGGAATTTAATGCTGGTATAGAGTTAATACAACATTGAGTGCTTTTTATTTCTTTTTTTTGGGATAACTAATTTTCCAGAGGGCTCTCCCGTAGAATATACTAGTATACATACACACGTGATGTGATGGTAAAATTATTTTTTTTTAATTTTAAAAAAAAAATAGGTAAAGATAATAAATGTGATTTTCCCATTAAATTTAAAAACGGTTATATAATTTTCTTTTACAACATGTGATAACTATTTTAAAAGTTAGGATATAAAAAAAGTGGAAAAGGGATATTCTAGGTATATAACTAGTGGGTTAATAAATCAATTTTTAGGATTTTTTAGATAAATTCAACCGTACATATATAAAAAACATACAAAAATATATGAACGTATGAATTTCCATATAGTTTGGTGATGTCTATCAATGATTTTATATTAAAAAAATCTCAATAAATCTAAATCATCCAAAATATACTTATTTTATAATGTTATAAAAATGATGTTACACAATTTTAAATTAAATAAAAATTTACAATATTTTATATTTTTGCATAATTTTTTCATCTGTACGGTTAAATTTATTAAAAGATTATGATGTAATCATTTTATGAAACTAAGGTATATAATTTACCCTATAGAGTACCTCTCACAAGCCCATAAAAAATATTTTTGAAATACCAAAGAGTCCAAAAGTAACCAACTTTTTACTCTCCCTTGATAATATAAAAAATACGTTATAAATTTTATAACTGCATCTAAATTGTGCATTTAAATTGCTCGACACTTGTTAACGAGGTTTTATTATTTTTAAAAACAGCACTTTGATCTGATTAAATTTGTGTGTATAAAATAAAATGAAAATTTATATATACTCTCGCTCGAAAAAAGTTATAATATTTCTTTGAGTAAAGATAAGCCTCTGTTTGGCTGGTAGAATCTATTACCCGAAACTAAATTTATAATAATGAGATTTGTATTTAATTATTTTAAAATGTTAATAATCCAAGATAATTTTTAATCTAGGGCCCAAATAGACCCACATAGCTCATTAATGATTAAAAGTTAAAACACAATTTCTGTCCATCTATCTTTTTGCTGTACTTTTCTGTCAATTATATATAGTGTTTGACACAATAAAATAAGGGTTTGTTGCCCCCAAATGTATATTTTTGAATTCACAATTTGGTATCTTATGCATTATAGCCAACACTCAAGACACATGCTACAAGACATTTTAAAGGAAATTTTTGGTACCTCTGGGTTTTTATTAATTAATTTTGTTAGGATAATACATATTTATGTTAAAATTATATTTATACTTTAATTTTCTTATTATATTCCACTGTAAAATTAAATTTATTTCATTTTAAACTTATTATGACCAGCAATTGGAAATATTTAGAGTGTATTAATTATTCCTTCGTTTATTTTTTAAAAAGTAATGCAATATATGGATAACGAATTAGTAGAGAGAAACAATAAATTTCATAATTTATTAAGAAAATACTCTCTTTATCTTTATAAGAAAATGATTGAAGTACAAAAATAATTTGTTCATAAAAACTATCTGAAGCACAATTCAAACATAAAATGTCATCTAAATTCTACTTTCCTCTAAAAAAATTAGGGAGAGTCCACAATTTATTTATTTATTTATTTTGAGAACAGTCCAAAAAGAACTAAAATATACGAAGTATTAAATATGTACATTTGTTACAATTCATGAAAAAATTACAAGTACAAAAAATACAAACATAATCCCATTAAAACAATTAACAGATTAATAACTAAAAACTAATGGACACCATATATAATAACTCATGAAATACATACATAATTGCAAAGCCTGCCAGAAGCTCGTAGAGCAAAATCAAGATCACAGAGCTTACATTCAGAACGTAGAGTTCACTCAAAGATCGTATAGTGAAGTATAAATCGCAAAGTGACTCAAAGATCGTTCAGTGAAGAAAGATCGTAGAGAGCAATTGCAGAATATTTTTTTACTCGTAGAGTAATTGTAATACCCGTGAATTTTGAACATCCTTATTAATTAAATCTAATTTAATTTAATGAGTTAACGTTGTATTCTATTTAAATCAACTTGGGTTAATTGGTGGGAGATGTATAAGATGTGTCTATACTCGTGTTGGCAGGTATGATATAACTATGGTTAAGAGATAACCATAGGTGAGTCAAGTGTAGGAATTGGTGGGTAATGACTAAAATGGCCAAGAGTGGTTAATAACCAAGGTAATTATGTAAGGGCAATAACCATTGTATATCCAAGTGGTTAATAACCAATGAAATGATGGCGGGATAATAACCATTGTGTTTAACCAATGTCATGATGGCAAGATAATAACTAATGTCTAATAACCAATGAAGAATGGGTAATAACTAATGGATAATTAAGATTTTGCGAAAAGACTATTTTAACCTTGAAAGAGGTTGGGAAAGGACTAAAATACCCTTGAGGAAGTTGCTAGGAAACTTCCTACTATTGATGAATTGACCAAATTGCCCTTGCCTAGTCATGATTAATCACTATTTTGCCCACGGTCTCTACTTTCCTATAAATAGGACCCCTCACCAAAGTTAACAAGGGTTGGCTCACTTATTATTCACCAAGTAGAGAGTTTGTGAGCTTGAGAGAGTTTTGAAGAGAGAAGCAAGAGCAAGTCTTGTGAGAGGAAGAAGAAGACCTTGAAGTGTTTACGCCATCTCCATCCGCATAGCCATTAAAGCTAGGTATAAACTCCATTCCTTCAAACCCTAGTTTCTTGTTGCTAGTATTATATTATGATTTCTACACGCTATTTTGTTGGAAACTTTTATGTGTGTTGATTGGGGTTGGTGATATAAAGGGAGTATTCATGGATCTAAGTTTTTATTTTGTTAGATCTATATATTTTTTTTAAAGAATGCTTAACTCATGATTTTAAAACCTAGGTGATGGCAAATAATGGTTTAGTATGTTTTATTAATAATATGTTGAAGTTTAAAAATATTTGTAGCAAGTTTTAGTGGTTTGATGGGCTAAAACATGTGTACAATGATTTATTGGAGTACAAAATTTATTGATAAAAAAATATTATTTTAAATCATAAAAATTTTGTTGTAATATTAGAAATATTTTTGTAGTCATGGATATATTTTTTTTGGAATTTATTTGGAGCATAAAACTTGTTTAATGGTGATTAGAATTCATTTGGTGTGAAGTAGAAAAAAAAAAGGGAAAAGAAAGAAGCCCAACCGCCTGGATGCTAACCCCGGATGGGACCTGGCCGCGCATGGCGCGCCAGTGGCATACAGCCCTGGCCGCGCATGGCGCGCCAGGGTTAGGTTAGGTAAGCAGCGGCAGCCAAACGGCGCCGTTTTGGGCCAAGCAGGGAAGCTCGCGCGCAATGCGCGGGCGGCGATCAGGCGCGGGAAATTACCATCCTGCCCCTCCGCCTGATTTTCGCGTTAATTACCAGAATGCCATCCGAAATTAGTTTTAATTAATTTTAATTAATTTAAATACTTTAAACAATATTATTAATTTTGTAAAATTAGTAAATGTACAAAATTAAGTTTGCGCATTAAATATTATATTTTGTAAATATATTTGTAATTAATTATTGTTAATTATTATTAAATAATGATTAAGGATAATTAAGAATTATAAATTAATTATTTATTATTTGATTAACTTTAAATAATAAATAAACTTAATTAGTTATTATTTATTATTAAATAATAACTAAAGATAATTATTACTTACTAATTAATTATTTATTATTTGATTAACATTAAATAATAAATAAACCGAATTAGTTATTTATTATTAAATAATAACTAAAGATAATTATTACTTACTAATTAATTCTTTATTATTTGATTAACATTAAATAATAAATAAACCGAATTAGTTATTTATTATTAAATAATAACTAAAGGTAATTCATATTTACTAATTAATTATTATTTGATTAACTTAAATAATAAATAAATCTAATTAGTTATTATTTACTATTAGATAATAACTAAAGATAATTCATACTTACTTACTAATTAATTATTATTTGATTAACTTAAATAATAAATAAATCTAATTAGTTATTATTTACTATTAGATAATAACTAAAGATAATTCATACTTACTTACTAATTAATTATTTATTATTTGATTTACTTTAAATAATAAATAAACTTAATTAATTATTATTTAATCTTAAATAATAATTAAAGACAATTAAAATTAATAATTCGACTATTATTTAATAAATAAATAATAAGTGAATATAATTAGTTAATAAAAACTAAAGATAATTAATTAATTACTATTTAATAGTAATTAAATGAAGATAGAGTTAATAAAATGGAGAGAGTTTAAATAACTCATTAATTAAACAATTATAATAAATTGTTTAAGGGTTTAATAAATAAATATTACTTAAGAAAATGTAATGTTAATTAATTAAACAATTATTATAAATTGTTTAAGGGTTTAATAAGTGGTTATCACTTAAGGGAAATATTGTTAATTAATTAAACCATCAACCTAGAGACCAGTTAAGTGTCTTATAGGAATTACGATAGTTTATTTGCTTATGTGTGCTATGTGATTTGCTTAATTGTTAAATAAATAGCATGAGTAAGCGTATCGAAATGCAACTACGCAGTACTAATTGATAGATCGACGTTATCAATGATAGGTTCTTCAAGGTCAATTAGTTAAAGCTAGAATTATTTGTAGCTGAGCAGACAGGCAAGTTCCTAACCCTAAACTTCTTACATTATTGCAAGTTCCCTAACTCAAACTCGAGTTATTATTTTCGAAGCATGTTAGTGAATAATTATTGTCGATTATTCACATCTATACTGATTATTGAGATTCGCACCTTGTGCAATTGAATTCCTATCCTATTATGATTGAACTGTAAATTTAATTAAAGTTCTTTCAAGCATGAAATGTTTATGAGATAGATCTATGCTATTTGTATCAGCTAGATCCAGCATGTCTAAATTGGTTAAGACAATGGTATTTTAAAAGTTGTTCTTATTAAATTGCTATGGTAAGAACTCTTGGCTGAGAAAAGGATAAACTTGTTTAAGGCATGATATCAATGCTGGTTATTAAGTGTTTATGCATAAATCACGGGGTATGAGAGGCTGATCCCCTCGATTACCAAAACTTTTTAAGAGGTCCAGCTTACATGCTGAGAACCTTGGTAAACGTCCTTGGTTATTTCAAACCACTCAGTAATTGACATTCAATTATTCGAATATTCAACTGTTGACTGATAATTCATAATTCTTCACAATGCTATACTGTTGTTGAACATTGAAAGCGAAATTTCCTTCTATCATGATATATCTCTTGTGTATATACTTGCTAAGCAAATTAGTTGCTTACCCTTGCTATATCATGATCTTTATTTCAGCTAAGGCAGAAACGTCTAGAGGAGACAAAGGAAAAGGGAAGGTACAGGAATAGATGCCCGATAGTGCCTATGTACTAGTTATTATTGAATGTTGTTGATTAGGTGAACCTTTTGTTGTATTAAGGGTACGTTTTATGTTAAGGTTAAAGAACCTTGGGACCAGAATTGTAAGACTTTATTTCCATTCGATAAACAATGTATGTTTATTATTCCGCATTTAGTTAGATAGTATGTTTGTCGTCGATTATCGTGAGCACCGAATTCGAGGTTTGGAAACCTGGATTTGGGGGCGTCACAGTAATCATTCGTAAAGCAGAACGTAGAGCTCAGAACGTTGAGTAAGATCAAGCATAGATTCTACGTTTCCCATCAAGCTCTACGATCGACCAAATCCGTACAGCAAGTCAGGACTAACAGAAGATTGACAATAAAGAGCGTTGCAGATTAGAGGACCAAATGTTCTTACCAAACATCCTTGGTTGAAATCAAAGATCAAAGCATGTTTGTGTCTAACAGCTAGTTTGAAAGCGATAACACCCATGTGGTTGGTAAAGTTGCAGACTGGTGTGACAGGTCAAAGCCGTAAAGCAAGCTGACACAACTCTCCTGAAAGTCAACATCAAAAGATCTTTTAGGATCAACGCATTAAATGCTCAAACGTCAATTTTGCAACAAGAAACTCTGAAGGCAGACTATAAAAGAGTACGAGGATTTAAATCCAAAAACGAATAACGAAGTACAAAGCTGAAATTCTGCCAAAGTAAAAAGAAAAAGAAAAAAAAAGAGCTCCACTTTACGAAAGTGAACTACTTGTTCAAAATGCTAAGTACCGAAGAAGTCAAGCTTATTACAATCTTAGCAGCACCTCACAACAACAAATTGTGATTCGTTGTCTAAGTGAAAATATTTCAAGTCTAATTGACTTGAAGAGGTCTTAGTTATTTAGACTAAGTGTTCCAGTCTTAGTGACTCGAAGGAACCTAAGTGATTCAGTTGTATCAGATCTAAGTGATCTACATCCTTAGTGGATTTCTTACTCGTAGAATAGAAGAGTGGACTAGGGGTTATTTAATCTCTGAATCACTTGAAATTCCTTGTGTCATTTAATTTCTGCATTTACTTTCTATTTATTATTTATCTTATTTGTTTGTGACTTACAACCACATGAACTAAATTCAAAGCTGTGATTTTATTAAATCTTTAAAGGGGTTTTTAAACTAATATTTCGGTGTGCTTAATTAACATTGATTAATTAATTATCTGGTAATATATTCAAATCAAGTAAAAAAAAATTAAAAGATCTATTCATCCCCTCCTTCTAGATCTCTTTTGTGCTTCTGGGAAACAACACACTACTTTAAAAAAATGAAAAGGAAAGAATGTTACATTATTTATGTATAGTCCATTATAAATAAAACAAATTTTTATTTATATTATCTTTTTTTCCTTTGTTTTTATAAATTATTTACAAGACACTTACATTTTTATGGGACGAAATATAATTTTTTTTATTAAGAAGAATTATAAAAATAAATAAAAATATAGTCATTATGTTATGTGTACAAACACAACTCGTGTCACAAATCTACAAACTAAATTAATTTCTCATTTAACACAACTCCCACACTACTTACTACTAGTATAGTAGTGTGGAAGTTGTGTTAAATGAGAAGCTAAATATATTTGAACATTAAAATTATGTTCAAATATATTAGGTTTGTCCTTTTTCACCTATCAAAATACTCAAAATTTTATTGATGTTTATGTTCTCTATATATATATATATATATATATATATATATGTGTGTAATATTCTTGACAGAATTGGAATGGCGTAGACCCAGAATATTTATTAGTTTCATGCATAATTTTAATGTTCAAATATATGAGCATAAGAATTACACTACTAGTAGTAGTGGTGTGGGAGTTCTACTACTACTAGTCTACTACTAGCATCTATCTAACAACACTTCACACTTCTCTCCCCCTCACTGTCTCTCTCCTCAAACTTTCCAATCCTCCACCCTCGGCCTTCCTTATCCTACGCACCCCCCCACCAATATTATTAACACACACGTGATCTGATGGTAACTAATTTTTTTGGATAACTATCTTTCCATAGGGGCTCTCCCATAGATTATACTAGTATACATACACACGTGATGTGAAGGTAAAATTATTATTATTTTAAAATTAAAAAAAAATAAGTAAAGATAATAAATGTGATTTTTCCATTAAATTTAAAAATTGTTAGATAATTTTCATTTACAACATGTTATAACTGTTTTAAAAGTTAGGTATAAAAAAAGTGAAAAAGTGATATACTCTCTAGGTATATAACTAGCTAGTGTATTCCATAGAGTTAATAAATTAATTTTTAAATTTTTTTTAGATAAATCCAATCGTACGAATATAAAGAACATATAAAAATATGTGAACATGTGAATTTTTGTATAGTTTGGTGATGTCTATCAACGATTTTATATTAAAAACAAACTCAATAAATCTAAGTCGTCCAAAATATACTTATTTTACAATTTATAAAAATGAAGTTACACAATTTCAAATTAAATAAAAATTTATAATATTTTATATTTTTGCATGACTTTTTCATTCGTACGGTTAAAAGATTATGATGAAATCATTTTATGAAACTAAGGTATATAATTTATATACAGTAGCGGAACCAGAACCATATTACAGGGAGGTCAAAATCTCTTAGTAAAAAAAATTATTTATTGACGCTTGAACTGCTTCTTTCAGCTATACGACTGATCAATTTAAACATTTCATAATTTAATGGCATAACAATTAACAAACTCTAAATCTCTAATTTAATGACAACATTAACCACAAAATCCTTATTTGTTGTATCAATTTTAACTAATGGCAACAATAACCACAAATTCTTAATTTTTAAAAACTCTAAATCAAATATTTAATTAAATTGACAACTACATAACTACTTACCCTTACCGGAGGGCAAAGAGCGACGCAGCAAAGGAGGGGAGAACCAGAGAGGAGATCGACGACGTCGGCGCCCGACGGTCAACGACGAGGAGCTGCTGGCCTGGTGCCGACTGGCGAGGGGAGAGGAGTCGGTTGTCTGAAAACTGAAGATAAGGATTTCAATTGTGTTGTGCGGTTATGGTCGAAGATAAGGTCATAAGGATTTGGCCCATTTTTTTTTTAAACTTACTAAATGAAACGGCGTCGTTTCATTTAGTAAGTTTAAAAAAAATAAAAAAAATGGGCCAAATCTATTTCTTTGTTACTGCCGAGAAGAAAAAGGCGAGAATTGAGCTTCGAACTGCCAGCGATGGAGATGGAGGTTTGAATCAAGGGTCATAGAGGGAAATTGGGGGGTCAAAAAAGGAACTTCGCCTAAAGCTTAGCCTGAGGGCCGGAGTTACCAAGGTTAGATGACCCCCCCCTTCTGCCTCTGTTTATATATCCCATAGGGTACCTCCCACAAGTTCATAAAAAATATTTTTCCAATATCAAAAAGTCCAAAAATAACTAACTTTTTATTCTCCCTTAATAATATAGAAGATACGTCGTAAATTTTATTACTGCATCTAAATTGTGCATTTAAATTGCTCGACACATATTAATGAGAGGTTTTATTATTTTTAAAAACATCACTTTGATCTGATTAAATTTGTGTGTATAAAATAAAATGAAAATTTATATATACTCTCGCTCGAAAAAAGTAATAATATTTCTTTTGAGTAAAGCTAAGCCTCTGTTTGGCTGGTAGAATCTATTACCCGAAACTAAATTTATAATAATGAGGTTTTTATTTAATTATTTTAAAATGTTAACAATCCAATATAATTTTTAATCTAGTGCCCAAATAGACCCACATAGCTCATTATTGATTAAAAATTAAAACACAATCTCTGTCCGTCCATCTATCTTTTTGCTGTAAAGTCAATTAAATATAGTGTTTTTCACAATAAAATAAGGGTTTGTTGCCCCCAAATGTATATTTTTGAATTCACAATTTGGCATCTTATGCATTATTGTCATTTGTCAACACTCAAGACACATGCTACAAGACACTATAAACTTTAAAGAAAAATTATGGTACCTCTGGCTTTTTATTAATTAATTTTGTTAGGATAATACATATTTATGTTAAAATTATATTTATACTTTAATTTTCTTATTATATTCCATTGTAAAATTAAATTTATTTCATTTTAAACTTACAATGACGTGTAGTTGGAAATATTTAGAGCATATTAATTATTCCTTCCTTTATTTTTTTTAAAAAGTAATGCAATATATGGATAACGAATTAGCAGAGAGAAACAATAAAAAGGAGGAAATGAAGAAAGACAGTAACCCTTTTCATAATTTATTAAGAAAATACTCTCTTTATTTTATAAAAAAATGACTGAAGTACAAAAATAATTTGTTCATAAAAACTATCTGAATACACAATTCAAACATAAAATGTCATCTAAATTCTACTTTACTCTAAAAAAAATAATTAGGGAGAGTCCACAATTTATTTATTTATTTATTTTGAGAACAGTCCAATAAGAACTAAAATATATGAAGTATTAAATATGTAGATTTGTTACAATTCAAGAAAAAATTACAAGTAAAATAAACACAAACATAATCCCATTAAAACAATTAACAGATTAACAACTAAAAACTAATGGACATATATATATATATAGGGAGAGTTTCTAAAGCGAACTTTAAAAAGCGAACCAAAGACGAACCGTCGTCTTTGGTGTCTATGACGACGATTCGACCCGTCGCCGTAGCCATGTAATCTTTGTCGACGGGTCAAATCGTCGCCATAGACACCAAAGACGACGGTTCGTCTTTAGTTCGCTTTTGAAAATTCTCCTATATATATATATATAAATTATTGATCTGATCAATTCTTCACTATGAGAACCCTAATAGCATGCCGCTGGTAATAATCTCCCACCGAAGTTTGTATAGGTCTAGTATCATCATCGATAAGAACACTAATCTTTCATATGAATTATAAAAAACAAAGTCACAGAAATGGAAAATTAAGATTTCACATAAGAAGAGAAAGAAAACTCTCTCGTGATGAGAAAGAAAACGGTGAACATAAAAATAAATAAATAAAAACTCGTACAAGAGAAGAATATAAAATTATATCAAATAAAAAAAATGAAAATAAGTAAGATATCTAGAAAAAAGTTTATCCAAACAGGGATAAAAAGTAAAAACAGGTTTCTCCAACTAGGAATAAAAACCTTCTCCAAATTTGAAGAAAAGTATTTGGACGTGTTTTGATTTAGTGAGAGAGAAGGGATAAAATAAGAGTTAATTGATTTCTAAAAGAATAAAATGTGTGAAAAAAAAATAGAGTCCACTGCTTTAAAAAAATGAAGAAGAAAGAATGTTACATTATTTATGTATAGCAATGTTCTCAAACTCGGATCGGTCTGAGAACCGAAAAAGGTATCGGGTGGGTGAGTTACTGGTCCAATCAGTGGTCGGACCGTTATTGACTCAGTGACATCATTAATATATAAAAATATATATTATTAGTAATTAATAAAATTTTAAAATTTTTCGTTTTTTATGAAATAAAACATAATAAAGATGAGTTATAATATTAATAAAAGTGGTTAATTTTAATATTAAAATATTTTTGGTAAAAAAAATAAAAATAAAAAATAAAAATCGAGTCGACCGAGTCAATTAACCGGGTTTACCGGTTGGACCACCGGTTGAACCGGTGGTCAACGGGTCAAACTGGATTTTGACCAAAACTGGATCTTTGGGCCAAACCGGACCAGAAGGCGGACCGGTTCCGATTTTTTCTGATCCGATCGCCGGTCCGGTCCGGGTTTTTAAACCATAATGTATAGTCCATTATACAATAAAATAAATTTTTATTTATATTCTCTTTTTTTCATTTGTTTTTATAATTATTTACAAGACGTACTTATATTTTTATAGGACGAGGTATAATTTTAAAAAATTAATATTTTTACAAGTAAAAGTGATAATTTCACTAAATTTCCGAATATTATTATACATGAATTTCACGCACATGTGAAATAAAATATTAAATCTACTTATAAAAATTTTAATTTTCTAATGTTAAGTCTTTTTAAGTTAAAAATATTTTTTATTAAGAAGAATTATAAAAATAAATAAATAAAAATATAGTCATTACGCATGTGTACAAACACAACGCGTGTCACAAATCTACTACAAGCTAAATTAATTTCTCATTTAACACAACTCCCACACTAGTACTAGCATCTATCTAACAACACTTTCACACTTCTCTCCCCTCACTCTCTCTATCTCTCTCTCCTCAAACGGACTCCTTCCGATCCTCCACCCTCCGTCCTCCTTATCCAACACCGCCCTCCGCCGCGCACAATGGGGAAAGGCTCCAATCTCTCCGACGGCGTCCTCAAAAAAATTATCCTCTCTTATACCTATGTCGCCATCTGGATCTTCCTCTCCTTCACTGTCATCGTCTACAACAAATACATCCTCGATCGGAAACTCTACAACTGGCCGTACCCGATTTCTCTCACCATGATCCATATGGCCTTTTGCTCCACTCTCGCGTTTCTCGCCATTAAAGTCTTCGCCGTCGTCGAGCCTGTTACGATGTCCCGCGAAGTTTATCTCTCCTCCGTCGTTCCCATCGGAGCCCTTTATTCGATCTCCCTCTGGCTCTCAAATTCGGCTTATATTTATCTCTCTGTTTCGTTTATTCAGATGTTAAAAGCCTTAATGCCGGTTGCTGTTTATTCAATTGGGATTTGCTTCAAAAAGGAGAATTACAAATCGGATACAATGGCGAATATGATCTCGATTTCATTTGGGGTCGCGATTGCGGCTTATGGGGAGGCGAAATTTGATGTGTTTGGGGTGTTTCTGCAACTGGGTGCTGTTGCATTTGAGGCCACCAGGCTTGTGATGATTCAGATCTTGTTGACATCAAAGGGTATTCAGTTAAATCCCATTACTTCTCTTTATTATGTGGCTCCTTGTTGTTTGGTTTTTCTGTTTGTGCCGTGGGTTTTTGTGGAATTCCCTGTTTTGAAGGAGACTTCTAGTTTTCATTTGGATTTCTTAGTTTTTGGGACCAATTCTTTATGTGCATTTGCTTTGAATTTGGCTGTGTTTTTGTTGGTTGGGAAGACTTCGGCTTTGACTATGAATGTAGCTGGTGTGGTGAAGGATTGGTTATTGATTGCGTTTTCGTGGTCGGTGATTAAGGATACTGTGACTCCTATCAATTTGGTTGGCTATGGATTGGCGTTTTTGGGTGTTGGGTATTATAATCATGCTAAGTTGCAGGCTATGAAGGCGAAGGATGCGCAGAAGAAGGTGCAGCCACAAGGGGGCAATGATGAGGAAGGTGGGAGGTTGTTGGAGGAGAGAGAAGGGAGTGATGATGGATCAGGGAAGAAGGGCGATTCACATGACTAATTTTTGATTTAAGAGCTTATGAGTTGGTGAAAATGGAATATCTTTAAATTTTGGGTGAAATAGGTATGGAAATAAAAAGACATAGGAGGAAGGGGATTGGGGAATTGAAGGTCAGCAATTGCTATTTGGTTGGATCTGGGTATTTAGGTAATGATCTGCATTTAGGTTATTAATTATGCTATGTTTATGGTTGTTTCTTATTGATAATAGGGGATTCAAGATTCTGAGTTTCTTGCTCATGGTACCATTTCTATGTAATTTAGTAGAGAAAGAATCTTGAATTCCTGCATCTATTTATCTTTTACTTTTTAGATACTTTTCTTGTTTTTCCTTGGGAACTTATTGCATGTGTAGGAACTTCTTTTAATGCTTATTAAGGTAATACTACTATAAGTGTCATTGCACTTGATTTAGTCTGCTATTGTTGTTGTGTTTGAACTTTGGCGTTTTGGTTTGTTAGATCAAACATGTGAAGGTTTGGATGTTACTTTAGTTTTATCTTGTAATTTCGTTGTTTAATTTTATTATGATCTGTTTTTATGGAAAAAGTAACTTTGAAATTCAAAGTGGATATATTTAACTTAGGTATGGAACAATATAGGGTAATTTAATAAAAGATTGCTATGGATGAATGACATTATTATGTTATGCTTGAAGCAAATTTCGACTCTCGAAGTTCAAAGCTTGTTAATAAAATTAAAATGCAATGAACCAGAGAGTTTAACAACAAAAAATGACGTTTTGTTTTTACTACTCTGGAATTGGTACTATGATGACTAAATTATCTTATGTTCCTCCACGGCTCCACATGACCTGCTGCAGCAGGGCCATCTTTTGGAATTCTCGGAGGAAGTTCAGCATCGTTCAGTAGTAATCAAGTCTAGGTCTCAGCTGTTCAGTTATAGGAAATTCACTTGGTTATGTTTCATCAAGATATTATTTTTTTAATTAGTTTTGTAAGTTGAGATCCAGAATAGCCTACTTTCTGTTGGAGAAAGTGGCGTGAGGGGGACTCTGAAGGGTGTTAGGAAGTGGAGTCTTTTCCTTGCTTTTTCTTGGACGACTTTCGACGGAGCTCTACACTCTGTTTCTGAGTTTTGGACGGAAAAGAAAAGAATAGAAAACTTAAATTAGAACAGAAAAGAAAAGAATAGAAAACTTGAAGTTTTCCTTTGTGTTGTTTCTGAGTTTTTAATAGAAAAGAATAGAAAATTTAAAAATTTTCTTTTCTTGCGTTTTTGAGTTCCAATGAAAAGAAAAGAAAAATATCACTTTTATAAATTTACCTTTCTATTAATTATAACCATTGAACCATGAATAAAAATATGCAAGATAAATTTAACCAAAGAAAAAATTCCATAATCAAACACAAATATCCAAATAAATGTTAAACAAAAAATGCTTCTACAAAGTCATTGACATACCATATCCAAAAGTCATCAAACATAATATGTATTAAATGGGAAAAGAAGATATCACCTTTGTTCCATAAAGAGAATTTAATTTAATTTCTTTTTCTTTGTTTCGAGAGAAAAAGAGTTTTATTTATTTTTATAGAAATATAAAATAACAATTCATTCACGTTTATCAACGAACATAAAATTAAAAAAAATATATTATTAAATTTTCTAAATTATGAAAATAAGACTTTTTTATATAAAAAATAGAAGAGATACTATTAACTAAAGCTAAAAGAGAAAACATGTGCTTTACTTGCTTAAATATCGATCAATAACAATTTACAATTTGAAATTTGACTAATAAATTTTGGAGTTTAGAAATCGAAGAAAATATCTGAGTTGATTGAACAAGACTTTAAAGTCTTCATGCTAGCAAGGAATAAATTGCAGCTAATATTGGAAAAATCTGGAAGAAATGATTCTTTAGTATCTTATTTGAAAATTAACAAATAAAATAAAATAAAAAGAGTTTACTATTTTAGAATTAGTATGTAATAGGGCCTAAAATAAAATTCGTTGAAGAATCTCATTTACTAGGAAAAAAATTACAATAAAATCTCATTTCTTTTCACAGTAGTAGTCTGCCAAAATTTTTTTAACGAAGATTCACTAATGAAGAAAATTAAAATCTATATTCCACTGTTGTGAAGAACCCTTACATAGTTGCATGTAAAGTACTTAGTTCTTTACTAGAAAAGATAAAGGTAATTGATCCACTAATGAATCTGATTTGCTTCTACAGGGGAGAGAGAAAGAAAGAAAGAAAGACGTTAGGTTTAGTAGATAAAAACAAATTGGGGACATGAGTTGTAATTTAAAATTTATTATATTGAAAGTTGAGGATAATATGAGAATTATAAAAATATTACTTATTCCAATTTCTTTTCCGTCCAAATCATGTCAATTTTGGACGGAAAACTTTGGCAGGAAAAGTGGCCAAGTTTTCTATCCATTTCTTTTCTTTTCCGTTTATTAAAAAACTCAGAAACATAGGAATTGGAAAGAAAACTTAAATTTTTCGTCCATTTCTTTTCTTTTCTGGCCATTTTAAAACTCAGAAACAGAGCGTAAAAGAGTAAGGAAGGCTCTTTCTATAGAGTTATATCTTCCCTTACTGGCAAAACTTGAATTAGAGATTTTCTAGATAATATGTAGACTGTCAACGGACTTTGCACAATATTTTCTTGAGAACTAATATTTTCACGTGTGTTTTTAATACTTTCACATGGTTCTCTCTCATGTACATGAGCATAAAGTGGGTCCTGTTGCCTAATTTCTTACTAGCACTTAACACTCAAGTATACGCGTTCGTTTATAGTATTTAGCAAGCAATGATATAGTTCACACGAGAAAATAAGTTAATATCTATCAATTATCAAAATCAATTTAATTAATCTTATTCAAACTATGAATCTTGGTTTTAAATTGAGAATTAAAAATAACTAAAATTAACTAATAAATAAAGTTCACAAGAATAAATTTGCAGATTTAATGAGTAAGATTACAACTTTCCTTGGTATTTCATTTAAATCAATTCACTACATATTTAATTTAGATAATTAACATGAATCATTAACCCAGAACTTTTTCCAGAATTCACGCACTTCTTCGAATGATACGTAAATAAATCCTCATAAATCTAGCATTTAAGCAATAGAATTATAAAGAACACCCTAATCAATTAACTCACTATATTCCTATGAGAATCCAATTAACTAGGGTTTCAAGCTCAAGTTCTATCATTGGTTACAAATGACATGCAGGTATATTCCTATCCTACATGCTAATCATATTAATCCTATTTAGATTACATGAACAGATGTTATTATATCCAAATCTAAATCTATATTCTATTTTTCAATTTTATATAGATTATCCCAATAACTGTTGGCCACACAATTATTCAATAAGCACAAAATATAATAATTGATTCAATGTAAATCACTTATATTAAATACGAAGCATCAATTTAAAATTCATACCAAGTTCTGTTGCAGTCTTAATTGGAAATTAGTTCATAACAATAAAAGAAAACATCATTCAGATCATAAAATTAAACATCCCAAATAATTACAAGAATCAAAGATTTAGATAATGAAATAGAAGAAACTATATGGTTGCTCTTAATCTTCTTCTTGATCTCCAGCCGTTGCAATCTTTCTTCGTGTTCTCTTCTTTTTATCTCTGCAAAAACTCTTGTTACTTTCTGTTCTGAAGTCTTCTCCTTGTATATCAGTCAAAACCCTTCTTCCTATTCCTGATTGGCTTCCAATTCCATCTCAGCCGCACAAACAGTAACTCAAACCGCACTAGAGCGCCTAGGCGTTTGGCTTGGACCACAGAATTACAAAAATGCCATTATGCTCAATTTAAATAATTATTTAATCCTTTTCTTCACCAAAATGACAGGTATGCCCCTCCAGCTCCAACCTACACAAATAAACACTAAAACAAATAAAATGACCCTAAAAATACTTAAAGATAGCAATAATTAAGCTTAACAACACCTGATTTCATAGGTATAACATCCACTCATCAAATACCCCCAAACTTAACCAATTGCTTGTCCCCAAGCAATGCAATGATGCAAAATGCAACCTAACTACAATGCCTACGAATCAATTAACCAGAACAACATAGCTTTCAACATTAGGCCTCAAATATCCGCATAACAAACATTAACCAACGTAAAGTTCCCAACTTAAACTGATTAACCAAACTACACTTGTCATCATCCATGTTGTGTGTGTGAATCAACTATATTAATCAATCACAACCCAAATCACTCACATAATCAACGTCTTAGAAAGAAACTCCATTTGTACTCTACTACTCGATCAGTTAACCAACTAATCCAACTCATGTAAGCAATCGCTAAGCACAAGGGGTACTACAACATACTTTATTATGTGGCGAGTGTGTTTTACGCTCCATCTCGCTTTTAAACTCGACATGTGCAATGTCTGGTTTCCTTAGGCTTTTCAAAGCTACCCATGTATCGAGCTTTCAACCAGTGACTCCTAAGCGAGTTGGCTTTAGGGCACTAGGTGTTAAGACACCCCTACGGATCTAATAACCCAAGCAGCAATGGCCACGAAACCAAACTAGTCAAGTTAGATTATATAAATATATTTTTTTTTCTGATTTTTTTTTCATTGAAATACCCCCCCCCCCCCAAACTTATTTTCTTGCTTACTATGTACCTTCATAGATGGTTCACTGATTTTATTACCTTTTGTTCTGAATTTCTCACCAGAAGCAGATTATATAAGGATTTAAATCACATTGATCAAATAGTCAACTATGTGATTCCCTGACTAACATGAATTTCAGACAAGCATAACTGACTTCACCGTTCAAATCAATCAGTACTCTACAATAGCTTTCAATCCTTTTTAAGTTCTTATCATTGGCCCAAAATGAGATAACCATGTCATTCATATTTGATTCATGCAACTAAATGCTTAACACAATCCTAAAAACATTCACAAATTAACACTATCATGCATATGAACACTACAGTAAACCATGCCTAATTAACATAAATAAACACAACGATACTAAACACTTTATATGCACAAAAATAATGCCACCCCCAAACTTAACTAAACAATGTCCTCGTTGTTAAATAGTAGAAGATTAAGAACAGAGGACTTCCCTGACTATAGCGCTACTCTTCATCTTCAGCATCGTCATTGTATTCATCACCGTCATTGTCAGGAGGTATGTCTTGAGGTGGATAAGTAGAGAGAGGAGGAGGTGGTGGAAACTGATATGGTCCTGCTGCTGGATTCATCCTGCCAAACATCTCTGTCAATGCTATAGTGCAATTGATGTTATATGCATAAATTTCTGCTTGACGTTGAGCAAAACAACTCTGTCGGCGGTCCATGCGATCAAATCCTTGTTGTATCTATGTGGCCACCAAGTCAATCCGTCTAGTATGATGCCTTAAGTCCCGACAGATATCCTCAACGAAATTGGGTGGCTGAATCGGATCCTCAGCATTAATGGGCTGTTCGACAGGCTGATCCTCTGGCTGCTCCTGTGGAATAATAAATCCCAAGCCCCTTGGATGTGATTCGCCCCCAGCCCATATCTTGTACCGCACCATCACAGAATGATCAATAGGGGCTAAGGGAGCCTGCATTGCTTCATCATTATCCCACTGTACCCCAGCTTGGCGACACAACTATGTAATTAACGATGGGTGAGGCAGCCCACCTGAAGTACTTCCTTCAAGTCTTCGCACAATAGATTCATGTATGACTTCCCCGACGTCTACCTTTTTCCTTTGGCTATGCAGAATAGTAAAGCAGCCCGCTGATTGATAACATCACTCATATGCCGGCATGGCATCAATTTAACACAAATGAATGTATGCCAAGCTTTTCCATATCTTCTCAGCTTAAACGAAGGGAAGTGAACTGCTTCCTGCTGGTCTGTCAATTTCCATTCAGTCCCTGGCTCACAAAGGGCTGCAATTATCTCACTGTAATCCAAGTCCTGCTGCATATATTTCGTATACCCATTGCCATGAATCTTTTGCAAGCCGTAATAAGCATTGATCGCCATTCGCCCAACATTTACCGATTTACCACGAACCATCACTGAATTTCCAACGACCTCTTTAGCATTTGCATAAAATTCCCTTACAATTTTGACCGATGATGGCTCAAGTTGTGTTGTAAACGCCATCCACTTACGGCTTCGTATCATGTAAGCAACTTCCCCATCTTCCCGCTCATCCGGTAGCAAGCCTCGTTCAGGAATTAAAGGTTTCCGGATGACCAATTTTGATATCTATAGAAAGCTTGAGGACTCACAAATCTCTCCTTATTATACTTGCCAGAAGTTCTAGAATTTACCCCTCTGTGTCGTTTGGGAGCCATATGTAACTAAGACTTTTAGTCTGCTACCCCAAATTCAGAAAGGAAATGGCCCGAAACAAGTGCAAAACTTCTTTAAGGCAATATATCGAACAGGTGGTGTGCCACACTTGAAAAACCCTTTGTATGTAATTCCTCCAAACTTATTGCACCCAAATCATGCAACTATGTAATCCACAACAATTTCGAATGCAATATAACAAGGTAATAAATAACCCAACCCCAATTGAGCTAACACAAACTCAATTGGATCCACAAGCAAAACAAAGAAATTTCTCCAAATACTAGCAATTCAATCCTAAGCAAACAATTTCAAGTTCTCAATGGCTAATGATGCAAAACTTACTTGAAATTAAAGGTAGTACCAAATGTCCATACCCAAGTGTAAATGAAGCCTCACGATTCATCTATTAAACTCCAAAGATTCTTCGTGGCTATGGGGAAGAGAAATTCGTGGTTGAAGAAGATGTTTGCCGGCAATGGGTGGGAGATTGGTGTTTGGTTGGGAGAAAACTTCAAGCGGCGATTTAGGGAAAAGGAGAAGGGAGATGCGACGGTTTTGGGTAAAATAGGAGGAAGAGGGCAATTTGATTTGTTTATGTGGTTAGGGATGCCCAACTAGGGTTTTAAAAAAAATTCAAATTTGCAGGTAGAGCGCCTAGGCGCTTGGTTTTGTTAAGGAAGGAGCGCTTTAGGCACTTGGTGGCAGTGTGTGGGCATTCGGTGCAGCGCCTAGGCGCTTGACTTTGTTAAGGATGGAGCGCTTTAGGCGCTTGAAATTTGTTTGGCACACTGCAAGGCAGCGCCTAGGCGCTTGTCCCAGGCTTAATTTGAGCGCCTAGGCGCTTGAGCCATACTTAGTCAAATTTTCAATCCCTTCAATCAAATAAACCCAAAATCCAAGATTATTTGCAGAAATATTTTTTTTTTATAAACATAAACTAGACTGAGGTGACATAGAGGCTAACAAAATAATTGAATTAAACATAAAACAGAAAATTGAAACTCTGAGTTGCCTCCTAAATAGCGCTTACTTTAACGTCCTCAGCCCGACTTTGTTTCCCGGTTCTAATCAGCAAAGCTCACAGATGTCTTTTCACGATCGATGTGACCTCCATAGTAGTGTTTCAATCTCTGGCCGTTGACTTTGAAAATACGTTTCGACTCCGGCTCTTCAACTTCCACGGCTCCATGAGGAAAAACCTTGATAATAGTGAATGGACCGGACCACCGTGATTTCAGATTTCCTGGGAAGAGTTTTAGCCTCGAGTTGTATAGCAACACAGTTTGCCCCGGTTCAAACTTCCTGTCTATGATTTTCCCATCATGCCACCTCTTGACTTTCTCCTTATACAACTTAGCATTCTCGTACGATTGAAGTCTGAATTCATCCATTTGGTTCAATTGCAAGAGGCGTTTTTCTCCCACAACAGACATATCAAAATTTAACTTACCGATAGCCCAATAAGCATTATGTTCCAATTCTACTGGAAGATAGCATGCTTTCCCATATACCAACCTGTATGATGACATCCCTATCGGTGTTTTATAAGCTATCCGATATGCCCATAGTGCATCGTCCAACTTGCTTCCCCAATCCTTCCAACTAGGGTTCACTACCTTCTCAAGGATTCGTTTGACTTCACGGTTCGATACTTCGGCCTGGCCGCTTTTTGTAGATGGTAAGCAGTTGCTATCTTATGAGTGACTCCGTATTTAGCAAGAATAGCTGAAACTGCTTATTACAAAAGTGTGTGCCCTCGTCACTGACGATCGCACGAGGAGTTCCGAATCTAGAGAAGATATACTTGCGGATGAACTTAACCACCACTTTGGCATCGTTAGTAGGTGATGCTACAGCTTCAACCCACTTTAAGACATAATCCACCGCCAGAAGTATATAGGAATTGCTAAAAGATGAGGGGAAGGGTCCCATGAAGTCGATGCCCCACATGTCAAATAATTCAACCTCTAAAATTGTGTTAAGTGACATCTCATGTCTCTTTGATATATTGCCAACTATTTGGCATCTGTCACATTTCAACACGAACACATGGGCATCCTTAAAAAGTGTTGGCCAGTAGAATCCACATTGTAATACTTTGGCTGCCGTTCTTTCTCCCCCAAAATGTCCACCATAGTCAGATGCATGACATTGCTGTAGGATACTCTCCATTTCATCTTCGAGAACACACCTTCTTATTAATTGATCTGCACACTGCTTGAATAAGAACGACTCATCCCATAAATAATGCTTCACATCATGTAGAAATTTTTTTTTCTGCTGACTAGTCAAATCTGGCGGAAACACCTTTCCCACGATGAAATTTACAAAATCTGCATACCATGGTGTCTCCAACTATACAGCAAACAATTGTTCATCCGGGAAAAACTCGTTGATCACTGTTTTATCATCCTTATTCAGCTCTGAATTCTCTAACCGTGATAAATGATCAGCCACCTGATTTTCTGTCCCTTTTCGATCCCGGATCTCCAAATCAAACTCCTGCAGCAATAGTATCCAACGAATCAATCTCGGCTTGGCGTCTTTCTTAGCTATCAGACATTTAATAGCTGAGTGATCTGTCAACACAATCACCTTGGTCCCAATCAGATACGAATGGAATTTATCAAAAGCATAAACAACTACCAATAGCTCCTTCTTCGTGGTTGTATAGTTTAGTTGAGCATCCGATAATATCTTGCTAGCATAATAAATGGCATGGAAAGTCTTATCTTTATGTTGGCCGAGAACTGCGCCAATCGCAAAGTCGCTAGTGTCGCACATTAATTTAAAAGGACTACTCCAATCTGGTGCTACTATAACAGGTGCAGTAATTAGGTTTTGCTTCGACGCGTCGAAGGCTTCAAAGCATGCTTTATCAAAGTTAAACGGAACATCCTTCTCCAAAAGACTACACAGTGACTTTGTGATTTTGGATAAGTCTTTTATAAATCTTCTATAAAATCCTGCATATCCCAAAAAACTCCGAATGCCCTTAACTGAAGATGGCGGAGGTAGGTTCTCAATGGTTTCAAGCTTCGCTCTGTCTACTTCGATTCCTTTTGTAGAAACTTTATGACCCAAAATTATCTCTTCTTGGACCATAAAATGGCATTTTTTCCAATTCAAGATCAAGTTTGTCTCCATACACCTTTTGAGCAGTAGAGTGAGATTGTCCAAACAATGATCAAATGAATCTCCAAAAACTGAGAAATCATCCATAAATACCTCGAGGTTATGCTCTACCATATCAGAAAAGATGACCATCATACACCGTTGAAACGTCGCAGGAGCATTGCATAACCCAAAAGACATTCTTCGAAAAGCAAAAGTACTGTAAGGGCATGTGAACGTCGTTTTTTCCTGATCTTCGGGTGTTATGGCTATCTGATTGTAACCTGAGTAGCCGTCCAAGAGGCAGTAATACCCATGTCCTGCAAGCCTGTCCAACATCTGATCAATAAATGGTAAAGGGAAATGGTCCTTCCGAGTGGCCTTGTTCAACTTTCTATTGTCCATACAAACTCGCCAACCCGTAACTGTTCGAGTAGGGATCAATTCATTATTCTCATTCGCCACTACTGTCATCCCCCCTTTCTTAGGCACACATTGAACGGGACTCACCCATGAGCTATCAGAGATGGGATAAATAATACTTGCATCCAACCATTTTATGATTTCTTTTTTAACTACCTCCTTCATGATGGGGTTAAGTCTTCTTTGTTGCTCGACAATTGGTTTTGCTTCCTCTTCCAGTAGAATCTTATGCATACAAATTGATGGGCTTATTCCTTTGATATCTGCAAGAGTCCACCCAAGAGCTGTTTTGTATTGCCTCAGTACCCTTAACAATTTTTCCTCTTGAACCTCATCCAGTGAAGCAGAAATTATAACTGGCAAAGTAGAAGACGAACCAAGATATGCATATCGAAGAAGGTTTGGCAGTGGCTTAAGTTCCAAGATTGGCAGTTATTCTAATGAAGGTTTGACCTTATCTGTTGGCTTTCCCAAGTGTTCCAAGGGTTCAAACTTTGGCCCGACTTGTGTAAACTTTGGAGCTGAGTCTAACATTTGGGCCAATTCTAACACAACTAAGTCTTCAGACATGTTTTCATTCACCAATGTAGCTTCTAAAGGATCTTTGTTCACTACTTCGATAAATGCTTCTTTAATCGCTCCCTCAATCAAATCAACCCTGAAACATTCTTCCTCTTCCTTCGAAAATTTCATAGCCTTGAACACGTTAAAGTTACTTCTTCATCTTGGACCCTCATTGTTAACTCTCCTTTCTATACATTAATTATTGTCCTACCCGTAGCTAAAAACGGACGCCCAAGGATAATTGGTATGTTACTATCTTCCTCAAAATCAAGAACTATGAAGTCCACCGGGAATATAAACTTATCTACCTTTACAAGTACATCTTCCACTATTCCCTTTGGATAGGTAAGAGATCTATCGGCAAGTTACAGAGTGACATTTGTTGGTGTAGCTTCCTTCAACCTAAGCTGTTGATAGACCGATAGTGGCATAAGGTTGATACTAGCCCCCAAATCACACATACATCGGCTAAAGAACTGAGCTCCAATTGTGCACGGAATGGTGAAGCTGTCTGGATCCTTCAACTTTGGTGGCAACTTCCTTTGTAGGATAGCACTACATTCCTCTGTCAACGCTATTGTCTCAAACTCCCCTAACTTCTTCTTTCTTGCTAGAATATCTTTCATGAATTTGGCGTAGCTGGGCATTTGTTCTAGAGCATCTGCGAATGGGATGTTAATCTACAGCTTTTTGAACACTTCTGAAAATTTTGAGAACTGACTATCTAGCTTCTGCTTTTGAAATCTCTGTGGAAATGGCAAAAGTGGTGTAACTGGAATCTGCTTTTCTTCCTTTTGTTTTTCCTCAACCTCTCCCTCGGATTTGCCTGCTGAATTTCCAGCCACTGGTTCATCTTCCTTCTCAACACTAGCTTTCTTATGTTCGTCAGACTTCACAACCAACTCCTTTCCACTTCTGAGTGTAACTGTTTTGCACTGTTCATTCCCATCTTTCCTTAGATTCTTCTCAGTATCACTCGGTAACGATCCTTCTGGTCGGTTGTTTAAAGCACTGGCTATCTGCCCAATCTGATTTTCAAGATTCGTTATAGCTATTGATTGATTCTTCGTTGTTACTTCAAACTGAGTCGCCATTCTTGCTAACAACTTTTTCATTTGAGACAATTTATCTGGTTGTTGAGGTTGTTGGGCATGTTGTTGAGCCTGAAATCCCGGTGGGTATGCTTGTCTTGGAGCTTGATGTTGTTGTTGATTGTTGCTCCAAGAAGGATTTGTGTTGTTCCTCCATCCGGAATTGTAGTTATTTGAATTGCTGCCCTGTTGTCGATTGTAATTGGACACAAATTGCGTTGACTCAGAATTTATCGCACACTGGTCACTCGAGTGATTTCCTGCGCATAACTCATACACCGTCTCCATTTTCTGAACACTTTGCATTCCAAGTGAATCTATCTTCTTTTTAAGAGCTGAAATTTGAGTTGTCACTTGGGCTGATAAAGCTGTCATTGCATCCACTTCGTAAACTCCGACTGGCTTTGGGTGATTCAATCTTGCAGTTGGCCACAGGTAGTTGTTAGCTGTCATTATCTCTAGTAACTGATATACTCATTACAATTCTTAGCCATAAGAGTTTCACCTGTTGCAGCATCTATACTTGACCTCACCGTATTATTCAACTCGTTATAAAAAATCTGCACTTGCAGCCAATTAGCCATACCATGGTGTGAGCATCTTCTCAACAAGTTTTTAACCTTTTTCAGGTTTCATACAATGATTCTGAGTCATGCTGAACGAAAGAAGTGATATCATTCCACATTTTTGCTGTCTTTGCAGGCGGGAAGAACTTTGCAAGAAACTTCTGAGCTAAATCATTCCAAGTGGTAATTGAGCCTGGCGGAATTGAATGAAGCCATTTCTTAGCTTTATCTCTAAGGGTGAATGGGAACAATCTGAGTCTTATAGCATCTTCCGTTACTCCTTGATATTTGAGCGTATCACAGATTTCCATGAAACTAACCAAATGATAGTTTGGGTCATCATTTGGCAACCCTCCAAATTGAACGGAATTCTGAATCATCTGTATTGTTCCAGGTTTTATCTCAAAACTAACAACAGTAATAGCAGGCCTCGTGATACTCGACTGAATTTCGGTAACTTGCGGCATAGCATAATCCCGTAATGACTTTTGCTCATGTTCAGCCATTTGATCTTGCTTCTCCGGTGTTTCTCGTGTTTCTTTAACCCACTTATGCAACCGCTTTAACCGTTTTTCAATATCGTCCTCGTATGGTTCAAGCTCTGGCTGTTTCGATCGCGTTTGCATACACGAGAAAAATACACCTGAAAATAACAGAAAAATAAAAGTTTAAATTAAGATTAACTCTATCGAAATTAATAATAACAAAATATTAAATTAATTTTTTCGGCAACGGCGCCAAAAACTTGTTGCCTAATTTCTTACTAGCACTTAACACTCAAGTATACGCGTTCGTTTACAGTATTTAGCAAGCAACGATATCGTTCACACGAGAAAATAAGTTAATATCTATCAATTATCAAAATCAATTTAATTAATCTTATTCAAACTACGAATCTTGGTTTTAAATTGAGAATTAAAAATAACTAAAATTAACTAATAAATAAAGTTCACAAGAATAAATTTGCAGATTTAATGAGTAAGATTACAACTTTTCTTGGTATTTCATTTAAATCAATTCACTACATATTTAATTTAGATAATTAACATGAATCATTAACCTAGAACGTTTTTCAGAATTCACACACTTCTTCCGAATGATACGTAAATAAATCCTCATAAATCTAGCATTTAAGTAATAGAATTATAAAGAACACCCTAATCAATTAACTCACTATATTCTTATGAGAATCCAATTAACTAAGGTTTAAAGCTCAAGTTCTATCATTGGTTACAAATGACACGCAGATATATTCCTATCCTACATGCTAATTATATTAATCCTATTTAGATTACATGAACAGATGCTATTATATCCATATCTAAATCTATATTCCATTTTTCAATTTTATATAGATTATCCCAATAACTGTTGGCCACACAATTATTCAATAAGCACAAAATATAATAATTGATTCAATGTAAATCACTTGTATTAAATACGAAGCATCAATTTAAAATTCATACTAAGTTCTGTTGCAGTCTTAATTGGAAATTAGTTCATAACAATAAAAGAAAACATTATCCAGATCATAAAATTAAACATCCCAAATAATTACAAGAATCAAAGATTTAGAGAATGAAATAGAAGAAACTGTATGGTTGCTCCTAATCTTCTTCTTGATCTCCAGCCGTTGCAATCTTTCTTCGTGTTCTCTTCTTTTTGTCTCTGCAAAAACTCTTGTTACTTTCTGTTCTGAAGTCTTCTCCTTGTATATCAGTCAAAACCCTTCTTCCTATTCCTGATTGGCTTCCAATTCCATCTCAGCCGCACAAACAGCAACTCAAACCGCATTAGAGCGCCTAGGCGCTTGGCTTGGACCACAGAATTGTAAAAATGTCATTATGCTTAATTTAAATAATTCTTTAATCCTTTTCTTCACCAAAATGACAGGTATGCCCCTCCAGCTCCAACCTACACAAATAAACACTAAAACAAATAAAATGACCCTAAAAATACTTAAAGATAGCAATAATTAAGCTTAACAACACCTGATTTCGTAGGTATAACACCCACTCATCAGGTCTCACTTTCATGTGAGAGGAAATATGTAAAAATCTCAAAAACACATGTGAAAATAGTGCTCCTCTATTTTCTTTCTTTGTTCTGTTTTTGATAGGTAGTGAATACTTTTCTGAGCCATATATCATTTTGCAAAATCTTTACATCATTTTCACAAATTGTTTCTACTAAACAATTCAACCACAAGATGATCTTGACGATTTAAACCGTAAATTAAGGACCTTTCTGATGATGGTAGTTGTTTGATATTTTCTCTCTGTCACCATCACGTGGTTTATGGAAGAATTTGTTCATTTATGTTGATACTATTAGTTAGTATAGTTAGTCCCTTTTTTTAAGGAAATAGTCTCATTTGCAAAATTTGAAAATTTTAGGTATAGTTAGTCCCTTTTTTCAAGGAAATAGTCTCATTTGCAAATTTTGAAAACTTTAGGTATATATTTTCTTTCATATTTATTCTTAAATATATCGAGTGTGTAGTTTGGTAGTGTGTAGGGGTATGGTAACAAAATTGTGTTGCTATCATCATTCATCAAATAAAAAGAGCTCTCTTTTTGTGGAATTTGTAATATAAGACTCTCCGAGTACACTGCTATATAATATAGCTACTAGAATTCTTTATGACAATTATTTTCTAGTACTTTTGTAAACCTAGTTATTTTTAAGGTAAATGATATATACTGCGATTTTACATGTTGACTTTATTATTGCAAGTTACGTAAATAATTATAATTGGTAAGCAATCATAATTCGACATAAATATTTTACAATATATAAAATGACTCTTTCTAATCCGCATCGAAGCTAAATCCAAGACTAACCAAATGAACTATAAAACCAAATTATACCAAGTACACGACTTCAAAATAAAATAAAATCATATAAATTTGTTTGTGGCTGATAGTATGTACTTTGATCCCATTTAATGTTGCTGTATTAGGTTATGCAGACCTAAAGGACGGTTTTGACATAATTCACTCTGTTTGTCCATTTTTATCTTGAAATTACACATTTAAACTGTTACAATACCTACCTACCTAAAGACAAAGATGGAACTGTTTACTGCAGCACTAACTCCATGCCATCTTTAAACAAACAAATGTCAATTCTATGAAATTATAAATGGGAAAATGATTTAGGAAAATGATATATATTGCGGATTTTTACGTCGATTTTTTGATTGTCAGTTACGTGAATAAGTATTAGTGATAAATTTTTTTAGAAAAGTGTATAATAACTAGGGACCTTTTATAATTCCTACTAATCACATGTATTAATAAGCTTCACAAATGTAATTCGGCATAAATTTATAGCAATATATAGCATAACTCAATGATTTATATGGGAACTAATTTTATGTTGAACGTGAATTGTAATTATAGTTCGGCATAAATTTATCGCCATATATAGTATGACTCAATGATTTATATGATGACTAATTTTATGTTGAATGTAAATTGCGATTAATGTGAAACTTTAAGCGATAAAATATAACAGATGTATGCGAGTTCCTTTTTACACCCTTGTATCATTTGCATTCACATGCTCACATGCGTCACTATTTAATATCAATATGAATTTGTTGACATATATAGTAACGCTTTTATAAATGTTCTTTTGATTACAAATTCAAAAATTTTGGAATTGAGTTGCCAAAAGTAAGTCAAATTCTAAGGTCAAATTTACACCACCATTTAAATTATAGAATTTTGCTTAACTAGGATAAAAGTTTAATGGGACTTTCTTTGTGGGATGAAGAGAGTATCTCGCTTATTCCCTAGTCTTACCGATCACTTGTAGGTTCTTTCCCTAAAATACAAGCAAATAATCCCGTCAAAACTACAAGCAAATAATCCCGTCAAAACTGTTTTGTCACATCTTTTTGTCTCATCACATGTCTTATCTCATGTATTAATACTAGATAATTTTTACTCACTTACAAAATTAATTGTAAATAAAAGAATGATAACCCTTTAATACGTAAAAATACGGCACTAGATGAGACAATAGTTGGGACAGAAAATTTAGACTCTTGCTCGTAACATAAAGGATTTACAAAGCTTTGTAGGCCATTACATTTTTATGCATATATTCACTTGAATAACTTAACCTTCAACTCAAAGGATATTTGAAGCTAGTTCCATATGAGTAAAACTAAATATTAGTAACTCAGAACTCCAATTGTATGTTTCTTCTTCATTGAGAATCATCAATTGAGATATACAGCACTCTAAAAGCCAATTGTATGTTTCTTCTTCATTGAGAATCATCAATTGAGATATACAGCACTCTAAAAGGCAAATGTACTACTGCAACTTCTTGTTAACAAATTTCTCCAAACAAGGTTCTTTAGTTTCTTTTATCAGCTAAATGGGTAGTCTATTTGAGCAGTTTATAGAAACAAGCTACATTTTATATCATAGAGAGTTGCATTTTAGATGACCTTCGTTCATACAATTGCAAATGCAACTTGTTTTTTTAGACTACCCAAATGGACTGCCTGGAATTAGGATCAATTTTGTAGATTACACAGTTCCTCATCACTTCTTCTTCTTCTTCTTCTTCTTAGACATTTTAGACATTTTCTTCAGGATGATGATTCCCCGACTATGATCTCAGAAAATCTGGTTTCTTCAAACTTTCTTTGCTAACTTGTCCCAAGTGATGATCATCTTATCTGATAGAACTATGATGCAAACATATAATGATCCCTTGATATTGATCATGCTCAGGTAGAACAAATTTTAGACATTTTCTTCAGGATGATGATTCCCCGGCTATGATCTCAGAAAATCTTGTTTCTTCAAACTTTCTTTGCTAACTTGTCCCAAGTGATGATCATCTTATCTGGTAGAACTATGATGCAAACATATAATGATCCCTTGATATTGATCATGCTCAGGTTGCGATTACGGGTTGGATGTCTAATTAATGATAGTATCTTGTACCTGAACCGGTGGCTCACTTTTTCTAAGTAATGGGGAAGAGGACCGAAACATGCCACTGAAAGACTCTACTGAGACAAAGATGGGCTGTCAAGAACGTAGAGAAGGTAGGATGGGCAGTTGGTCAGATCTAGTATGGATCGTACATGGACGGTAGTTGGAGTCAGCGGCTCTCCTAGGGTTTCTTCATCTGGGATCTCATCATTGATCATCTACTGCAACCATCTATTCATCATGTTATCTTATTACCAGAAGTCTTTACAAGAGCATACCCCTTCTCTAAAATGGTGAAAACGGTTTCTGTCCCTCACAACTATTTCTCGATTATAAACCTTGGAGATAAATTTAGTAGCAGAATGACAATCTTCGCAAACCCGTAAATTCTTCACAATTCGTATAGAAGTTCCAGGCGGTGTCTTCAGAAGTGCAAAAGCAATAGCTAGCTTTTCACTATGCCTATTTAAAGCATCCTCCTTGTCCTCTTCATCAATATCTAGTAACACCTCTGACGTAGTGGGAACATATCCTGCCCTTTTCATTTCCCTCCCCATTTCATCAATCATCTCATATATCTCGTTGTAATGATCATGTGTTTTATCTCCTGCAACAAACTCATATATTTTGTTATCTAGCTCAATCATGGTGCTCCCGGGAATCTTTCTTATACCCTTTTTCCCCATCACCTCTCGAATCGTTGTTTTCTTTTCCCAACGGGACATTTTTGCATATATATTAGAAAGTAAGACATAATTGGACTCAACCATGGGTTCATTTCTGATCAACTGTTTTGTGATGCTTTCACCAAGATTGAGCTCACCATGGACTCGACAAGCATTTATTAGCGTTCGCCAAATTATCGAGTTTGGCTCAATAGGCATTTTTTGAACAAACTCTAGGGCATCTTTGACAAGTCCTGCTCTACTCAACAAATCCACCATACATCCATAATGTTCTATTTTAGGTACAATTGCAAAATCCTTTGTCATTAAACTAAAATATTTTCGACCTTCCTCAACTAAACCAGAATGGCTACAAGCGGTAAGCAACCCTATAAAAGCAACATCATCTGGTGCAACCCCAGCTTTTTTCATCTCCTCAAACAATGAAACAGCCTCCAAACCACGCCCGTGCATCGCCGTACCATCTATTACAGAAGTCCAAGTAACAATAGTTCTGTCACTCATGTTCCGAAACAACCTCAATGCTTTATCCACATCACCACATTTTGCAAACATGTCAATGAGTGCATTACAAAGCTCCACACTTTTCTGTACCTTTTCCCTCTCTATATAAGACTCAACCCATTTCCCAAGCTCTAATGCACCAAGATCAGTACACGCAGACAATAACGAAACCATAGTAATCTCATCCGCACAAACCCCAGCAGTCTGCATATTTCTAAACAACTCAATCGCATCAGCCGACATTCCCAACCTAGCATACCCACCAATCATGGCACTCCAGGTAACAGAGTCTGACTTAGGCATTTCATCAAACAACATCCGAGCAAACTCAATCCCTCCACTACAACAACAATACATATGAACCATAGTATTCTGAACATGAATATCATCATCAAATCCAATCTTTATCACAGACCCGTGAACCTGTTTGCCTAAATTTAACTTCCCAAGCCCAGCACAAGCCTTAAGAACAAATGGGTATGTGAATTTATTAGGCATAACATTGTATTCCACCATATGTTTGTAAAAATGCAGAGCATTGTGTTTTGAGTGACTAGTTTGAGCATAGGCTCTAATGACAGTATTGTAAAGGAATGCATCATAGAATTGGCTACTGGAATCGGAGGAAAATAAAAAGGAAGAAGCGTAGTCAATGGCGTTGAGGTGGGAAGAAGTGGAAGTGAATTTGGTGAGAACTAATGGGTTGTTGTGGAGACCCAATTTGAGGATTTGAGAGTGGATTTGGGTGAGATTAAGGAGTGAGTTGCAGGTTTGGAGGAGAGATAAGATGTTTTGTTCTGCTGCTCTGTTGGTAGTGGGAGAGTGGTGGAGTGAGGGCCTGAGAGGGGATGTGCTTAGAGAAAGGAGCAGCTTGGCTTTCGAGGGTGAGGACTGCATTTAGTTTTTGTAAGATTTCATACGAGTCAGTAGCTGACATACTTAATTTAGCAGTTGCAAAAGGATCTTATTGGAATTATCCTGAAAAATAAATAGGAAATACTCCCTCATTTCATAGATGAGAGTCTAATCTATTTTAAGTCTACAAGTTAGAATTTAGAAATTATGAGTTGAGGTTACTATTAAGAGGACTTGGTTATTGTTATGAGGTGGTGGGAGTTTGGAGAGGAAATGGCTTCTCAATCAAGTAACTTTAATAAAGTGGAAGAAAATAGGCGACAATAGTTGAGTGATGATGACAAAATTGGAGTGCAAATTACTATGAATGAAAATGGTACGGTGCGGTTTTGATTTTTTAATGATTTGGAATCGCACCGGCCTAAAAAAATTTGAACCGAAACCTCACTGCACCGACAACGGTTCAAAAAAATTTTATACCAAAATCGCAACAGCCAATTTATATTTTGAACCGCACTGCACCAACTTGCACCCGTTAAAAATTAAAAATATTTTTGAGTTAATTTTTATTAAATTAGTTTAATATTTTTACAATATATATTACAATAACATTCACTAAAATAGCACTACAAGTATTAACAAGTTTTATAAGAATATATGTTCAATTAAAATTAAGATAACATTGTTATAATTTTAACATTATTATTTAATATATGCCAACTACATGTAAAAATGTTCATAAATTAACTTTTGATATGAAATAATAAAAAATAATAAAAATATACGTTTGAGTGACTCTATGTTTATATATAATACTATAAAATATATAGAGATATATTTAAAATAAACAAGTATATATAGAGCGGTCCAAGAACCGGTTCACCGTCGATTTAAGAACCGGTGCAATGCACTGGCGGTTCAAAGGCAAATTCGCACTGCATCGGTCCCAGTTTAAATATTTTGCACTAAAATCGCATCAGTCCCGGTTTAAATATTTTACACTAAAATTACATCGACGAAGCCAGCGGTTCTGATAAAATCGGTTGGTTCGACCGATTTCAGATCGGTTTCAGTTTAAATTATCATCCCTACAAATTAGGCTCGAAATCAGCCCAATCCACTTTGGACTTGGTCCAACCCTAATCTCCTTATGGTATTTGACCACTCAGACACTGCGACACTGCGAATGCCCTCGAATACTAACCCTTGCATGTATAAGCGTAACAAATGTTATAATAGTATACACTCTTAATAATCTTGATCCAAAGCGGATCGAATCAGCTCGACCCACCATATTAGCCTCTAATCTCCAACCCCCCCCCCCCCCCCTTCAACCCCAACCCCAATTTTATCCTATTTTGTACCTCAAAAACTATTAATTTAAACTGGAAGCAGCCAAGAGCAAGTTAGTTTGGGTCCAATTTATTTACTGTATTGAATGGGCCGAATTCAACATATTTTTCAAAACACGCCTAATCCGATCCAAAATCAAACTAGCCCGACCTAATTACATTTTTAAGAAAATAGAGCACCTTTTAGCCAAGTGACGTCATGTGTCGGGAACGTGCCTAATTGGCCTATTGTCTTAGTCAATCTTGGTCGAGAGGGTTGACCTTAGGCCAAATCACTACTCTCTAAATCATGGTATGTCTAACCGTCAATTTAATCCTATAAAAGAAAATATTGATCGAGCACTAAAGTCGTTCTCTATAATCTAAAGGTTGTTTGAAAAGGCTGACCCTTTTCAGGATGCAAGATTTATATTTAATGGAAATTCTGGTATAATATAAATATAATAAAAAAATATTAAATTTTAATATAAATTTAGCATAATATAATAATAATTATATAAATAAATATTGTATATCAAACACAATAATATAAAACTACGGAAAGAAGGTAAATCACTAAATACAGTGGGGACCAAACCTATTAAAATAGACAAGTTAATTCTTTAGTGGACAAAGGCTTATAGGTATTAGATAATATATAAACTTAACAAGGAACCATGGACAATATGTGAATATACCAGAGAAGGGGAAAAATGCTAGCCCTACTTGACACCACGTCGGTCCGTCTCTGTTTTTATCTATTGTTACAAAATAATTTTATAAAAAATAATTTATAAAATGATGTGATAAAATATAATTAGTTAATGATCATTATACATGTGAGTGTACTTAGTGAACCAATCACGAGCAACTAAATCATTTTGTATCCTTATTTAGTACTACATTCATTTCATAATAATAGTCGTTTTAGTTTCAGTACATGAATTAAGAAAGTTATTTAATACTATCATTTAATAATTAAAATTTGTATGAAATTCCATCACTACCTATTTATGAAAAGTTAATAATATAAGAAAGAAAATTTCCTGGGACAATGAGAGAAGTTAGGGGTGATATAGCAAGTAAATAATTTATTCTCCTAAAAAGTTGTAAATGACAAATAAATTGGAACAAATTTTTCTTTTAAAAAGTCAATTATTATAAAATGGAGGTAGTAACAATTATGTAGTTACCAAAATATAATTGTTTTTATAGTTATATACTAAGAATTATTAATGTGAATGAAACTATAAAAACAAATAGTAGTTAAGTGGGTTCTAAAAATGTCTTAATGAGTTTTTTTCTTAACAAAAATGATAAACTATATATTTTATGATTAAAGTAAAAAAATTAAAAATTAGAAAGAGACTCAAAATGATATAGGCATGCAAAATTTCCCATCATCATAGGTCTCCGGCCCCATACCTAATTGGACGTGTTTGGGTGAAAAGTTAATAAACTTATTGAATTTGGGGAGAGTTAGACCCGATTTTAAGGATATAAGAAACATCTAACAAAGAAAGTCCTTATGAGGGGTTAAAACTTAAACCAGCTATTCATCTTTCTCTTCTTCAGTTCAAGCAGAGAAATTGCTGGGCTAATTCATCTCCGATTTCGCCTCCCGGAGCTCTGGCGACACAACATCTCCTCCCTATTCTACGGCAACCTCCGGTATAATCTCCTCCGATTCCGGTAAGGCTCAGGCCTATGTATCCCCAATTCGATTGCAGTCTCTCTTATCCTATACACACTCATATTTAACTTGTGATGCTAGTAATTTGATTGTTTATGAAAGGTAAGAGGGGAAATTTTCCCATCAGAAACCCAGAAGCATCGCCTTTAATTTTGCCCTTGATTGGCGAAAACCCTTGTTCGAATTCTGGTTGAAGTGGGGTTTTTTTATGTAGTAAAGTTGTTATAAATTAATGTGATGGGCATGAAAATTTTGTGTTATGTGCAAAAAGTATGGCCTTTCTGGCGTTTAAGTACGATGATTTGAGAGTATCAAATGGATTAATTAGGAAATTATCTATACCTGAACAGACAAAACAGTTTGTGTTTGCTATCCCTGAACCAGAATCGGATTCTGTGATATATATTTTGTGTGCTCAGAATTTGTCTGAGAGATCAGATTTGGATGTTGAGTGTCTTATAAGAGAAATTAAACCCCAAGCTGTTGTTGCCCAAGTGGGGGACGTAGCTGTAAATGAGATTCTTCAGTCCAAGGGAGATGAATGTAGGAATAGTAGTATTGATGTTACTGTTTTGAGTTCCTACATTGAAGTGCTGAAGAGATGTTTTGTCCATGAAATTAATAAAGAAATTAATGACACTGTTCCGACTTCGTCTTTTGAGGTGCTGCGAAGGTGTTTCGTCCATAAGATTAATAAAGAGAGGTATGAGAATATGGCAGGGAGTTTGGTATTGAAGGAGATATTTGGGGTTGGCTTTTACGGGCATTTCTTGACTGCCAAAAGGGTGGCTGAAGAAGTTGGTTCATCCTTTTTGTTGCTGGAATCTCCAATTTTGAAACCTTGCGAGGATGGGAATTCCTCTGGCGAGGATGAGTCGGGAAACAAATTTCAAGCTCTAGCTTTCCGGCCTAGTAGTTTGGTTTCACAAAAGGTGGGTTCTATAATTCCTTTGAGTTCAAGGAGGTTTGGTTTGACAAATGATCTTCATTTGAAGTTAGTGAAATCATTATCTTCACATTTAGTTCATCCAAATTCTGCTACGGAAGCAGGTTCTGCAAATATTCAGCCACAAGCGGATTATGAAGCACCCCAGTTTGCTCAGTCTGTTTATCCTTTACTTGTTGATTTGCATAATATTTTTGTCGATATTCCCTCAATTGGAAGGGGTCTAGCTCATGCACAAAAGATGCTTTATGATGTGAATAGGGGGGAATTTGTTGATTCTTAACTCCTCTCTGAAGTCTATATCTTCCGAATTGCGGTAGAGGGATTGAGAATTGCTCTTAATAATGCGGGTTGACTCCCTATTAACAAGATTAGAAACCCCAGTTCAATTCAAACTGAGTTTTCAGATCTTTCTGTTGAGGACAAGTCGCATGCTCTTCTTGCACATGCTCTTAAAAGCCAGGCTAAGAAGTTCAAATCTGTTGTGGCAATAGTTGATCCTAGTGGCTTATCTGGTTTAAGAAAACATTGGAACACTCCAGTTCCTCCGGAGGTAAAGGATATAGTTGAACAGTTGGTTAGTGATTGCAAAAATGGAGACAGCTCCCATAATGACAAAAGGCGATTATTAACGGATAAACCAGTAGTGGCAGTTGGAGCTGGAGCAACTGCAGTGTTAGGAGCGTCATCCCTCTCAAAAGTTGTTCCTGCATCAACCTTCATGAAGATTGTTCCAGCTTCGCTAAAAATTATGATTACCCTGCCCCAGAAGGCTTTTGCTATTGCTTGGTAAGACTCTTGGTCCATCAAAAATGGTGGCGCCTGGGCTCGCAAGTTCTGGAGTAAAAACATCTGTATTAAAGGCAACGGCTTCTGCTGAGAAAATTCGAGCTGTGGCTCACAGTCTTATAGCCTCTGCTGAGAAGACAAGCCTTTCGGCTATGAGATCAGCCTTCTATGAAATAATGAGGAAATGACGGGCTCAGCCAGTTGGCCTTCTTCCATGGGTTACTTTTGGATGTAGTGTTGCTACTTGTACGAGCTTGCTTGTGTGTGGAGATGGAATTGAATGTGCTGTCGAATCTTTCCCTGCCGCTCCTTCAATTGCTGGGATCCAAAATTTGCACGAGGCAGCTCAGGCCGCAGGGAAAGTAGAAAGCTCCAGGATACAGAAATCCATAGAGTCAATATTGTACAGATTTAAGAGATAAAAGGCTGATCAATAATCAAGAATCTGCCTTTCCTCAACTGTACACTTGTTCATGCTCTTCCAAAAGCTATGAATGCGCAAGGCAGAGTTCGGAGAATTTTTGCACTTGCAGACTCTACAACAGAGGCTGTTTGGTTTGTATTTCTCTGTCTCTTTTTTATTTTTTGTGCCACTGGTTTTGGTGGATTCTAAGCAGACAGACATATGAATACAAGTAATAATATTGCATGAGAAGTTTTGAGGAATAACAGACTCTGAACCTGGATGTTTAATTTCCTGTCCAGTTTATGCCAAGTTCTCTCTTGCATTGAATTTTCAATTTCATGTCACAAGGATTAGAAAAAGGAACCAGGAGAGGGAGAATAAATGTCGAGCGATCCCTGGGAATAATATTTGTCAAAACTTTCAACAAAAAGAACAGAGCAACAGTGATTAAGAAAATCATCAATTTATATACAAGTGGCAAAATGAACCACTTGTATGGTGTTTATTTATTTATTTACTGACAGAAATATGCAGCTAATATGCAAGGGTTACATATGGTTCAAGCTAGGTTACATTGTTGAAGTGTTAATATGGTTCAGGATTGGTTCAATGTGGATCTGATTCTTATTTAGCTCATAGGATGTGGTCAGCTCTGTTTCACATGATGTTCAGTTTTGATCTAGAAGTATTTTCCTTAAATAAAACCAACATATAAGATTGGAAAGTGATATATATTGAGAAGATTTGTGTTGACTTTTTGGTTATTAGTTTTGTGGATAAGTATTATATGTAAACTTTTTGGGAGAGAGATATGTAATAGATGGGTTCTATTATAATTCAATATGATCACATATATTGATATATTTCGCTATTGTAGTTCGGTATAAAATTGTCGCAATACATAGTACGACCCTATATGATTATGCAAAAACATCCTATCTCTTTATAGAAGGATACTCCAAATCAATTATAAGAAGTTTTTCTAAGTAATTTTTTTCTTTTCTTTTCTTTTCTTTTTTTTTTTTTTGCTAAATTGTTGTGTATAAATTAAAAGAAGCATATTACGATGGCTAAGAGTCATATCCCAGAAATATAATAGATGATAACCCATACTAAAAACAAGTTACAAGAAGTAGCGATCCAAGAGATAACCTAAATGGCCAAAGGCCCAAACAAAACTATAAACATTAAATAAGAACAGTTAATCGAAGCATACAATGCTAGAAAATAGTTAGACCCTACGGCGAAACAAAGCCCAAGCCTCATCATCTTTGCAATCAAAGTAGTCAACAGACATGCCCACGTGGAAGATAATCCAAAGCACAAGAAACGTGAAAGCTGGCACCGCCTCTTTCCCAATCAAATCAAACTCAACAATTGAAAACAGCGGGTGAAAAAACCATCAGCTGAAACCGCTAGAGGAGCCCCACACAACTGCTCATGCGTGAAGAACACGCGAATGAGTTGCAACAAACGGATAGCTGCCAGTCGCCGGAAGAAACACCGGAAAACACACATCCCAAATCAAACTAGGACAACGTTAACCCGGTAGAAAGCTGCAACGAATTTACAATCAAATCATCGTACTAGAGACAAACCCAAACTGTAATCTAGATTGCGAAAGATCGGTTTTTTTTATTTTCTTGTTTCTCTTCTTATTTATGTTTTTCTAAGGCCCTCTAACTAATATAAACAGATTCATTAGAAATCTCTTGAATGAAAATCCCATCCTGTATATTTGTATTGCATTAATGTACTTTTGGTTAGAAAATAACAATAGAGGGAAAATAGATTTACTTAAAACGTTTGGGTTAATCCACCGTATGCGGTCGAAAGTTTCACTGTCTCTTAAAAAAATTACTCCTTCCGTTTTAAATTAATTGTTCAGTTTTGACTTTTTTAAGTCAAATTGACAATTTTTAGAATTAATAATTAAACATATATAAATATATTTCTAAAATTATAAAAATTGGGGTTAGTAATAAATTGTATATACTTTCTTTTGGTTATAATCTTTTCACCTATATTTTAGCAAAATAGTAAAAATATTAGTTTTAAAAATGGTCAATTTGACTTTAAAAAATCAAAACTGAGAAATTAATTTGGGACGGAGGGAGTATACATTATATAATTACAGAATTTCCTCCATATATAACGAATATAAGTAATCATAATTCACTCGAAAGTCCAAAACTATCCCTCCAAATTTGGGTCTGAAGCGGAAGAAACAGGTCAAGTTACCTTTTACGTATTTCTACAATCATCTCGGAATTAAAGTTCGGATCAAGCTTCATCAATAACATTTATTTCGTTACAAATTATGAGATCATTGTTGAGATTTGAAAATTGAATTTGAGATATTTTTAAAACTCAAAAATAAGATGATTCATTAAAGTTATGAAACAGTTAATCTTATAATAAATAATATTTTTTGATAATTACTAATACTTCCTATTATATTGATTAAAACTAAAATAATTTGTGCCAATTTTGAAATTTAATTTTTTTTTAAAATTAACTTCAAAATATGAATAATAATTTTATACCGTAGAACGTAAACCCCCACCCCCACGCCTACCCCTACCAAGTTGGGGCGTCCTTTTGTCATTTTTATTTCACTTTTACACTAATGTTACGTTTGGATTGGTGGAATAGGAGGGAGAATGGAATGACTCATTCCTATGAAATTAAAAAAATTGTGTTTGGTTGCGATTGGAATGAAAAAAATTGTGTTTGGTTCTTTGAGGGAGGGAGAGCATATGGAATAACTCATTCCAACTAGAATTGAATAAATCATTCCATTTTTCATTCTATTCCTTCAATCCAAACGTAGCATAAGGATTGTATTCATAAACATAAAGTGTGACATTAATTTGTCGTTGTACATATGAATTTCTTAAAATTAACTATATTATTTGTTATATTGATTTCTCTCTAAAATAAGGGTGTTCATAAAAAAAATAATAACAAAAAAAAGGAAAAAAATAAAAAAAATTGAGAGTTGATAGTAACTCCTTATTTGTAAGCCACTAAACTACGTCCGGAAGACCTTTCGGAGCTCTTAAGGAGGTGCACTGCACTCCTCAGGGGCAAACACATAGGGGGCCGAACTCTACTCACTATTTGTATAAAAAGAGGAAATTATAGAATTAACATTTTTACTTGTGAAAATATTAAAAAAATTAAGTTTAAATACATTTTAAACCTTAAAAATTTTTATTTTTTACAACTTAAACGTTGATATTAAATTTAAAACATTAAACCTTAATCTCTTTAAATTCTTATAAATTAAATATCTTGACCCGAATGAGTGTACTTTGGATAATTTTACTCATTTGGAAGTATATAAAATTGTAAGTACGTGGTTAGTGTGTAATGAATTTAAAAAAAAATTAATTGGAGTTAATGTAAAAAGATATATACATAAAATCTTAAATAATTGGAGTTAATGTAAAATTAATTAGAGTTATTTGCCCACATTAATAGAAAATCTTAAATAACTTTGAAAGCATATAAAATTATAGTCACGTGATTAATGTATAATAAAAAAAGAACAAATTAAACAAAGCCAGAACAAAATATCCTAATATTTGTATCTCTATTTTTTCAATCCACTACCGTTATATTCCACCTCCTATTTTTAATAACAGTATTTTTAGAGAGAATTTACTTAAGTACGTTTGATAAGAGGACAACATCAAATTAAACAAAGCCAGAGGATATGGATATCCAAAAAAAAAAAAGAAAAAGGCCTGCATCCTTAGCTTAAATAATCTCCAGCCTTTTTAATGAAAGAGTCTGCATCCTTAGCTTTCATCCCTTTTAATGAAAGAGTCTGCTTAAAAAGGAAATAAAGACAAATGGGAAGCCACTCCCACACATCCTTTTTAATGAAAGATAAAAAGTAGATGCAAAAAGTCTACACTATTTTGCCCAAAAGTTTTTGACGGGGACAAAAGACGAGTTGACTATTCAATTTTTGTTTCCCTCCCTTGTGTAAATATATGCTTGCTTACTGTTGAAATAAAACATATTACATTCAAAGGTTACATGCACGTATCTGTCCAATATATTTACGGTCGGATGTTAAACGAATACAAATATGCTTATATTTGTATTTGTATTTATTTATTTACGAATACTTTTAAACTAAATATAAATATATTTATTTTTTTTAACACGTATAATATTCGTTTCTTTCTGAATACGAATACGGATAAATATGAATTTTTCGATTACTGTTAACGGCCTTAGTTGACATCAGACAGTAGATCAGGGAGGGTTATTTTAAGCCTATTACATTCAAATGTTACATGCACATAGATGAAAAGTAAGAGGACCTACATTTATAAATATATGTTAAGTACATCTACAAATATTAGTATCATATTTTTCCCTCCCTAGTCCCTACTCACTACTCATCACTCATGTAGGACTGACTAGTCTACTGTAATTGAGGAGAGATAGTGTGTGTATGCGTGATGCGTGCGCGTGTCCTGTCCACGTCCAGTGCTGTGTAGTCCAAAACAAACAAAAGCAGGCCCAACGGTTCAGGATCTTTTGACATCGTACCATGTACGTGTATATCTTTTTAATGAAAGAGTCTGCATCCTTTTTTCTCTAAATCCAAAACAAAAAAAATGATTCACTTCGTCCCAAATTAATTGCTTAACTTTGATCATTTTAAGTCAAATTGACTATTTTTAGAATTAATAATTAAGCATATATAAATATATTTCTAAAATTATAAAAATTGGAGTTAGTAATAAATTGTATATACTTTCTTTTGGTTATAATCTCTTCACCTATATTTTAGCAAAAATAGTAAAAAGTTTAGTTTTAAAAATAGTCAATTTAACTTAAAATGGTCAGAATCGAACAATTAATTTAGGACGGAGGAGTATTAAAGACAAATGGGAAGCCACTTCCACACAACCTTCTCAATGACACACATCCTTTTTAATGAAAGATAAAAAGTAGATGCAAAAAGTGTACACCATTTTGGCCAAAAGTTTTTGACAGGGACAAAAAATGAGTTGACTATTCAATTTTTGTTTCCCTCCCTTGTGTAAATATATGCTTGCTTACTGTTATAATAAAACATAAAAAAAATAAAAATATATAAATAAATCACATCTTGACCTTTTTAAAATTAACATATGAATTCCATAAATGGGTTTATAATAATTGCAAAATATTTTTTGAAAAAAATACTTCAATTATATGTTATTGTTTAAAATCTACATGAGTCAATTAATTTTTTAATTTAAAATTTTGACTTAAGATAGTTAAAATAGGATTTTCTTAATGTGTGCCCTAAGGGCACACACTATACATAAGAATCGAGAGAATATTCTCTTGATTTCTGTACATATTCCCTTGATCTGTGTGTAAACACAGAAATCAAAGGAATATGCACAGTAATCAAGTGAATATTCTCTCGATTTCTGTGTATAGTGTGTGCCCTTAGGGCAGACATTAGAAGGACCCGTTAAAATAAACTCTTTTGTAAAATCAAATATTGCTGGAGCGCCACTTCTTTACCCTCAGTTCTATTCTTATTTGAGTCATAGAGAGCCATAATTTTAAATAGAGAGAATGTCTTTTAATATTTGCATAAATATATCATTACATAACTCAAAACTATCAATTAATAAGTTATCTAAATGTATCCTAAATGGTACGAAAGTATAAATTATCTATTGTATCCTAATTAAATGATATATTTGTCAATTTTCATATATATATATATATAGAGAGAGAGAGAGAAAAACTTAAGGTGAAGATAACAATATAACAAATATTGAATAATTAATTCAAATAAAATCACTAATAATGTATAGTTTGTAAAATATTTCAAGTCTAATAACACTTGCAAACATAATGAATATCTAATTTTAGAATGAAAGAGTATTATTTGCCTTTGCTTAATTAAACCTATGTTATTTTGATATATCTTAAACTATACTACCTCTAAGGTTGTAAAATGAACTAAACAGTTCGGACTCGATTCGTACTTTCTAGACTAAAAGTTCGATTCGAGCTCGACTCAAAATATAAATAATTCAAATATGAACAAATTTTAAAATTCGATAAATTACTCGAGTTTTTTCAAATTGTAATTTTTTATTAATACTCATATCATATTCGCTCGAAAAGTTCAAACTGCTCGGGCTCGATTCGAGATCGTGCTCGACTCGGTAGCTAAATGAGCCTTAATCAAATCTTATTTCATACTCGATAAATTTTGTGAACCAAATTTGAGCAACTCAATACTCGGCTTGGCTCTATTCATTTACACCCCTAACTACATTTGTTCCAAAATTAGATATATAATTTAATTTTTTAAAGTCAATTCACAAAATTCTAAAATTTAAAATTGATATAATTTCCTTCAAAATTTGAAAACAACAAAGATGATAGTTAGTAGTACTTTATAGTTAGTTTACAACTGGTATATTTGTTTGTATTAAAACTAAATAACTTCATATCAGTTTTGAATTTTAAGATTTTACAAATTGACTCAAAAAAATCAAAATGTATCTTTAAATTTGAAACGAATGGAGTAAATTTAGTCTTGAAAATAAATTAAAATTTAGTCTTGCATAATACTTCAATTTCACACAATAATAAAAATAATATCATCCATTGCATTACAAATTAAAATGTGAACTTGTGGCATCTTTAGTACTGTTGCCATTTTTTGAAGATACTTCCATTTTTTTTAGTACTGTTGCCATTTTTTGAAGATGGAGTAAGTAATTGTTTCTTTTTATTTACATCTCTACCAACTTTTGTTATAAATTATCTTGAAATCGATAATACACAGTAGCAATATGTGGTTTCAAAACAAATATAATTACTATATTACCAAAAAGTCATGCCGACTTTAAAATTATCTGAAAATAACTAAAACTAACTAATTTTATTGAGTATAATAACGGAACAAATAAAATGGATTTGGATCCCCCATTACCCCTTCTTTTTAATTTCATCCAATACACCATATTTTTATAATTGTGAAAAGTATAATTAATATCGGTATCAGTCAACTTATTTATTATATTGAATAACATAATTGTTTCAAAAATAAAAGTAATCCGACATTTTTTCAGCATTTGATGAACATGTGAATTTTTCATCAAAATTTCAATAGATGAAAATTCTTTTAGACTTTTAATGATGAAAATATTTTTTATGATTCTATTTTTTTATAGGATTGATCTTAATATCATCAAGTATCTATTAACATATCTTGATCATTATTAACAAAATTATTAAGATCAAATAATTAGTGTATTAGATGAAATTGAAGAAAATGTAAAATGGAGGGGAACCGAATCCAAATAAAATAAATATTAAAAGAAAATCAAGAAAATATTTAGATGGAATCATGGAACGTCCTGTCCAAATTAGGACCACCCCAAAAATTATTTGGGTGGGGATCGACTTTTTTCTCTTCCATATTTATGGAACAATGAAAAACGGTACCTGAAAAAAGTGAATTAGAAAAGTAATTGGCCTGATTTTTAGTAATAAATAATAATATAAAATGATACATTATGGGTAATTTTTATTATTATAAGTCCCAATTACTTATTGTTTTGAAAATACAGTTTTTCATAATATTTTATAATCCATTTTCAATCTTTGTTGATTTTTGAGAGGAATATACTTAAAGGTGAAGTGACATAAGTTTGCATGTCACCGATGCACGCGTGCTTCTTTCTCCGATAAAAAGATAATGGCTCAACGGTGCATTTGTCCGTATAACTTGTCACCCACTTTTAAGTTTATTTTTAAACTTTATTTTTTATCAATTAAATTCTTAAAATAACATTTTTCGACGTTTCTATTTCTTTTATCCGATTTAATCTCAACTCGATCCATTTTAATCAAATTTTGACCCAATTCGACTAGACCCAATTTCAACAATATTTATAAAAAAAAACAAAAAAGTTTTAAAATTATTTTTAAAATAATAATTATTTTAAAATTCTTTTAAAAATATTATTTTATTTTACAATATTAAAAAATATTATTATTTTAAATATTTTTAAAAAATATTAATATTTCAAAACTAATTATTATTTTAAAAATAATATTTTATATAAAATATTAAAAATAATTATTATTTTAAAAATAATTACTATTTTCAGGAAAAAAATATTGGAAACTTTATTTTATCATAAAATGAGTAAAATTTCATAAAATATAGATTCAAAAAAAATATTTAAAAATATTTTAAAAATAAGTATTTTTAATATATTAAAATAAAATATTATTTGTAAAATAATAATACTTTTTTATATTTTAAAATAAAATATTATTTTAAAAGGTTTTAAAAATAATTATTTTCAGGAAAAACATATTAGAAACTTTTATTTTTTCAAAAATAAGTAAGTAAAGTTCGATAAAATATAGATTCAAAAAAATCAAAGTTTAAAGTTTAAAATTTTTAATTTTTAATTAGTTTTATGAAAATTTACACATCTTTTAAAAAATAAATATTCTAGTTTTGTTTTATGAAAATTAAGTTTTTTTTATTTACTTTTTTGAATCTATATTTTAAGAAACTCATTTTAAAAAAAAGCTACAAATTTTTTTTCTGAAAATAAAGTTTAATTTTTTTGAATCTATATTTTATAAAACTTTACTCATTTTTTTAAAAATTGAAAAATTTTCTAATTTTTTATTGAAAATAATAATTATTTGTAAAACTTTTTAATTTGTTTTTTTAAAAAAATTGTTTTTTTAATAAAAAATTTAATTAGTTTTTTTTCAAAAAACTTTTTAATTATTTATACTCTTTTTTTGTATTTTACTTAAAAAATCAAAAAAATCTGCTTTTTTTTTTTAAAAAGTTTTATTTTCTTATTTAAGTTATTTGAATCTATATTTTATAAATCTATATTTTTCCCTAAAAATAATAATTATTTTTAAAAATATTTAAAATAATATTTATTTTTTGTATTTTAAAATAAAATATATTTTTAAAATAATAATTATTTTTAAACAAATTTAAAAATTATTATTTTTTATATTTTGAAATAAAATATTATTTGAAAAGAATTTTAAAATAATAATTATTTTTAAAATAATTTTATAATTTTTAGTTTTTAAGAAAAAATTAATTGTGGAAATTGAGTTGAGTCAAACTGGGTCGAGTCTGGTTGGGTTAAAATTTGGTCAAAATGGATCGAGTTAGAATCAAAACGGGTAAAAAGAACAAAAACATCAAAAGATGTCATTTTAAGGACCTAATTGGCAAAAAATAAACTTTACCAACGACTTTGAGAGCGAGTGATAATTTGGAGGGACAAATATGTCATTCAGTCAAAAAAATAATTATCATTGGGGTTGGTCCACCCCATAACTTAAATCAAATCAAAACTTTAGCATGATTCGGTGGTGATGGAAATGGGACAATGTTGTTCAATGTCATCACTTTATGGGCAAGAGACACCAAACTTATGAACAGTGAGCATCAATACTCTCTTTTTATACTCTCTTTTTATATGAACAGTGAGCAGAGTTCGCCCCCCTATGTTTTGCCCCCAAGGGGTGCTCCTCCTTGAGAGCTCCGAAAGGTCTTCCGGATGTAGTTTAGAGGCTTACAAACAAAGGAGTTAGTCTCCACTCTCAATTCTTTTCTTCTTCCTCCTTTTTTTTGTTATTACTTTTTTTTGTTAATTTTTTACGAACACCCTTATTTTAGAGAGAAATAGTTTTTGATTGATCGGTGAATTCTTCTCTCCAAATTCAATAATCTTCAAATAACTCCAAGCAGCATTAATGGCTAGTACTTTTATCAATCAGATCCAAACAATGGTAACAATTATTTTCCTCAACTTTGTGCTTCAACATCTAACAACATTTAATCAATATTGAATAGAATCAGTTCTAAGCTTTTAGGCCTCTCTATGGTTTTGCACTATTGTATATCATCAGTTCTAGGCTTCTCTAAGACATTGAAATGAAAATCAGTTGTGAGAAAGTAAGTCTCTTGGTCGCTGGTAATTGTTTGACATAATTCCCATTCATTACTTTTTTTTTTCTTTCTATCAGTGTGGAATAAATACACTTATACACACGTATAACTTTTTCCGAGATACCTTCCCGATAGGTTTGTCAGTCCAGTTGCTCATGACCAGATGAATTCACATGACCGAATTATGAGTTATGGAAGCAGGGAAGTTCGGAATCCAGATCGTATTTTTGACATATATCGGCCAAACACACCACCAACCCAAAGTAGGGAGCCAACTTCGATGGGAAATGTTTCTTCAGAGAAGGTGTGGCCAGAAGAATGTCTACGAGACATGTCAATGGAAGCTATGAAAGAGTTCTACAGGTATAGTAAAGACTTGTTACTGTAAGTTTGCAAAATCACAATCTAATTGTAATACGCAACGGAAAATGAAAATTAAAATTTTTGCAACTTATCCATGAATCACCTTATGCATAACTATTAATTGATGAAGATTAACAAGAGATAATATCTTTGATGATTCAACTCTTGAACCGCTACAAGATCTACTCCTCTCTTGATTTCTTCAAACTCTTCCAATCTACAATCCTTTGTTGATTTCTTCAAGCTCCTCCAATCTTTGTTCCTTGGATTAAACACTAGCTACAAAGTGTATGTAGCACTCTAGAGGTAATCCACCAAGAACAATTATACAAGAAACAATATTTTGATTTCCTAGAAATCTTGGATGACTAATCCCATTAATTTTATTCCTAACTCTTAAGAATAACAAGAACACTATTTCTCTCTTAACTCTTAAGATGGAGGCTAATGAATATGCTAGGTTAATTAGGAAACCCTAATCTTATTAGGATACTTACAAAAATAATACTTACACAAAATGTAAGTATACATTTTCTCCTAACCCACATGTTATTCATTTAAGCAATTAACATGTGTTACTTGCTTAATCAACATTAAGCAAGTATACTACCATTTTATTTAATTTGCATTTTCATTTAATTTAATTCTCAATCTAATTAAGAATTAAATAATAATAATAATAATAATAAGATTTTTCTCATTAATTTATAATTCAATATTTCTCCAAATATATCATTATAAATATTAAGCATTTCAATTTATTCAAATAATAAATTAAATACTTAATTTATTATTATTTAGCCAATTGTTTCCAATACAAAATTATTCTTTTGCGGTGTGACCCTTTAGGTTCAATATTATGCCGGTCGTAGAATAAATAAATTAGAACTATTCTAATATTATTTATAATGAATTAAACTCCTTTAATTCATATATAAATAAATAATATTTATTCTACATCATGAGGGACACCTTACGATAATGTATCATGACTATCCGTATAATATGAAATCAACGTTTAATCACATAGAACTTATTCAGCAGTAGTTACCGTACAATTCAATCCTTCTACCATATAATGTCCCGATTAAATATAAGACATGGAATTACTGACAAGTCTTATTTTATTTAATCATATGCATTTCGATTTAAAAATGCACAACTCCGATTAATGTAAATTAGAAACTCCTTTCTAATTTTCATTCAACCCTGGCCAGGGATTTCTGAGTTGTCATTTATCAAATCGCATAGGACATTCTCTCCCTTTATCAGAAGTGGTAGATCCTTTGTCGATCATTCACCTACCTCCGTGTATACTTTATTATACCCGTACATACCCTATGACATACCCTAAGGTATTAAGGAATATGACAAAGTATAACTTAACATACACAAGGTACTATGATGATCTCAAGTCCAAGGATCACTTGTACAACTATCACTTAAGAACTTCCCTATTGACAGGTGAATAAAACTCCATTAGGGTTCTTTAAGCGAGTCACGTTCAGTGAACTTATTCTCTAATAAGCACCTACATACTTGCTTTAGTATCTTCACACAAATGATTATGAGATCAATCATTATCTTCTAAAGATCAAGCATAGTATGTACTAATCTATCCGGATAAGTAATCCCAATATTAGTGATCCAACGATTAGGAACATTTTAGTTTTGAGCTTTCTTGAATTTAGATCTCACTAGCATGATCTCATCATGATTCTAAAAGCATTGCTCGAAAACTATGGGTTCATCACATTTATTAATTCAACCAATTAACATGGATAAAATATGCCTTTTATTCTATTATTAATATTTGAATAAGATTACAAAGTAAATGCTTATTACATCAAATATAATTGGCTTGAGGGCATATTACTTTCAGTTACGACCTTATGTTCTTTGCTTTTCCTCTCCAATAAGCTTATGTTTAATTATCATTAGAAGTTGTGCAATAGATCATGGGTGATTGCTAGAAATTAAACTAGATTGACATTTAGTTGTAAAGTCTGGGGGTCATGTGGTGGAATGTGATACATCTTTTGAGATTGGGGGTAAGTGCTTTGATCTTTAGGTGTAGGAACAATTTAAAATTTTTGCAGTGAAATTCCAGCTCAAAGCAAGCTTGAATGCTAATTGCTTAAGAGTGGGAACTCAGAACACAGTGTTATGGGATTCTATATGGGCATATGATCTGGTTTACAGGGTGGGTAGTAAAATGCATTATGGTTACATCATGCATTTTACTACCAGCAGTTTTTCCCTGAGCTAGGTACATTATAAAAAATTAATTAATTATTTTTAATCTGTTTGATGGCATTTTAATCTGTGTTTTGGTAAATGAAAAATAGCTAGCATTTTTGTGGGTGAACCTGGTTTAATGATACAAATATGAGTTAGAATAGTGTAACAATACAAAGAATTTTAAGCCTGGACATATAACACTGAGTGTTTGGATGATGGTGGGTAAAAGAGATCCATTATGGGGATTACATTTGTTATTATTTGCAAAGTTATGTATAGTAGACCTAATTCGGAATCAGTGGTCTGGTTGTCTAGTTTATGTTCTCTAAAGTTTTCTATTTGTGACTTTGATGAAGAAAAGGGGGGTATCTAAGAAGCACGGATAGATACAGACATGACACAATACAGATATGTCTATACGTCATTATGCAATATAATTGGATACAGATTTTCGACTCCCTTCCCTAACTGACCTAGTTTACAAATTCAATTCCCAAAGTAACCTACTTTCTTCAATTATTCCCAATCTAACCTCATTTACTGTTCATATTTTAAATTTTCATTTATTAAATATTTTTACATACTTTTCATATGTACATATATTATTACTAAAATATATATTTATATATACGTATATATATTAATTATTTAAAACTAAAATATATTTAATCAATTAAATTAATATAAAAAATTTAAATTATCTATTTGATCATTTACGAAATAAAATAATACTAAACATTTAATTAAATATTTTTTAAATTAGACAACAAATAAAAATTGAAAATAAAAAAATCTTAGTTAAAAAATAATAATAAAAAAGAACATACTAATAATTAAAAAAAATACATATTAATTAAAATAAAAACATTATTATCATAATTTTTGCGAATAAAAACATTATTATTAACATTATTATCATAATTTTCAGTCAGAGGGGTCAGAGTCAGCGTATTCGAACTGAAATGGATAATTCGCGAAATACCAGAGTTTGTGAAAAATGCGGACAAGAGGGTCACAACAGACGTAGTCAACGATGTCCTCAAAATGTTCATGAATAATTATCAAAATTATGATAATAATGTTTTTATTTTAATTAATATGTCTTTTTTTTAATTATTAGTATGTCCTTTTTTTTTATTATTTTTTAACTAAGATTTTTTTATTTTCAATTTTTATTTGTTGTCTAATTTAAAAAATATTTAATTAAATGTTTAGTATTATTTTATTTCGTAAATGATCAAATAGATAATTTAAATTTTTTATATTAATTTAATTGATTAAATATATTTTAGTTTTAAATAATTAATATATATACGTATATATAAATATATATTTTAGTAATAATATATGTACATATAAAAAGTATATAAAAATATTTAATAAGTGAAAATTTGGAATATGAACAGTAAATGAGGTTAGATTGGGAATGATCGAAAAAAGTAGGTGTAACACCCCCTTCCCGAAAAATAGGAAAGGGAGGTCACGTGCAAAGCACAACAGAACTAACAAAATAAATCAATAGCTCAATGCCTCAAAATAAAACTCCAATAATAATAATAATCTCCAAAAGTCAACTGGATCAAACCACAATTTAAAAATATTTATTACAGCTCCAATAACTGAATATCTCCATAACACAAATCAAAATACCAAAGCCTAAACAAAATATCTAAACCACTTGGATAAAAGGAAATTCTCGTCACACTTGCCCTTGATCCCCCTGATTACCTGCCGGAAGGAAAAACACAGCATGAGCCAATTGCCCAGTACAGATATATAGGACAAAAATAATGAACTGAATTAACTAAATCAATTACTGAACTGAACCGAACAAAACTAACACAACGAAGTAATAGGCTGAATCAAATGGTTGGGTGTTATTTCATACCGAGCTCAAAAATATAGCTTGCCACATAGACAAGTCAAATAATGCCACATAGGCAATCACACATTGGACCGCGAATCCAAATGCATGCAAAATCGGAAGGCGTGTTCGACACAACATCACCAATCCGCAGAACAGAACAGAAAACTAGGGTCGACCTATACGCCTCTCACAACAAATCACCAAATGGCCAACTCCCATCGGAGCACAAAACAGAGACGTCGTGGACTAATCACACCGCCACGGAAGTGTCATGTCTCTCGTGCCAAGACGACATGCCTGTGGTACCCCCACAGGTGGTTATAGCTCAAGTATACCCTACGGTATATTCTAACGAAATATGATGTCACAACACATGCGACATAATATCAACAAACCAGGGGTTCTAATATGTATATGTCAATTCAAAACAAATCATCGATACAAGCCTCCAAAATATATTGACATATACATTTCTACAAATATCAAAATAAATACTAGACATGATAATCTAACTCAAAGAGTACAAATACGAGTTCTATGTATCAATGCTAAAATAAAACTATTATATTAATTTCACATGAAACAATTATGTGAATTAATAACGAAATTCAAAACGAGGAACAAAACGAATTAATTAAATTTGAGAAGAGTATCGCTGAAGGAGTACGGAATCCGTACCTGGAGTAAGCAATGTAATACCCAGATTATAATTCCAAATATTATTCGTTAAATTCTTTTTGTCCGAGCTAAATACACAAATAAAAATAAATGTAAGTTTAATAAAAATTAACATATTAGTATACTAAAGTTTTTCATGTTATTAAGTATTCTGATTATTAACATATATAATATATACACATATATATACATATAAAAGTCAGATTACTAACATATATATATATATATATATATATATATATAATACTACTTAGAAACATACACAGACACACACGGATATATATATATACATATATATATATATATATATATATATATATATATCATATATTAAATAAATAGAAACAGACACACAGATATATATATATATATATATATATACATATATATATCATATATATATATACATATATATATCATATATATATATATATATATAGTTTATACAATTCAGTGCTTCCTAGAATTTTAAAATCCGAACAGGAGCATTGAAAAGCTTTAAATAAATAAACTATTAATCAATTCAATTAAACTCATTCCATGCTCTCTAAATTCATATAGTATGCATACATGATATAGATTACAAATATAGTTACTAATAATATTAAAATTAATTCATTCCATAAAGTCATTATACAACTCTTGCATATTATGTAAGCTTTCTTATACTACAATTTACTACTGTCATATTTAATAATAAGAAATAATCATATATATATATACTCCCTCCTCTACCAATTTATGCAGTACAATAATAATACCAAAACCATTAATAACATTTCATCATTTGTTTATATGTATGAGGACAAAAGCTTTAAACATATATACATACATAATTTTTACAATTGATTACATTAATATAACAGAAAATAAATATACACACCTTAACTGAGTTCACTTCCTCTTTCTTCTTAATTCAATCTTTCTACTATGTTGTCTATTAATGGCAGCCGCACACTGCTTCTCCCCTTTTTTTTCTCTTCAGTATGCAATAGATAAGAGAGAAAACGAATTGGGTCTATGAATGTAAGAGAGAGAAAAGAGAGAGGAAAATGTTTGCTGATATAGAGAGAAAAGGAGATGAATGAGAAATAATTCATTAATATTTTATTAATATTCTCATCTTTTCAGTCTGCTTTAGCCGAGAGGTGAAGGAAAAAGGGAGTTGAGTGGAATGCTTTAATAATTTACTCCTTTCTCTTTGTGTCAGGCATTACAATACCTCCCCCTTAAAAGGATTCCGTCCCCGGAATCAAAAAAAAAGGAACGAACCTAGTTATCGAAAAGATGTGGATACTTCGCTCGAATCGATTCTTCCATTTCCCAAGTAGCTTCCTGCTCCGAATGGTTCCTCCACAAAACCTTAACAAACGGAATTGTCTTCCTCCTCATAATCCTCTCTTGACGGTCCAAAATTGTCTCGGCTTGCTCTTCACACGTAAGATCCTCCTGAATCTTATCGAATGGATATTGCACCACATGCAACGGATGATAATGGTAACTCCTCAACACCGACACATGGAACACATTATGAACATGAGCTAACTGTGGAGGCAAAGCTAACCGATATGCAACCTCACCAACCTTCTCCAAAACCTCAAAGGGGCCAATATAACGCGGACTAAGTTTCCCTTTCAACCCAAATCGCCGAATACCCTTCCAAGGAGAAACTTTTAAAAACACATGCTCACCAGGTTCAAACTCTAAGGTCCTCCTATGCTTATCAGCATAACTCTTCTGTCGTGATCGAGCCGACTGTAATTTTTCCTTAGCCACTGCTACCTTCTCCGTAGTGATTTGAACTAATTCAGGCCCTTCTATGGCCTTCTCACCAACCTCATCCCAACAAGTTGGTGCCCGACACTTCCTACCATACAACGCCTCAAATGGAGCCATCCCAATACTTGCATGCCAACTGTTGTTATAAGCAAACTCAACTAGACTCAAGTAATCATCCCAATTTCCTGACCACTCTAGTGCACAAGACCTCAACATATCCTCCAACGTTTGAATAGTCCGCTCGGATTGCCCATCGGTTTGTGGATGGAAAGAAGTACTAAAGTTGAGCTGAGTGCCCCAAGCTCGTTGAAACCCTTTCCAAAACCGTGAAGTGAACCGCGGGTCCCGATCTGAAACAATAGATATCGGAGTACCATGAAGTCTAATAATCTCCTGCTGAAAGATCTGTGCCAACCTATCCACTGAGTAACCCTCATGGATAGCCAAGAAGTGTGCCGATTTGGTCAACCGGTCCACCACAACCCAAATGGCATCATTCTTCCTGAAAGTCTTCGGCAAACCAGTCACAAAGTCCATCGTGATATCCTCCCACTTCCAAACCGGTATGTCTAACTGTTGCAACAAACCACTAGCTCGTTGATGTTCTATCTTCACTTGTTGACAAGTAAGACACTTACCCACATATTCAGCCACGTCTCGCTTCATCCCATTCCACCAAAAATTCTCTTTCAAATCCCTGTACATCTTTGTGGAACCTGGATGAATAGAAAATGGCGAACTATGAGCTTCAGCCAACACAGCTTCCCGAATGGTTGAATCCGACGGTACACACAACCGCTTACCCAACCAAATCACACCATGGTCATCAATACGAAACTCGGGTTGCTTGCCCTCCTCTATGTTTTGCGTCATACCCCACAATTCCCCATCTTCCTTTTGAGCTTCTTTAACCCGTGAGATAAGAGATGGCTCTACTCTCATACCTGCCAAAATCCCATCTGATCCTTGCACATAAAACTCCAACTCTTGCCGCTCCATATCCGAAATAAGTTGAGGTTGTGTAATAAGGGTTGCTACACTACCTGAATTCTTTCGGCTAAGAGCATCTGCAACCACATTTTCCTTCCCCGGGTGATACTGTATTCTCGCATCATAATCTTTTAGAAGCTCCAACCAACGTCTCTGCCTCATGTTAAGCTCCTTTTGAGTGAAAATGTATTTAATGTAAGTTTGCAAAATCACAATCTAATTGTAATACGCAACGGAAAATAGAAATTAAAATTTTTGCAACTTATCCATGAATCACCTTATGCATAACTATTAATTGATGAAGATTAACAAGAGATAATACCTTTGATGATTCAACTCTTGAACCGCTACAAGATCTACTCCTCTCTTGATTTCTTCAAGATCTTCCAATCTACAACCCTTTGTTGATTTCTTCAAGCTCCTCCAATTTTTGTTCCTTGGATTAAACACTAGCTACAAAGTGTATGTAGCACTCTAGAGGTAATCCACCAAGAACAATTATACAAGAAACAATATTTTGATTTCCTAGAAATCTTGGATGGCTAATCCCATTAATTTTATTCCTAACTCTTAAGAATAACAAGAACACTATTTCTCTCTTAACTCTTAAGATGGAGGCTAATGAATATACTAGGTTAATTAGGAAACCCTAATCTTATTAGGATACTTACAAAAATAATACTTACACAAAATGTAAGTATACATTTTCTCCTAACCCACATGTTATTCATTTAAGCAATTAACATGTGTTACTTGCTTAATCAACATTAAGCAAGTATACTACCATTTTATTTAATTTGCATTTTCATTTAATTTAATTCTCAATCTAATTAAGAATTAAATAATAATAATAATAATAATAATAATAAGATTTCTCTCATTAATTTATAATTCAATATTTCTCCAAATATATCATTATAAATATTAAGCATTTCAATTTATTCAAATAATAAATTAAATACTTAATTTATTATTATTTAGCCAATTGTTTCCAATACAAAATTATTCTTTTGCGGTGTGACCCTTTAGGTTCAATATTATGCCGGTCGTAGAATAAATAAATTAGAACTATTCTAATATTATTTATAATGAATTAAACTCCTTTAATTCATATATAAATAAATAATATTTATTTTACATCATGAGGGACACCTTACGATAATGTATCATGACTATCCGTATAATATGAAATCAATGTTTAATCACATTGAACCTATTCAGCAGTAGTTACCGTACAATTCAATCCTTCTACCATACAATGTCTCGATTAAATATAAGACATGGAATTACTGACAAGTCTTATTTTATTTAATCATATGCATTTCGATTTAAAAATGCACAACTCCGATTAACGTAAATTAGAAACTCCTTTCTAATTTTCATTTAACCCTGGCCAGGGAATTTTTGAGCTGTCATTTATCAAATCGCATAGGACATTCTCTCCCTTTATCAGAAGTGGTAGATCCTTTGTCGATCATTCACCTACCTCCGTGTATACTTTATTATACCCGTACATACCCTATGACATACCCTAAGGTATTAAGGAATATGACAAAGTTATAACTTAACATACACAAGGTACTATGATGATCTCAAGTCCAAGGATCACTTGTACAAACTATCACTTAAGAACTTCCCTATTGACAGGTGATCAATAAAACTCCATTAGGGTTCTTTAAGCGAGTCACGTTCAGTGAACTTATTCTCTAATAAGCACCTACATACTTGCTTTAGTGTCTTCACACAAATGATTATGAGATCAATCATTATCTTCTAAAGATCAAGCATAGTATGTACTAATCTATCCGGATCAGTAATCCCAATATTAGTGATCCAACGATTAGGAACATTTTAGTTTTGAGCTTTCTTGAATTTAGATCTCACTAGCATGATCTCATCATGATTCTAAAAAGCATTGCTCGAAAACTATGGGTTCATCACATTTATTAATTCAACCAATTAACATGGATAAAATATGTCTTTTATTCTATTATTAATATTTGAATAAGATTACAAAGTAAATGCTTATTACATCAAATATAATTGGCTTGAGGGCATATTACTTTCAATCTCCCACTTGCACTAAAGCCAATCACCTTGGTATCTAATACCCATTTTATCGAAATGGCGATTGAATTGATCTTGTGATAATGCTTTAGTAAATGGATCTGCAATGTTGTTCTGGGAGTCCACTCTTTCTAAGGTGACATCTCCTCTTTCAATTATTTCTCTAATTAAATGAAATCGCCGCAACACGTGTTTGGATCTCTGATGAGACCTGGGTTCCTTAGCCTGTGCAACAGCTCCAGTGTTGTCACAATGAACCGGAACGGGTCCAGTAATGCTAGGAACTACCCCGAGTTCAGAAATGAACTTCTTCATCCAAACAGCTTCCTTTGCAGCTTCACTTGCAGCTATATACTCTGCCTCTGTCACTGAGTCAGCAACTGTTTGCTGTTTGGAACTCTTCCAACTCACTGCTCCACCGTTCAAGGTAAATACATACCCTGACATGGATTTACTGTCATCTTGGTCAGTTTGAAAACTTGAGTCTGTAAAGCCCTCTAGTTTCAAATCAGACCCACCATATACTAGAAACACATCTTTAGTTCTTCTCAAGTACTTCAAGATGTTTTTCACAGCTTTCCAGTGTTCTTCTCCAGGATTAGACTGATATCTGCTTGTTACACTAAGTGCATAAGCAACATCTGGTCTGGTACATATCATTCCATACATTATGGATCCTATTGCCGAAGCATAAGGTATTTGATTCATGCGTTCTCTCTCTTCAGGTGTCTTTGGGGACAATTTCTTAGAGAGATTTACTCCATGACTCATCGGTATGAGTCCTCTCTTGGAGTCTTGCATGCTAAACCTCTTTAGCATCGAATCAATGTATGCACCTTGGGTCAAGCCGAGCATCCTCTTTGATCTATCTCTATAGATCTTTATCCCCAATATGTAGGATGCTTCTCCCAAGTCCTTCATGGAGAAGTGTTTAGATAACCAAATTTTAACTGATTGTAGCATCGGTATGTCATTCCCTATAAAGTAATATATCATCAACATATAATACCAGGAATGTCACAACACTCCCACTAACTTTCTTGTACACACATGGTTCATCCTCATTTTTGATAAAATCAAACTCTTTGATTGTCTCATCAAAACGGATGTTCCAACTTCGAGAAGCTTGCTTCAATCCATAAATGGATCTTTGTAACTTACACACTTGATTTGTTCCAAACCTTTGAAACAAAACCCTCTGGCTGTATCATATATACATCCTCATCTAGTTTCCCATTGAGGAAGGCCGTTTTCACGTCCATATTGCCAGATTTCGTAGTCATAGTAAGCTGCAATCGCAAGTAAAATCCGGATGGACTTGAGCATGGCTACTGGTGAGAAGGTTTCATCATAGTCAACTCCTTGTCTTTGTTTGAAACCTTTTGCAACCAGTCTGGCCTTATAGGTCTCCACCTTGCCATCTGCTCCAGTCTTTTTCTTAAAGGACCCATTTACACCCTATAGGCACAATGCCTTTAGGTGGAGTAACCAAAGTCCATACTTGGTTTTCATACATGGAGTCCATTTCGGATTTCATGGCTATTTGCCATTTCTCAGAGTGTTTTACTACTCACACACAAGCCTCATCGTATGTTACTGGATCATCATCAGTTATGATGCGTACCTCATCATCATCTTCTATGATAAGTGTATACCTTTTAGGTATTTTCGGCACTCTTCCAGATTTACGACTCGGTTGTGGTACAGAAGTTATATCTACTTGAACATGTTCATCCACTTGATCTGTAGTAATTTGTGGTTCTTGAATTTCTTCAAGATCTATTTTCCTCCCACCAGCCCCTTCAAGGATAAACTCTTTTTCCAAGAAGGTAGCGTGTTTGGCAACAAACACCTTTTGCTCGGTAGGATTATAGAAATAATATCCCTAAACTTTCTTTAGGATACCCCACAAATTTGCACTTGTCAGATCTAGCCTCAAGTTTGTCACTTTGTAACTTCTTTACATAAGCGTTACAACCCCAAATCTTAACATGCTTAAGACTGGGTTTCCTCCCTGTCCACATCTCATATGGAGTCTTAGGGACGGATTTTGAGGGAATTTTGTTAAGTAGATATGCAGCCGTTTCTAGGGCATGACCCCAGAATGATATTGGAAGGTCGGTGAAACTCATCATGGACCGCACCATGTCTAACAAGGTACGATTCCTTCTTTCAGATACACCATTTAATTGTGGCGTACCAGGAGGCGTCCATTGAGAGAGAATACCATTTTCTTTGAGATGATTAAGAAAACTCATTGCTCAAGTATTCTCCTCCTCGATCTGATCGAAGAATCTTAACACTTTTGCCAGTTTGTTTCTCTACTTCACTTCTGAATTCTTTGAACTTTTCAAATGATTCGGATTTATATTTCATTAAATACACATATCCAAATCTTGAATGATCATCAGTGAATGTAATGAAATACGAATACCCTCCTCTAGCATCTGTTGTCATAGGTCCCACATACATCTGTGTGTACCAACTCTAACAATCCTGTAACCCTCTCTCCATGTCCACTAAATGGAGATTTAGTCATTTTACCCATGAGACATGATTCACAAGTTGGATATGATTCAAAATCGAATGGTTCTAAAAGACCATCAATATGCAACTTGTTTAATCTTGTTTCATTAATGTGACCGAGTCTACAGTGCCCAAATTAAAGTATGATTTACTTCATCTCTTTTTCTTTTACAAGTTTGTTCAATTTGAAAAATATTTTCATGTAAGTCAAGTAAGTAAAGTCCATCAATTAAGCTACCAGTTCCAAACAAAACATTATTATTATAAATAGAACAACCATTGTTCTTAAATATAACAGCGAATCCTTCTTTGTCCAACATAGAAATAGATATAATGTTTCTGATGAGAACAGGTACATAATAACAATTTATTAAATTGATAGATTTTCCCGTAGGCAGTGCTAAACAATAAGTCCCCACAGCTAATGCAGCAAACTTTTGCTCCATTTCCCACTCGTAGAGTTACTTCTCCTTTGTTTAGCCTTCTACTTCTGCTTATTCCCTGCAATGAATTGCATATGTGAGAACCACAACCGGTAATCTAATACCCAAGTAGAATTTTGACTTACAGAAAGATTTATTTCAATCATGAATAAACCTGTATCCGTAGCTGAAGCTTCAACAAGCTTTTTCTGCTTTGCCTCTGCAAGGTAATCCTTGCAGTTTCTCTTCCAATGTCCAGGCTTATTGCAGTGGAAGCAAACTCCTTTGCTATCCGCATTTGTTTTATTCTTATTACCTTTATCAACTGTCTTTCCTTTTGCCTTCTTAGAATTTTTCTTCTTAGCAGAAGCTCCTTTGGGCCACTTCCTTTTCTTGGAAGCGTCACCTATCAGTAAGACTTGGTCTTTCTTGGATGGAAAGTGACTCTCTGCAGTTTTCAACATGTTAAGCAATTCAGGCAAGCTGACATCAAGCTTGTTCATGTGAAAATTCACAACAAATTGTGAGTAGGAGTCCGGGAGTGACTGCAAGATCAAATCTTGGCTCAACTCTCCATCCATTACAAAACCCAGTTGTCCCAATTGTTCAATCAAATTGATCATTTTTAGGACATGTGCTTGTACTGTAGGGCCATCGGTCATTCTAGATCGGAAGAGCTCCTTAGATATCTCATATCTTGCAGACCTACTTTGTTCACCATACAACTCTTGCAGGTGAAGCAATATAGCAGGTGCATCCATTTTCTCATGTTGACGTTATAACTCGTTACTCATGGATGCGAGCATGATGCATTGAGCTACCATAGCATCATCTTGCCACTTTTTAAAAGTAGCAATCTCTTCCTCAGAGGCAGTTTCTGCAACAGTTGCAGGAACAGGCGAATTAAGGACATAAGATAATTTTTCAGCGGTGAGAACAATTCTCAAATTCCTTAACCAATCCGTGTAGTTCGGTCCAGTTAGTTTATTAGCATCCAATATGCTCCGCAGTGATAGTGAATGGGCCATTTGTAAAAATCTGTAAATGAATTTTTATTTAAACAACATTAGCATATATTCATTTTATTAATCACCAATTTAATATAGGACTTTATTAAAAGGGTGTCTCCCACTATTTTATACAAACTATATGACCCTCCATATATAGTTCGACAAATTTTCAAAAATCTGTTTAGTGAGTAAGGATCCTATTGACATAAATATGCAGCCTTGTGTGTGCACAACAAACCATATATTTATTCAAAGGGTAGACAACTCTTGTCAATTACATCAACTATGTAACTCCTTGTATTTTGCCTCTTAGATTATAATAGTCAAGTGTGTGCACATCCGAACTAAAATAATCCAAGTTAAGTTTCACCTAGCATTTCCATATAAGCGAATAGAAAAATATAGTCCTTGTGTGTGCACAACAAAACTAGTATTGTTCAATTCCTTATAAAACATTTTTAATGTAATAAAGCCAACATCTTAAAAATTTAATATGAGTCTTGTGTGTGCACAACAAACTAATATTAAATAATTAATACTCTATTGCTTTATCATGCTAGAAGGCTACGTTTGATATTTTTGAAATACCTTTAAACGTATTCAACTTAATATTTTGTAATGAGGGTTTTGTTATTAATGGTCTCATCTTGTTTAGCGCGCATGCAAGTATATATATATAAATACGCGTCATATTAAACATTCATCAACATGAATAATAATATATTTAATATATATATTATAAGCATGCATTCATAGAATACTATATTCTATATGGGATGATTATGGACTTAATCTAATTTGATTCACTCGAGCCACCGAGTAAATCAATAGGTCAAACCTAGGGTGCAAAAATAAATTTGAATATAACTATTACATTCAACCCAGGCTTCATTACAAATGGGTCTTCAATGCTCTTGCTCTTCGGTTCCAATTTCTCTAGTAACTCTATTAAATCCTATTACATTCATTTTAACAAAATAGAAACCTTGATCAACAGTCAAGGGGAGAGTACATAGGAGAGAGATAGAAAATTACATTTAGAAATTTAGATAGGCGAGGTACGCAGACCCCATTATGAATAAAACCATTCATTCAAGCATCCATTCAAATTAAAATCCAATCACATTGGTCAATAGTCCTTAATCATCCCCTATTATATATATATCAACATATATAAATACCATTCATCTCATGAATTAATAAACCATTCAATATATATTGATATCATTTAATGGGCAATTGACTAGTAGAAATCCAAAAATCCCAATTAAAATAAACTCCTTTATTTTAATCCATTCCAAATTAATATAAACTCCTTTATAAAATTTAGAATCTTTGTTCAAAATTGAAATCCAATATTAATTAAAATAAACTCCTTTATTTTAAACCAATTTCAAGTCTAAAATAAACATCTTTATTTTTCAACATTAAAATTTTAAAATTGGAAAATCATTTTTTTTTTTTTTTGTGAACAGTGCCCGGGCTGCCCATGGAACAGTTCCGCTGCCCGCTGCCCGGTGAACAGTCCCCGCTGCCCGCTGCCCGGTGAACAGCACCAGTGAACAGTGCCGGTGAACAGTTTCCGGCATGAACAGTGTCCGGCGTGAACAGTTTCCGACGGTTAACAGTTCCCGGCGATGAACAGTGTCCTTTTTTTTTTTTTTTTTTTTTTTTTTTTTTTTTTTGTTTTGATGTTTTTCCAAAAAACATAATTTCATACTAACAATTATACCCAAAAAATTGTTCTAAACACATATCAACATATATATGATTGATACAATTAATAGTACGCATAAGGATGGCTCTTGATACCACTGTAAGTTTGCAAAATCACAATCTAATTGTAATACGCAACGGAAAAATGGAAATTAAAATTTTTGCAACTTATCCATGAATCACCTTATGCATAACTATTAATTGAAGAAGATTAACAAGAGATTAATACCTTTGATGATTCAACTCTTGAACCGCTACAAGATTCTACTCCTCTCTTGATTTCTTCAAAATCTTCCAATCTACAACCCTTTGTTGATTTCTTCAAGCTCCTCCAATTTTTGTTCCTTGGATTAAACACTAGCTACAAAGTTGTATGTAGCACTCTAGAGGTAATCCACCAAGAACAATTATACAAGAAACAATATTTTGATTTCCTAGAAATCTTGGATGGCTAATCCCATTAATTTTATTCCTAACCTCTTAAGAATAACCAAGAACACTATTTCTCTCTTAACTCTTAAAGATGGAGACTAATGAATATACTAGGTTAATTAGGAAACCCTAATCTTATTAGGTATACTAACAAAAATAATACTTACACAAAATGTAAGTATACATTTTCTCCTAACCCAAATTTTATTCATTTAAGCAATTAACATGTGTTACTTGCTTAATCAACATTAAGCAAGTATACTACCATTTTATTTAATTTGCATTTTCATTTAATTTAAATTCTCAATCTAATTAAGAATTAAATAATAATAATAATAATAATAAGATTTCTCTCATTAATTTATAATTCAATATTTCTCCAAAATATATCATTATAAATATTAAAGCATTTCAATTTATTCAAATAATAAATTAAATACTTAATTTATTATTATTTAGCCAATTGTTTCCAATACAAAATTATTCTTTTGCGGTGTGACCCTTTAGGTTCAATATTATGCCGGGTCGTGAGAATAAATAAATTAGAACTATTCTAATATTATTTATAATGAATTAAACTCCTTTTAATTCATATATAAATAAATAATATTTATTTTACATCATGAGGGACACCTTACGATAATGTATCATGACTATCCCGTATAATATGAAATCAATGTTTAATCACATTGAACCTATTCAGCAGTAGTTACCGTACAATTCAATCCTTCTACCATACAATGTCCCGATTAAATATAAGACATGGAATTACTGACAAGTCTTATTTTATTTAATCATATGCCATTTCGATTTAAAAATGCACAACTCCGATTAATGTAAATTAGAAACTCCTTTCTAATTTTCAATTTTAAAACCCTGGCCAGGGAATTTTTGAGCTGTCATTTATCAAAATCGCATAGGACATTCTCTCCCTTTATCAGAAGTGGTAGATCCTTTGTCGATCATTCACCTACCTCCGTGTATACTTTATTATACCCGTACATACCCTATGGACATACCCTAAGGTATTAAGGAATATGACAAAGTATAACTTAACATACACAAGGTACTATGATGATCTCAAGTCCAAGGATCACTTGTACAACTATCACTTAAGAACTTCCCTATTGACAGGTGAATAAAACTCCATTAGGGTTCTTTTAAGCGGAGTCACGTTCAGTGAACTTATTCTCTAATAAGCACCTACATACTTGCTTTAGTGTCTTCACACAAATGATTATGAGATCAATCATTATCTTCTAAAGATCAAGCATAGTATGTACTAATCTATCCGGATCAGTAATCCCAATATTAGTGATCCAACGATTAGGAACATTTTAGTTTTGAGCTTTCTTGAATTTAGATCTCACTAGCATGATCTCATCATGATTCTAAAAGCATTGCTCGAAAACTATGGGTTCATCACATTTATTAATTCAACCAATTAACATGGATAAAATATGTCTTTTATTCTATTATTAATATTTGAATAAGATTACAAAGTAAATGCTTATTACATCAAATATAATTGGCTTGAGGGCATATTACTTTCATTTAAGACTTTTATGATCGGTGAAGATATCACAAGTCTCTCCATACAAATAATGCCTCCAAATTTTTAAGGCAAAGATTACTGCTGCCAACTCCAAATCATGAGTGGGGTAGTTCACCTCATAAGGTTTAAGCTGCCTAGAAGCATAAGCAATCACCTTACCATGTTGCATCAAAACACACCCCAAACCTTTCTTAGAAGCATCACTATAAATCTGATAACCTCCTGTCCCCGACGGCAATGTGAGTATTGGAGCTGTCACAAGTCGCTTCTTCAACTCCTCAAAACTCTTCTCACGTTCCTCATTCCACACAAACCTTGTGCCCTTTCTCAACAAGTGAGTCAATGGCAAGGCAAGTAAAGAGAACCCTTTCACAAATCGCCTATAGTACCCTGCCAAACCCAAGAAACTCCTAACTTCTGTCACTGTAGTAGGTCTCGGCCAATTAGTGATAGCCTCAACCTTCGCAGGATCCACCTTAATGCCTTCAGCAGACACAACGTGGCCCAAAAATGCAACCTGCTCCAACCAAAACTCGCATTTAGAGAATTTAGCATACAATTTCTCTTTCCGTAAAATTACCAAAACTGTACGAAGATGTCCTTCATGCTCCTCTCTAGACTTTGAGTAAACCAAAATGTCATCAATAAAGACAATAACATATTGGTCCAAGTACTCTTAGAACTCCCGATTCATCAAAACCCTAAAGACCTCAGGAGCGTTAGTGAACCCAAATGGACATCACCAGAAACTCGTAATGCCCATAGCGAGTGCGGAAAGTTGTCTTTAGAGATATCCTCATCCCTTACCCTCAATTGATGATAAACCTGACCTCAAGTCTATCTTCGAAAAATACTTTGCCCCTTGAAGTTGGTCAAAACAAGTCATCAATCCTCGGCAATGGATACCGATTCCTGATGGTAATCTTTGTTCAAACTCCTGTAGTCTATGCACAACCTCATAGATCCATCTTTCTTCTTTACAAATAAAACCGGAGCACTCCATGGTGAAACACTAGGCCGAATAACACCACGATCTAGCAGCTCCTGCAATTGCTCCTTCAACTCTTGTAATTCCAACAGTGCCATCCTATACGGTGCCTTAGAGATTGGCTCCGCACCAGGAACAAGCTCAATGGTAAACTCAACTTCCCGTTGTGGTGGCAACCCTGACAATTCCTCAGGAAATACATCGGAAAAATCACGAACAACTGGGACATCCTCAATACGAGACTCACCCATAGAGGTATCATTCACAAACGCCAAATACCCTTCACAACCCTTTGCCATCAATTTCCCAGCCTTCAAAGCTGAAATCAACTTCACCACTCTACTTGGTTGTGAACCTTGAAACACGAACTCCGGAGACTTCACATCTCCAAATATAACCTTCTTCGTTTGACAATCGATAGTGGCGTGATACTTATCCAACCAGTCCATTCCAAGAATTACATCAAAATCGTGCATACCCATCGGAAAAAGATTAGCCCTACAAATTTTATCTCCAAAACTGATCGGACACTCTCGATATAATTCAGAAATAACTACAGAAGTCCCCATCGGGGTAGCAATAGACATAACAAAATCTAAAGACTGAGGTGGCACGCCAAGGTGCTGAACAAAAGACTGAGCCACAACTGAATGAGTAGAACCAGTATCAAATAAAACAGAAGCCTCACGATTGCCAACTAAAAGAGTGCCAGAAATAATACCTGGCGCACCTGCTGCCTGGTTATATGTAATGGCAAACACTCGACCACCCTGACGTTGACCTCCATTGTCACCATTATTACTGCCTCCACCATTACCACGTTGCCCAGTACAATCTCTAGCAATATGACCCATCTGTCCACACAAGAAGCATGCACTAGAAACTCTATGGCACTGCCTCCCCGGATGATTACCCCCACAAGTAGCACAAGGAACTATCGGAATAAGATTAGGGTTACCCCCATTAGCTGGTCCTGGGTAACGACTCTGATTCTGCCCCTGCTGACGATTCTGCCACTGCTGGCGATTCTGACCTTGTTGAGGTAGCTGAAGTTGACGATTCTGCCCCTGCTGAGGCAATTGCTGATAACCCTTGTTCTGATTTTGACCTCGCCATTGCCCCTGCTGACCACCACGGTTCCTATTCCACTGACCACCCTGATTCCTCCCATGTTGACCCGAAGCTTGACCCTGCTGATCATCTATGTCCCTCTTCCGACTCCCTTCTGGTTTAGAAGATCGAAAGTCTTGTCGCTTCATCTCAATATTTTTGGCTGCATTAGCCACTGCCGACACATCTGCAAATTTGCTGTTAATGAGATGTTGACGATACTTATAATGAATTCTCTACTTAAACTTCTCTGCTTGTTCCGCTGCAGTCCCTGCAGAGGTTCCCGCAAAGCCTGCTAACCTAATAAACCTCGTCATAAAGTCCATAATAGATTCATCGTCTTTCTGCCGAATAGACAAATACTCTCTACCATAAGCCTCCTTATCAGCAGCTGGGAAATACTGTTGGTAAAAGACCTCACAAAACTCTGCCCAACTAAGTGTCTCAGCATATCCATCACCCTTTGTTGTTTTCATCGTCTTCCACCACCTCTGAGCATCCCCTTCTAACTTATAAGCTGCAAGTAACACTTTATGATTATCCGAGCACCCCAACACATCAAAAATCTTTTCTAGATGAGCCATCCAGTTCTCTGCATCAATTAGAGTCGGAGCTGAACTAAATGAACGTGGCTTCTGCTTCTGAAACCTTTCTAACCATACATACATTGGAACCACAGTCTGATCAAGACCGACTGCATTCCCTTCATCTCCGTTAACGTGTGAACCATTAACTCCCGGGTTCCCCTGCTCAGTATTTTCTGGCGGTTGCTGCATTGCTTGAAAAACCTGTGCCACCAATTGCGGTAAGGTCTGATTAACTGCCTGACTCACTAAAGCAGCCAATTGAGCATTGATCTGATTATTCGGTTGTTCATTAGCTTACGCACTGGGTTGGCCCTCACTACTTCCTCCATTGTTACCTCGCCTCCCAGTAATTCTAGCGGATCTACGAGCCATCTAAGAAAGAGATCAACGAATAGAAGTAAAACAATTTAGAGACAGATTAAAAAAATATAGCTGATATGAAAGTTGAACAAAAATCAAACGAAACAAAACCTAACCCAGAAGTCTACCCATAGCTCACAGGTCAAACCTAAATAGGTCTTCTACAAGAAAAGAAACCTATGCTCTGATACCAAACTCTGTAACACCCCCTTCCCGAAAAATAGGAAAGGGAGGTCACGTGCAAAGCACAACAGAACTAACAAAATAAATCAATAGCTCAATGCCTCAAAATAAAACTACCCCCAATAATAATAATAATCTCCAAAAGTCAACTGGATCAAACCCACAATTTAAAATATTTTATTACAGCTCCAATAACTGAATATCTCCATAACACAAATCAAAATA